>JAFBMS010000305.1:0-230484 GCA_019788955.1 Albula glossodonta
CGTATGCAAACATGCAGACCACTTATGCACAATGCACACATATACACTCACACACACACACACAGAATATACACACCACATGCACCCCTGCACACACACACAGCAAACATGCAGACACACACACATGCATGCATACACACAGAGCATTCACACACTCTCACACACACTCACATACACACATACACTCACATACATGCATACACACAGAGCATTCACACACACTCTCACATTCACTCATACACACACACTCACATACACACACACACACACTCTCACATTTACTCACATACACACACACACACTCACACTCTCACATACACACACTCACACACACACTCTCATATACACACACACACTCACACACACACACACACTCTCACATTTACTCACATACACACACACACACACTCTCACATACACACACACACACTCATACTCTCACATACACACACTCACACACACACTCTCATATATACACACACACACACACACACACACTCTCACATAAACACACACACTCACACACTTGCTTCCACACACCTGATCACTCTTATCACCTGGGCCCTATACTTGAGGCTTAAACCCCTGCATGTTTTTCCTTTCTGGAGAGGTCCATGTCTCTCCCATGCGTTATTCCCGTGTGGAACTCTCTGGGCTGGAAGCACTTCAGAAAACCGCGGCGCTCACGCTGGATGATGAATTGAGTCTGCAGAGCAGCAGCGGACCCCAGATGGCCCGGGCTGTCGATGTTTCTCTTTCTCTCTCTCTCTCTCTCCTTCTCCCTCTCCCTCTTTGTCTTGGGTACAGAGCTAGTATCATCCCTGTTGCATATTTTGCCGCACACCTTTCTCAGAAAACATAATCACCACTTTTTAATAACACGTCAATAAAGTATCAGTAAGGTAATTAGGAATAATTACAATAATGCTGTAAAATCATAATCATAACATTTTTTTTGGTACCATCTTAATCCATTCCAGCTCAGCCATGTTGTACCTTGGCCCAGATCAGATCGAAACCAATCTTTTTACCTGTAGGACACCATTTAAATGAGGAGTTTCATTACACAAATTGTGAATGATGCCCCTGCAATTTCTGAAGACACCTGGCTGTATTAGGAGTGTTTTATCAACAGTGTTGGGTGGTAGTTGATTACCTGTAATCTGGATTACATAATCCGAAAACGAAAATAAAATAATGTCACCTGATCAGATTTCTTTGGAGAAAAGTACAACCTGACTGCACTATGACTACAGTTACACCAGTTCAACGACATAAAATTGAGTTTCTGGATTACATTTTTGGTTTGCACTTTGGCCCTTCCCCCCACTCGTTCCTTTCTCAGATTTCTGGGTTTTTTTTTTGGGTCATGTAATTTTCAGTCTGCGGCTGATTATATCTGCAGGGGGAGCTCAATAAGACAGGAACTCCCCTGAAAACATGATCTATGAAATTTAGGGGGAGGGGGTCTCTAAAGTATTGGGGCAGCCTATAGCCTAGTGGCTAAGGTACATGACTGGGACCCCTGAGGTTGGTGGTTCAAGTCCCAGTCCAGCCACAGCAAAAACACCATTGCTGTTGGGCCCTTGAGCAAGGCCCTTAACCCCACATTGCTCCCAGGGGAGATTGGCCCTTGGTTAGTCTAATCAACTGTAAGTCGCTTTGGATAAAAGCGTCAGCTAAATGACAGTAATAATAATAATAATAATTGACTAAATGCTATTTTTGTCATGTTTCTGTATCTCCATTACCATGGATCACTTGCAAAACTAGGCTATCATTAATGTTTGATTCATCATGCACGGTATTGTTTTCATACTGTGATGCTTGGTTTTGGTACCTGCGTGGAGGTGTGATGTGGTCATTACCTGATGATAAAATATCAGATGTGCTGACATAAAGCAAGTAGGCCTACAGTCACAGTCAATCCTCTGTTAGAGACATACACAAGCGCAACCCCCCGCCCCCCCATTCTATAGTTTGCACACTGACTGTACATGTTTTTTGCTTGATTACATGGGGAATTTTGGTTTACCGTGTTATCCAATTCCAGGTATCAGTCTCAGAGATTAGACTGGATTCACTGGTACGTACACACGCACACACCTGCAAACAAGCAGGCCCTGATACCCAGATATGCACACGTTTTTCATCAACAAGTACATCTCATTTTCTGCGGGCAGGTGAAGAAATACGCTTCAAAGCATGTCAAGGAATTCCCAGAACGCATCCCCTCAGATATTTCCCATCAGCGCTGATCGGATTGTGCTTCATAAACACATTTTATTTTCCTGTTTTTTTTTTTATGTCATTGCCTTTCGCTGCTCTGTTTTGGAGGGTTAAGGAGGCGTTTATTTTTGGGGTCTGTGGACCGTAAGCGTGTTTCGGGCCTGCGCTATTGGAAAAGCCTCCTGGTTTGAAATGGCTGATTGCTATATCTGAAAATTAAAACAGAGAGTTTCTTCTTTTTAATTATTTTGGTGAATATTGACTTTGGTTACCCCCATCCAGGGCATCTTCCCCTACGCACAAGTCTTTGGGCTGTATTCAACCAAAAACACATAGTCTCATCATGGGCGCATGCAATTCAATCAAAACTGACTTTAGTCTCTATAAGGACATAAGAAATGAATTCAAAACTGAATTTAATCTCTTTAAGGACATATGTGAGTCAAACAACACTGAATTTAGTCTCTTGAAGGGAATAAAACATTTACTGAAACTGATTATACATTACTGTCATTTACATTACTGTCATTTAGCTGACGCTTTTATCCAAAGCGACTTACAGTTGTTTAGACTAACCAAGGGCCAATCCCCCCTGGGAGCTATGTGGGGTTAAGGGCCTTGCTCAAGGGCCCAACAGCAATGGTGTTCTTGCTGTGGCTGGACTGGGACTTGAACCGCCAACCTCAGGGGTCCTAGTCATGTACCTTAGCCACTAGGCTATAGGCTGCCTTATAGTCTCTTTATGGACTCATTTTCTTTGAAAAGGACAAGATCACATTCCCAAAGATAATTTTTGTTCATCTCCGATAAATACTGACATACTGAAAGAGAGTTATGCTGTACGTAGAGTCTGTTCTGAGAGCATCAGGTAAAACCATAGAAATTAATGTAATGTAAGTGCTTAACCTGCATGTTCACTTGAAATCGCTTTAAATTAACGGGAAGACATCATTCACCCCATCACCTGAAAAACAGGTGTGTTTCTCTGACAGAAAGACCCCAAATGAAGCTTTTTGTCTTTCTGAGTTATGTCCTAAAATCTCAGATTGGAACATAAATTTGTAGGCATTGAAGCATCTCTTTTGCATCATGTTTTTTTTAATTCCCTTCAACATCACAAAAAATTGTGCACACACATTGTGTTGTAGCAGTGCTGTTCTCCCAGTCGACATCACTCTCATAGGAGGCATTTGGAAACACTCATGTTCATTTGCATTGCAGGTCACTCACTACAGCAGCCATCTGCTAAATGAATCCAGTGTAATTTTCTTACTTCAGCAAGTCATTTAACCTGAATTTCTGCATGTGTCTCTGCAAAGGCAGCAGAACCAGGGTCTGGTATCAGGGATTCCACTCTCTCTAGGATGCCAACTTCACAAAAGAAAAAGAAAAAAAACAAGTGAATAAATTCTTTGCTTCTTATTAAGAATAATAAACTGATTATAAACTACCAGCCATCGATCACAGATTGACACTTCAATTAAAATTCTCAAACCATGAACACACTGCATCTTCCAAATTACAGACAAAAAAATACATATTGTTCAAAATGCGTTCATCTTTGTTTTGACACTTATCCAGTGAGTTTAGAATACAAGCTTTTTTTTAATCAAAAGTTTTCAGTGCTCAAACACCAAGACTGCCAGTCAGCACCCTTCACAGAAAAAGTCTTACCAACTGTGGAAAATTGCAACTTAACAAATTGGTTTTTGGTATGAAATTTTCTTTTCTGATTTACAGAATAAATCCACTTTCACTCATTTAATCACATATTACAGCATAAGTGATAATGCACTGCATCAAGCCCATTTACCTACAGTCTACAGAGTATCCAGCACTGCATCAAGCCCATTTACCTACAGTCTACAGAGTATCCAGCACTGCATCAAGCCCATTTACCTACAGTCTACAGAGTATCCAGCACTGCATCAAGCCCATTTACCTACAGTCTACAGAGTATCCAGCACTGCATCAAGCCCATTTACCTACAGTCTACAGAGTATCCAGCACTGCATCAAGCCCATTTACCTACAGTCTACAGAGTATCCAGCACTGCATCAAGCCCATTTACCTACAGCCTACAGAGTATCCAGCACTGCATCAAGCCCATTTACCTACAGTCTACAGAGTATCCAGCACTGCATCAAGCCCATTTACCTACAGTCTACAGAGTATCCAGCACTGCATCAAGCCCATTTATCTACAGTCTACAGAGTATCCAGCACTGCATCAAGCCCATTTATCTACAGTCTACAGAGTATCCAGCACTGCATCAAGCCCATTTACCTACAGTCTTCAGAGTATCAAGCACTGCGCTGATCCTGGACTTGAACACACCAAGGGTCTCTGCCTCTACTACATGGCCTGGCTACCTGTTCCATGTGCTGACAACATTTTGTGTAAAATGACGCTTCCTGATGTGAGCGTGAAATTTACTCTGACCTACGGTGCCCATCTGTGCCTCCTGCTACAGCCTGAATTCAGACTGAAAATTATTTGGTGGTTGTTGTCCATGATCAGCATGATCAATGTCTTTTTTGTTTTTGTCCCCTCTCCCCATCCCGCCCACTCAAGAGACCTTTCGCCTTTCGCAAAGCCCTTCTGATGCACAAGGATTTGTTTGGTAATTGACTAGCCTTATTTAATAAAGGGTCACATCAGATAAAACGGTAAAAAGGCACCACGCTCCTCCCCTTCGTTTTGTGTGATGGAAAATGGAGGGAAGGGAAGGGGCGCTGGTTGTTGCCGTGGCAAAGGTCGCAAACCCTCATTGGCCTACGCCTCAACAGCTGCATTCTGTCACTACAGTCTCCCGGCAACATAAATAATTCACTCATGTCTAATTAACCAGGGCCAAATAATTAGCTTTCATTTTGCTGGCTTGTTTTTTTTTTGGGGGGCATAATTTTGTGAAGTCGTGGGTGGTTGGCTGGTGAGGCGCAGGAACAGGGGTGGAGTGGGTTCAGAAATATCGAGTTTGCGGCTGTAATTTCCTAACTTTGAAGCTCTTTTGATTAGGATATCCAGAGGATGAAGCTTCAGAGGAAAAAGCGCAGGATCCAAACTGAACGACACCAATTACAGCTAATGGTGTGCTTGACTCTTGACCTTGTGACCTATGACCTCTTGACGGGGTCGGATTTCCTTCACTTGCAGCCAGTGTCTGGAATAACACCCAGCGGTACTGTTTGCACACAGAGGTGAAGCTGGGAGACACTACCCTGCCTGCATCCCTTGCATAATAAATTATTCATGGTTTTTCCTGAATAAACTGGAGGTATCCCGCTCGGGCAAAAATAATGATCGGATCCTTTAGTGTAAAAACACCGTCTATGCATATAGGTGCTGACAACATCGCAACATTGAACTGCTGCCCTCAAAACAGAGGTGGGAGGTTCCTCTCTTCAAAAGACAAGGGGTAGACCAAGTTTTACCCACACAGCCATCAGACAACTTAACAAACAGCTTTCATTAACCGTCGGCAGTGAGAATGTAGTGTGTGTGTGTGTGTGTGTGTGTGTGTGTGTGTGTGTGTGTGTGTGTGTGAGTGTGTGTGTGTGTGTGTAGCCTCATGTATAAGTGTATTGTGTGTGAGTATGTGTGGTCCTTGTGAGGCACCGTGTTCTCTGCATCCTTTACTTGCTGTTTCTCATTGGTCTGACCTTCACAAAGTCATTGTGAATTCCTATGGACTATAACTGTCTATGCCTGTTCCAATACTCTATCATGCTATATAATATGATATGGTACAAACATCGTGTTAATGGTCTGGAATAGGCAGTGGATATATCACAAAAGCAAGCAGGCAGGTGGTCATTGACCGGGGGGAAAAAAAACAATAGAACTGCTGTTTTTAGATTGTAAGAAACAAAGGGAATGGCCGCTGGATCTATTGCTCATGTTAGGAGCAGCTAGCCTCACAAAGGGAAACATTCTCAAATTTCCCTTCTCTTTGTGAGCCTCGCGGTGCCTCGGATGGGATCGTCTTACAGAACGTGACCCCCCCCCCCACCCAACCCCACCCCAGACACACCACTTGTTTCTGGCCTTACCCGACTTGTGAATGAGCTGGGTGTGGTCCTTTCTCCCAATGAAGCGATGGCTCATTAGCGTGCCCTGGATTAGCCCGATTTGCTCGCCGAAGCGGGAAACCGATGGAGGAGGATCCTGGGGGAGGATGGAGCGAAAGCGCTGAATAATTAATGAGGCCTCAGGCTTTTCTGGGGGACCTGAGTGAGAAGTGGCTCTGGGCTGCCACACCCAGTCATGTGACTCATGGCATAGGCTAGCAGGTTTCGCCAGCTAAAAAGTTGAAAAGGATTTTGATACTTTCTCTATTATGTGCATGAGTAATTATTTTGTGGTGTTTGATGTTTCTGGCTGTGTTCAGTGGAGGAACAGCAAGCATCCCTAACACACAACTCTGTCCTCTCACCTGCTTCTGATCCATCAGTCCATCCACCCACCCAATTGAGCAAAAGGATACAATTGGGGGGGCAGGGATAATTGTGGCTCACAGTGATCTCAGCCATCTGATTGCTTGTCAGATTATCCAATGATATGGCTTCATTGTCAAAGCAGGCCGAACCGCTGTGGGCTTTGAGTGGCGGACACCAATGTGATTCAACCACTGGTATGCTGCCCAAGGGAACCAATCAGAGCCTTGCTGAAGTTTCGGTTGTGACATCACATCCTGTGGTTAAATTCACATGCTAACAGACATCTCTGAGCTCAGCTGCCCCAGCACAGACAGGCTGCTGGCCCACTCTTCTCCTGCCATCACTATTAATCATATCTCTATGATATTTCTGTTTTGTTTTGTTTTGGTGGTGAATTTTTATTTATTTATTTATTTATTTATTTATTTATTTATTTATTTTGCAGAGGGAGTTTCCAAATATAGATAAGTAAACTCCCAAAGCCCAGGTTTAGATTTACATAATGTGTTTGTTATGTTTTACCATCATTATTTCTTGTGATTGTTATTTCTTACTCCTGCAAATTCTGAAAAAAAGTTGCATTAAAAAGAATGCATTAAACTTTATCTATTTAGTGTCTTTGGACAACATCTCCAAGTCCATGCAAGTTAAGGTGGGATGTTTTTAGAAAATTAATTTAAAATGTGTCTGTTTTTATGCAAAAGGATTGTGGAAACCAGCTGGGCAGTAGTCATAGACTAGAATTATTGTACTGCAATAATAACAAGAAGAAGAAGAATGATGACAACAATCACGACTATTATTATTATTATTATTATTATTATTATTATCATTATTATTGTTATTATTGGGTCTGATAAAATGGCCTCATAATCATCCATCATATTTATTGTCATAAATAATTTCAATCACAAATGGAAATTACGATTATTACTTGTTGTTGTTGCTCTTGCTGTTGCTTGCCTGTTCTGTTCCTGTGTTTACTTCGCTGTTTTACACTAAAGAGAACTCCTATGTTAATAACATGCATTTTGCTTTCAAAATTATACTTATTAAGTTTTTCTGAGAATAGCCCCGGGTAACCCATTAGCAGATTAACCCTCCCTGCTGATTCTTTGTTAAAAGGCCTTTTTATGATGCAGCTTAATCTTGGGGGCAGGATGCAAAACTATATCCAGATTTTTGTGGGCTTATCAATGTGGCAATAACAGGAAATGACATTGTTGGGAGGGGAAGTTCACCTGTTACCTCTCAACTGGACTGGCACACACACCTTCTCAATCTTGCAAAATAGAGTTCACTCCAATGAACAACTTAAAGACACAGTAATAACAAAAAAACATGGACTGTGGAATAACAAAAGATAGCGTCTTGTTATGACTGAGAAATGCGAAAAAGCACAGCAAAAAATCATTCTGTTTGGGATAAATAACCCAAATTGTATCCCTGAAAGACCAATTTCAGCTAAACCTGTTTTTATTTTTTCCATGTGAGGCATTGTGTTCCCTCCGTTCTGGAGGCACAGACAGCAGGAAAAGCATGCATCCAGCTAAAACGACAGCTCACAAGAATGCTGAGAAACATTCCTCTTAGATTAACACTCTTAGAACATTAGGACAAGATCATTCCTCAAACAGATTTATTCTTAAAACGTTCATTCTCTCAAAAAGATCTGTCAGAGCCACAGAAAATTTTCCCAGCACGTCACTGACAAGTGCGTGGGTGACACATGGCTATGAATGTGAACTATCGTGGATGGATGGATACCTGCGAATAGCATTTTAAGGGTGTGATTTGAAAAAAAAAATTATGTTACAGATTTGTTTTTTTTGTCCATGAGCAGGTGCTGTTCCTTGTGACCATCTGTAGTTTCTGTGGTAGCTAAATGACATCTGTGATATTTACAAGAGTGTACATCATGGCATAGTGGAAATCATTCGAAAAGGAAGTCACTCCTACAATAATACACTCTCTTTTTTTGTTGAAATACTCAATATGTTCACCAGCAAGCGAATTGATCGTTGTGCACCATTGTTTTCAAACTGCAGGATGAGATATGCTGCTGAAAAACAGAAGAATGAGTTGAGCAGGCTTGGGGCGGCGTGCTGTCATTTGCAACTCATCTCCTCTGCGTAAATAAGGTTTTTACCCCAATGGATTACCCTTGGGGGCATTTTGAAATGACCCTTCCTGCCCCATCAGCACTAGCTTGCAATGCCATTTAAAACCAGGTTCCTCCGCTGCATCCGTTTGTTTGGGATTACATCGTGCCCCTGATTATCGTGTTGTCATCACCCGTCTAATTCCAGATATGACTTTATTAAATAATGCATTAACTGTTCTGAAACAGAAAAAAAAAAACATCAGCATTTGGATTACTGAATATTATGCAGTGGGTTTTTTCCCCCACAATAATGTATTACACCAGCCTCCTCTGTGACCTGTTGTTCTCCCGCTGTGTCTAAGTGAAAACAAAAGGTCGCCTGAGGTCTGGAAACGGGATGGAGTAAATGTATTGGGTTACACGCACCCCAGGCATGCCAGAGACAAAGGTGCACTAATGAGCAGGGGTGTCATCCAGTCAGCTGATCAGGCTCCTCGCCTGGCAACACGGAACACGGAACCTAGAGTCCGCGTTTGAATGGTGTTCTAGAATTCAACAACAACAACAACAGGCAAAAAAAAAAAAAAAGAACAACGACTATGACAGATGCAGAAATAGCGTTAGGGTTTGTTCAGGGGAGATATTGGCAGATTTGTAGTTCAGTCACGTTCCAGAGCTACCTGTGGATTGGGGTGGCAGGTGGGGGTAATGCTGTTTTCCTGCCCTTTTTCATATTTTCTCTCTCTCTCTCTCTCTCTCTCTCTCGCGCTCTCTCTCAGCTGCAGTTTGAAGGTGTCTAATTGGCATGACATTAGACAATGTTGGCAAAGCAAATTTGATAAGGAACAACATTCAACAAGAAACAATTACAACACTATGCTTCCTCCACCCTGACACCCTCTGCCACCATCTCTCTCTCTTTCTTCTTTTTCTCTGTCTCTTGCTGTCTCTGACACATTCATACACATGTTTGCATATAATGATGATGGTGATGATGATGATGTTTTTTATTATTATCATTATTATTATTGTTATTATTATTATTATTATTAGAAGTAGAAGTAGTCGTAGTCTCTCTGTCTTGCTCTCGCTCTCTTCCCCATATATTTGTGACAAAGACTTGAAATCCATTAAGCTTTGATGCAAGTCTGCACTGTCATTGTACCTCCACAAAAAACCAGGTTCCTTGTTGGGGTTAAATTTTACACCAAATTCAAGAGCACCAATCAACTGACAAGGATAAAGAGAGTTCTATCAAACACTTAACCTTTGATAGATAAAATAACTGTTCCCTGTTCTAGAAAAGACATAATTATTTAAATTGGTGCATTTTTATTGCTACTTTACCAGTCTGTTTTAGAAAAGGAAGGTTTTCTAAAAGAATAAAATGTGCAAAGATTCATCATTTTAACATGCTTGTCAGCACTACAATATAACCCTAGCATTTAAACTTTCAGGATGGCTTGTGTTTTGACATTTTGAAAAAAAAACAGTATTCATGATATTGACAGTGTAATAACAATTATATTCAAATAATCAGACAATTAAGAATCAGATGGAGAATTGTGACAAACTCTTCTTAGCTAACTGAATTGTCTTTTCTTTATTCCTCCTTTTCATTCCTGGGTTTTTCTTGCCGCATATTCATTATGAAAGCTGATTGTGCTCCTGTTCATATCTGTGTGAGAAAGTACGGCAATATAAGGACCATAGTCTAAAATCAGTCAATCACAAAGACTGCAAAATAAGACCTCTCCCATATTTTTATCACTTAACAACAGAAAACACACATTTGATTGCACAGTATAGATTTGTTATCCATAATAGGCTAAACACCAATGAAAGAGTCCCTTGTTCATGCAAAAAAAAAAAAAACAATGAATGTTTTACCAAAAAAATCAATCAATCAGTTAATCATTTGTTTTGCATGGAACTGTTCACTAATAGGTTTCCACAGAGAGCTGTACAATGGACAACAGGACCCCGAAAGCGAAAAAAAAAAAACCTGAAATTTGTGAAAAACTGGAAAGTTATTGCTGTTACCTTTCAAATTGACCTCGTCTAAAATAGTGGAACAGGAAGGACAGGTCTGAGAATGAGTACATTCATTTCCACTCTGGGCCAGAGACATTCTCCAGCTCCGCTAACCTTCTTGATATTTGCAGCCATAATGTTATAACATGTGTATCACACCCTCTCATAATGTAATGTATTTGATCCTTTATAAGACATTAATTTATATGTAATAACATATTTTTTAATTAATAGATAGTAAGCAGGTGGTAAGATTTGTGAAGGGTATGATAGCTATGATATGGACTGTTCTTAATAACATAATGTCACTTGTTTTAAAGGTTCAAACCCCCTACTAGCAGCAGATACTTCTGCATGTAGCACAAAAAGAAATATGAGGGGCTTTTTCTCTTAAACCACACTGCCTTCTCAAGCAAGCATTTCTGATTGGCTGTGAAATCCCTCTTTTGTTCTTGTAACCTCTCAGTTGCTCTCAGTAGCCACTCATAAGCATAAAAGTCATCTTTTATCACTATTTTCTGTGGATGATCAGGTCTCAACATGGCAACCTGTTGCTAGGTTTGCTGGGCTCAATAGCCTATAACTTTGCCTTTTGTAATGTCCGTGCAGGTGACTTAATCGTATGAACCACTGCAGTCACTGTGACACAGAGGGCCTGTTCCTTAGCAACATGGGACTACAAAATAAATTATTTTTATGCTGTTTACGAGCAACCCAGAATGCCTGTTAACAATTCAATCTGCTGGCAGCGCTCACACTCACTCTTAAATTGAGAATGTTTGAGTCACCTCAGACCCCCTCGTTCACTACACACTCCAGGTATGTGCTCACAATTGATGTGTTCAAACACAGGTGCAAAGCTGATTCCAGTTAAGGCTAATGAAGGTTTCCATGACGATTGCAATTCAAATCATACGGGATTAGCCGACTCCAAAGAAGATAACATGATCAATGCGTGTTTCCCCGTGACAATGACATATCAGAAAATAAGCGTGAGTCCTGTAGAGAGAGAATGAGAGAGAGAGATGGAGGAGAAAAGAAAAAACCCTGTCTATTTTATATCAGGGGAGAATGAAGAGCGATCAGAAAGCTAAAGAACCCTTACCACTCTTGAAAGCAGATAACTCTCACCTTTGTTTTTTTTATTGTTTTTATTTTTTTTGAGGAAGGTTGATATTTCACAGTTACCATCATCATAACCCCTCATCACCCCGCCCCCCCCCCCCACCCCCCCCCACCCCCCCCCCCCCCCCCCCCCCCCCCCCAGACTCCTCCAGGCAACCCAAATCTCCACCCCCCCACCCCATGTCTGGGGGTGGGGGGGAGAGGACATGAAGTAGAAATAGAACCATTTTCAAAACGTTCCTCTGTCCCTGCATTTTTCTGGAAATGTTGTTTTCGCTCAGGCCTGATGGCTCTTGCAAGAGGACAATTGAACCTTCACTGTTCACGGCGAAGCCCCCCGGGCTGTTACAGAAGGGGCTGGAGAAGGTATTAGCCTGTAATAGCGGTTCCCATTGCTACACTCTCCTCCAGAGACCATTAACTCTACTGTGAGGCGCTAGTCGGGGCTTTCTGTTAGATTTATCAAACAGAATTCATTATTTAAGTTCGCGCTTGCGGAAGCTAGCAGAAGTTTGCCCCTGGAGTGGCCCCATCCTTTCTCCATGCAGGTTAAATATCAGTCATTTTGTTGTGTCCCTTGAAGAGGGGCGACATCGAACAGCTTTGTTTTCGACAATGAGTCCCATCCTCCTGAGGTGGTTTTGTCAGGTGTGTGTATGTGCGTGTATATGTGTGTATAGATGTGTGTGCATGTTTATAAGCATGCATACATGTGTATGTGTGTGTATGTATGTGCACATGCGTGTGTGTGTGTGAGTTCATGCATACCTCTATGTATGTTTACATGTATGGTTTATATATATATGTATGCTTTGCATGTGCATTCATGTGTAGATGTACAGATACGTGTGTGTATATATGGTGCATACATGTGTGTATACTGCGAGTATGCATATGTGTGTGTATATACTGTTTGTATACTGTGTACACTGTGTGTATGCATATGGGTGTTCATGTGTTTGTACTGAGTGTTTTGCATTGCAATCTTTTAACACATAATTTTGTGAATGTACAGTGTGTTTGTGTTTTGGTGTGTTGGACCGCACTATGTGTTAATACATTATTATATGTGTCATGTATGCACTGTGTGTATGGTTGCGTGTGTGTCTGTATGTGTGTGTTTTTGACCGCACTGTGTGTTAATACATTATTATATGTGTCATGTATGCACTGTGTGTATGGTTGCGTCTGTGTCTGTATGTGTGTGTTTTTGACCGCACTGTGTGTTAATACATTATTATATGTTTGTAGCCCACATACAAAGTAGCAGATCCATGTTCACGAAAGCATGAGTGCCTCAGTGCCTTGAAAAGGCAATTAATTAGGGAGCATAACATGGAATGTTTTATTAATGCAATTTTTTCCTTGTACTTTGAGTTGTCGATCAATGCATTTCATTAGTTGATTTATCCATGTCAGCTTGATTAATTTTCCAACCATTCATTGGCAGAATCTATCGATCAATATATATAAATTGAATTATGAAGGAAAAGTAGTCTCGACAAATGAGACTTCTGCTTAAAAGGCATTTTTTTCCTTGCCTGAATTATTAAACTAATCGCTTAAATTATGATCATTATTCCTCCGTTTTTTCCTTTACATTAGAGAGCTCTTAAATTACCCATAACCAGGTTATGAATAGGACAATAATAACAATGGTCATTATATACACAGAAAACCTATTATACATTTTATACAACTGATAAACGAGGGGTTAATGACAGATCAAAGACTGAATTGATTAGTCTGTGTAGTAAATGAAAGCTTGACTAATGGAAAACGCAGGGGCCTTATCGAGGTTGAGCTCTACGCTGTCACTTTCTGGAGCCTGATTTGTAAACAGGTGACTCAGTTTGTATCGGCTATAAATCTTAGTTTAGATTAATTACCCTCAATGAAAACACCAATAAGTAAAGGCGCATCTCAGGGGTTAGTCTCCTGCACAGAACCACGGTTGCAGTGCTAGGATGTTAGTATTTATTTACTTATTTTAATTCCAATGGAAGAGGGCCTTGCATCCATCCACTTATACCTAATTGGTCTCCCATCCACAGATGAACCAAGCTTAGCTTCAGAGGTTTGTTAATAAAATGGTTTAGAACAGTATGGGGTTCCAGAATGTCCTTCTGTCCCACTTGTCCTACTGTCACAATGTCAGTGCCTGTAGGACTGTCTTAAACAGCACAGCTGAAGCATGGTTGACCCATGGTGAGGACACTTGAAAAACTCAGCTCAATTATAGAATAATACTGTGATTAAGATGCCTTTTAGACTGAAATTCTGCTCCTGCACTGACCCGTTTTAATGGAGCAAATCTATTACAGAATATTAAGTTATGGAGCCGTCGTCTCTGTCTCCTCTTACTCCAAAGGCTAATTTCCTTATTCTGTGCTTCCCATTGAGATCAGGTTCCTTCTTAGTGGACCATGTGGACGGTGGCGTGGTATTGTGAGTGTAACCTGGCAGTGATGGAGTCCAGACTTCGGTAAGGCAGCTGGGGTTGACAGTGTGAGAATTCATGGCAACGTATAATAATCACATCTGAGAAGGGTAAAAAAGGGACCCCCCCCCCCATTTCAAACCTTTCAACTAGTAATCCAATGCTATACTTAACCAGGTTGGGTCAACTGAGAACGCGTTTTGGTTTCTCAGTAATCATGGTGTTCGATTAAGATCTTGGCTATTTAACAGGTATCTCACCTGCATTTCTAGGCTAGGACTGGTCTCCCCTGCTAGTATGTTGAATTTACCTGCCAGCTTCTTCACCAGCAGTCCTGGGTGTACACCTGGATCTGGCCAATCAGAGGGCTCAGATAGCATCAAGGAATCTCCCTGATTAATTATTCATTAACCCACAATTACTCTGTCATTTAATATTTAAATGTGATCCATAATTAAACATCCATCTCTTCAGACTGAGTTTCGGCCCCAGCACCAGCCCGATCCCCTACCATTTTCTCATTGGGGAAGTACAGGTACAACATTTTGTGGCGTACAGTATTCTGACATTCACCCCTAACTTGTATCTGTGTTGGCATCGGGTCACATAGTCAACTACTTAACAGCTTAAGTGATGCTGTACCTGCACCCTCTGGTCTTTGAGGTGTAACTAGTCAGGTCTGTCCCACTGCTGCCCTTATGGATACCGCTATGTTCCCTCACACTGAAAGACGTTGTGGACAAGAGCATTCGCAAAATGACTTCCATATAACATAATGCAACATAATGTAATATACATTATTCCCCCGAGGCATAACTTGGCATTTGCTGAGTTAGAGCAGTATTGAACTTTATTTTATATGCCATTAGGGTGTTTATATTTACTCCTTAGCTTTTAGAATGGCATAGTGAAGTACATTAGCGCTTTAGTGATGTGATGTGTTGTTATCCAGGTCTGCGTTGCTCTTAAACTCCAGTGAATGAACTTATGTTCTCTCACATTGTGAATGACTGAGCATCTGCTATATGACTGTAATGTAATGTACAGTCAGATTCAGAGTTATTGGCACCCTTGATAAAGATGAGCCAAAAAGACTATACAAAATGAAATCAAACATGTAAACAGCTGTAATCTGTGTTTTAAAAAATGGCTTTATTAATAAGGTTATAACAAAACTGATATTAACTATTTTTCTGCACAAAGATTTAGCTCATTACATGTGATTTTTTTTCTCACTTTTTAATATTTTTGGATCATTTTGGCTCATCCAAAGACTCTGAACGTGAACGTAATGTAAGTGATGCGATGAAGAAACGAGTTGTCCTCTGAGAAGGACAGAGTGGGGGGTGCGGTGGCAGGCGTTTAAAAATAGGAGCCTTCCTCTGTGCTCTGGCCCCCACATGGCAGTGTGGCGTGAGGGCTTCTGTGTGTGGTCGCCCCCCCCGTCCCCCCCCACTAACCTTCCTCTCCCCTTATCTGACAGTCTGAACCTGCTCTCCGAGGGGGCCGTCCATCTGGCCCCCCCACCCCCGCCCCCTCGCCCGTCAGACCCCAGGCGCGGCCCGATTACATCTGTGACAGCCGCGCGGCAGGCGGGTGACGGCTATCCCAGCATTCCCTGCAACGTGACTCAGGGAGAATCAGGGCTAGCTGGGGCTCAGCCCTTGAAAATACAGAAAATTCTGTTTCGTGGTGGTGGGGGGGGGGGGGTGAGGGGGTGTGTATTGCATATGCATGTGGTTATATTTCGGCTTTGGTCTGTCAGTGGAGAAAACACGGTCAGTATTCATAAAGCATCTTACAGCAGGATTTACTGATCTGAGATCAGCTCTTCTTTTCACCCTGTCATGGATATGGTTCAATAGCCAGGTGGCTGCTGATCCTAGATCAGTATGTCACATGCATTAGCATGTGTTTTTAGTTTTATTTTTCCCTGCAGCAAAATTTGTTTTCCGAGACAAATAACTCTGTTTCTCTCTCTGGACAGCAAAGTTTATCTTACATTATCTAATATGTAGATGTGCAGCCAAAAAAAGTGATATATTTTTCAGGGTGATCTCTGCGATGTAAGTGAATATGTTGTTCAAAGCTCTCAGCGTATACTTTATGGACCTGCCAAAGAAAATTTGCCAGCGCCAGGGAAAAAAAATAATTGACTCCTACAGACTTTTTCTCCGAGTGTTTATAAGTCTTATCTAATTAAGTTTGGAGGCCCGTTGCCAAGGCGGACAATAACGTCAGAGATCAGTTTCAGTGGTAGCAACTTCAGTAGTTTTTGGCAAAGCATCCTCTCACATTTCTCCTGCTCGCTCTGGGCTACGGCAGAGCCTTCCTGCGAAAAGACAGAAAAAGAGACGAGGTTCTGAGTGATGTACTTTGGGCCAAATTCAATCAAAAAGCACTTAGTCTGTTTAAGGGCATATGCAATTCAGTCAAAATGGACTTTGGGCTCATTAAGTGCATATCAAACCCTTTATCCTGAAATGATGGGAATGCATTCCAAAAGATACGGGTATGCTGGAACAATCCAAAGGCAGGGAAATGCGGACTGGCCAGAGGTTCGGTAATTTCTGGCATGCTGTTCTTCCAGTGACTTCCCTTTTTTCACCCTAAAAGCTGTGAAATGCCATCTGTATTTTTACTCTCTCACTTTATGGAAAGATTTATGGGAGTCGAAAATACCTGCTCTCTACCTTGTGGTCGTTTAAGAACGTCCCTGTGGCTACAGTAACAGCTATCATCTCATTGATCGTGTGTCTGCTAGCAGCGGCTTCCCGTACTAAAATGCAGACACAAGTACCTTTCCCAAAATTGCTTTCAGGGTCAGTAAATCATATTATATGAGCTAAAGTAATCTATTTGCATGACCGCCTCCCACAATTTCACCAGCTAATGTAGGAATGCTCAATAGTGCATATTCTTTCAAACCAACCTGCAAAAATGAACAATCTTCACATTTTAACACACACAGTCTCCACTTTGCACTTTGTACATTCAGCTTGGACTTTGTTTTGAGCATGGTAACAGTTTTTCCACATGAATTTAGATTTAGCTTTAGTGACTAGTATGGCCCAAAGATTCCTGTTGTATGATTGGTGCCAGCAGATTTGCGATGGTGGATTTGATTGGCTGGGTTGGTTTATTATTTCACACCCACCAAGACTCCAATTTGTGATTGGTCACAAATGAATCAACACTGGTTTATTAGCTAATCACATTCAGGGAAGGTTCTGAGTTAGTACTGAGAATAGTGATGGTTGAATTAGGCTTCATGAACCTCATGATGGGCGGAGCTACATCAGTCACTGACTTCACTGAACCAATCAAAATGTTTTGCTTTCCATAGTAAAAAAAAAGAAAAGATTGGTTTATCTCAGTCAGACACCGGTAATATGTGTTAGCCCCATCCATTTGTGATGTCATTAAGCCCCGCTGTTCCATAACTCGCTGAGTGCCATCTTGCTGAATTTCCTGTTTGCAAGTTCGCAGTATTTTATCTTGAATGGGAATCAATGGGGTTTTTTTTCCCAGCAATTTTGCTCACAAACTAAACAATTCACATGTTATGGAACAATTAATTAGCAGTGTTACCCTAAGTGGTCAAGAAACTTTAATAGAAATGCAAATGTGACAAAAAAACCATACATTTTGGGAGAAAGTATTTTTATAGAACTCTGTGTGGTGGCTTCATTATGCATATTCATGAGTGGGTTTGACATTCGTTCAAGAAGTTACCCCATCGGATTGAGAAGCTTAATGAATTCATTCACACTCATGCTGTCACACTTTTCTCACTCAACCTGAAAAACAGACTAGCTGCTAGCTTTCAAGCAATCTAGCTCTCAAGATAATTGTTTCTGTTTAACATCCTTGTGTTGCTTTAATACTCATATAAATGTTTATATATTAAGATTGAGCAGTCTTAATTAACAGCTACTAAAGTCCTTGACAAGCTGTACTCTCATTACTGATAAGCACACTCTATTGCACCCCTCGCCCTCCTCCCCCCCCCCCCCCCCCCCCCCCCCCCCCCCCCAACACACACAGACACAGACACAGACACACACACACACACACACACACACCCTTTGTATGGCTCATCACACTCATGCAGCCTGATCAAATGATCAGTGACATCTGCAACTTCCTGCGCATCGTTCAAATGTTTCCCCCTGTCAACAAATTCTCTGTTCCTCACTCTCTTAGGTTCCTGTTTAAAAGTAACTTTTGTCAGTTAGTGTTTGTTGTGTACATACAAAGTTTTCCTGACCTAGGCCTGTAAGTTTGGAACAAAAATACAAATTTTCAACTGTTTCAAACTAAGAAAAAAGTAAGTAGACAACAAAAGCTGTTCTCAATCCTTTTATGAATCAAAGGAGATTATTCTTGATTTCTGTCAGTGTGGCCCCACTGAACAAGCTGAAGGAAGAAAAAAACAAAACAAACAAAATGAGAAACAAAGAGTTTTGATTTTTTTTTTCTTAATGAAGGCAATGAAATGCTTTGCTTTGTCTTTTTGTTGTTTTTCTTTGTTTCTGCTTTTTGAGGTCTCTGAACTGAAAATGAGCATGCTGAATAAATTCAAAGATTATTAAGCGTGTTTGTGAAATGTAGAGTTATTGTAAATCTAATCTGAGAAGACACTGCCAGTGAAGAGCTTATTCTTCCCCTGGTGTGAACTTATTGAGTGCTTTATCTATGTTGAGATGACAACTGCCATCGTTATGGGACTTTTTTGATATAGCAAAGAAAATATGGCACATTTCATTTTTGATAACCTATAACCTTGAATGTATTCAATCCTAAATTCAGACATATAATACTGTTTGATTGCTCAGGGCCGTAATGCTCATCCAGCTGTCTCCATGACCCATTAGATAGCACAGCGATTTTTAGAGGCTGGACTTAATACAGGGAGAAGTGTTCCCATTCCAGACTCTCTCAATATATGAAATTACTGAAGATTTTTAAAACATTTTTTCCACACTCCAACTGAATTATGTAATCATCCTTATCACAAACCTTCCCCCTGTTGACTCTGGACGTAACAGCCAGCCATGTGTTTCTTCTTATTTACATGGCGACAAGCTCTTGCTATTTTTCACACTGCAGATGCAGTACCAATCACATATCCCCTTGACCAGGCAAGGCAAGGCAGGCTACTGCTTTGGGGCCCCCAAAGCATGAATGGGCCCCTATGGGCAATGAATGAGGGACAATATAATAGAAATGACTGATCAGTCAGAAAGGGCCCCATGTTTGATATCTAGAGCAAGCCATCAGCCATTCTAGGCTTGCATTCACCTTCAGTGTGTGGAACATTTCCTGCACTGAGTCAAGCCCTTACTTGAACGCTTCATTTGTGACTGGATATATCGATAGTAATGGCAATAAGGGAAATTAGTGGGGAAAAGGCAGATGTTAAGAGCCAAAATGTCCGCCTCCTCAACATCAGGCCCCGTTTCACCACTGCCCTTGGTGAGTGGTTCAGTTAACGTGATGAACAAGCCGCTCCTCTCTCTCGTAACATTTTAATACTGTGCAGACAAGACAGCGGCAGGCAGGTTGAATCCGTAATACCCCTTCACCGCCGCCGGTCCTTGCGGGAGCTATGAAAACCCATTACGTTGACCTTGGGGCTTTGCAAGCGCTAGAGCGCTAACGTAAAGACAAGTGACAAGCTCGTAGATTACGTTCAGCATCTTGTAAAGCCGTTATTAAAGTGTAACAGAAGATACCTGAGGGGGGGGGGGGGGGGGGCTCATCCGGTGTTCATTACGGCTCAAAATGAGACTCCCCCCTCATAGCAGGGTTTTCAGATTACCCATAATTCCACCCCTCCATTCCTTTCCCCCCTCCCATACCTAAATCAACACATTCACCTCCTCCAAAAAGACAGCCTTCGTCAAACTCTGTTCTCCTGTTCTACAGGACACTTCAGGACACAGGAAACCCCTACACAATTAATAATTTTGCAATATATTGTGCATATATTGCACATATATGGACATTCGCACATCTCGTCTAGGGTCAATAATTGGAAATTAGCACATGTAATGAATGAATGAATGAATGCTGTGAAACCCTGCACCAGATTTACATAGGAATCTATGCTTAAACATATCCGTCCCTATCAATTAAACATTAACTTAATCAAATATTATAAAAACATTATAAATGCTTTTCGCTGTAGCAGTATCTGAAAGACACTTAATAGTATATTAGCTCATATATCATGACTTAATGAAAAAACAACAATTATACTGGTATTAAATAAACTATACATTACAATGTATTGTTCTTAAATATAATACATTATCATGCTTGAATATATTTTTGCATGATTAATTCATTAAAGTCTGCACCTCTCTGTCCTAATGAATTGCGTTTTTTCTTAATTATTCAGAGTAATTTGTAGGGTTCCCCGGGGCGCCTAAGAAAAGCCAGCTCTTTCTGTGATGCAGGATTTCCCAGCTTCGGTCCTGAAGTACTTTCATGTACCCTGGCTTTTCACCCAAACTTAATTAGCACTCCTGAAGTACAATGAGTGCTTAAGTGTTTTTAATTGGACACTTTTTAATGTCTAATGAGGGCTGATTTAGCCTCTTAATGCCACATTATCTCAGGAAACAGATAGTCATGTTTAAAGTATAAATATTCCGCACTCGTGTAGGCTCAGGTGATCAGTGAGATCAGTTCTCAGACTAACGCTCTCGTTTTCCCTGATGTGATTTTCGAAACGACTCCTTTTGAGAGAGGTCACAGTTTGAACTGTTTTATTGATAAAACTAACACCTGAGAATCAGTGAAAGTACGGAATGACGGGAATTTAGACACCTGGTCATTGATGCTAAATCATTTGCAATAAATTAAGCTGAAGGACTTACAGGGTAATGAACAAACGGTAATGTGTTTGTTAAAAACCTGTTTAAACACGAAATTATAGAGAGACAAGGTCGATTCTTTTTTCGTGAAACCTCTCTAAATGAGATGCCACATCATGGTTATTGATCATTTCAGTAAAGCTATGATTGATTGCAGTACTGCCACTGAAAATTCCTTTAATGATGTTGTTGATTTTAGTACTATTGTTGATGACATTGTTGATTAAAACAATGTTTCAGAAAGAACTATTACAGTTGATTTCAGTACAATGTATTAGTGTCTTAGATTTAAGTAATAAAGTAAATGATTTCAGTAATGTAATTGCTGATTTCAGTAGTCATGTAATTGATTTACAAATGTGAATGATTTTGGTAGTGTCACTTAGTGTTGTTATTAAGTTAATGTTGTTTGGTAGAAGTTGTGTTTTTGATATCAGTAATACCGTAACTCAATTCAGTAATGTTGATGTGGGGTTCAGTAGTGATGTAGTCCATTTCAGTAAATATCTTTGCTGAATTCTCACCACCCCACTGTCATGTCCTCTTCTGTGGTCGTTCAAACATTGTGACCCTGAGCTTCGGTGGCCATCCCAGCCTGACCACGGCACATCTGACAATCATGTTTCTGACCGCGGCTATACCCCGGTCAACCCACACAAACCCCCCCCCCCCACCCACAGCCGCCACCACCCCCCTGCCCCCCCCCAGCGGTTTCAGAGACTCCATTCGGATTGCAGTGGGTGGGGGGGGGCATGCCACCCTTTGATGTGCTGGTGTTATTGGGCACTGAAGCCCCCCACACCACCACCAACACTGACAGGTTGGGACATACGACATCAAAGAGTGACGGGCTGACAGGCTGGGGAGAGGAGAGGGGTCAAACACGCTCTATCTATCTCTCTCCTCTCTCTCTCTGTCTCTCCCTTCCATCTCTTTTCTATTCATCTCTCTCATGTTCTCTCTCTTATCCTCTTTTTCTTCCACCCTCACTTTCTCATCTTTCTTATGCCCTTTTCTTATTCTCTGACTTTCTCAGAAAATGCACATGACAGCTATATCACAAAAAATATATATGCATATATAAAAAAAATATGGTTAAATATTTATAAGAAATATCTATTTGGAACCCATGCATGCGTGAAGAGAAAACTGCACACTCATCCATACATGCCTGTCATGTATAAATATATTTACATATATATGAGAGCGAAGAAGAACGTAACAATGTTCAACCTGACAGTCCTTTGCTCTACAGGGGACGTGAAATTTGATGATGGTGTTCCGTTCAAACACACTGAGTGACCTCACAATCCTTGAGCGGGCGGACTTCAAACTACTGACAGGTGAGATCAACTGTATCCATTCGTACCTGTCTGTTTTAACACTATGAGGAAGGCAGACTTTTATTTGAATTAAAGAGTCTGTGAGAATTTAATACAAATATGTATTAATACAAATACTTAACTACATGAAAGTATTATTAATTACAATAATATAATTTTAAAAATTACGTTGGGAAAAATATCGTTTAAGTTAGGTAGGAAACAAAAGTTTGAAAAAATAAGACTGAAAGAACTACATTTGAAAAAAAAACCATAAACGTAACCAGATATTTTCTGGATAAAAGTAAGGTTTGTAAAATTGTTTATTCTCCACATCTCATCAAAAAGTTTCCATTTGTTATCTCATAAACCAGTTAGACTTTCTTCCTAAAGAAACAACAAAGCATCAAAGTCTGTTACATAAATGCACAAAAAAGATAATAGCGATTTCAGAAAACAAGTTCAGGTGTCATATTCCGTTTCAATATGAGCTTACGATGGAACGGGACAGACGCGGAAATCAGCTTTATTTTCTTTCACTCTGAAAGTGTATTGCATTGTCTCTTTTTATTCTGTTTTTCAGTCTGCTTATTTTCAGGCTTTTTGATTTGCCCCAGGTATGTACATGAATAGAAAATGGAGTATTATTTATATATGCTGCCAGGTATATATATATAAAATATATTAAAACAGTAATAAATCACTTTGGGGTGTCTGGGAGTTCTAATACTGTGGCAGACATTCAGGGCAGGAAATGGTCGGTTCCGGAATCACCAAACAGGGTTCCACCGAAGTCTCCTGGAGACGGTTGCTATGGGAAGTCTTATGTGTCCTGTCCATCACACGGAACAGCCACCTGTGGTGAGCCAAACTGTGAGAGGGTGTTTGCCTGTGGTTGTTGGGGGGGGGGGGGTTTAGCCAGGTCTCAAAATCTGGTTGCAATTATGGCAATGCAAATCAAAGCCAAGTCGTACAGTTTCTGTGGGAAAGCTGTGCGCCACCCCATGTCTCCAAAACTCGACTCTCCTTTTCCCTCTCTACCACCACCCCTCCTCCTGGTTCAGATAGTGAACGTTAGAGGGGCCCAGTCAACCCAACTGCACATGCTGTTTACCTACACTCTACAGAGTGTCCGGTACTGCATGAACACTGCAAAGGTCTGTGCCTTATTCCATTCCTCTACTACAAGACCTGAGCATCCTATTGCAAGTAATGAAAAGTCTTTGTGTAAAATAATACTTCCAATTCACTCTTAGCTAACTTCCATCCTCGCTCCCTTTTACTGCTGAATAAGCTGAACCTGAAAGATCTTTTTAACCTAAAACCAAAGCTAAGCCATCACACGTCGCTGGTGTTCCCCATCAGCGCTTTCCACGTCCGCAAACCGCATTGGTGCAACTGGCCAAAGGTGCCAACGCTCCATTGGATTCTTCCGCTTCTGTTCTCCGCCGCGGCAGAGGTCGAGAGAGGTTAACCGCCGCCGTTCACACCCCCAACACCCCCCCCACCACCATCACAAACCCGTATAAAACCACTATTAACTCAGCCAGATTATAAGGACAGGACTGGCTGAGAGATAAGGTTTATAATGGATGGATTATAGAGACGCTGGCAGTGGGGACAGTCCCCCCCCACCCCCCCTCCTCTCTCGGTTCAGGCTGAGCTGTGAGACATCTAGCCTCATCCTCCAGCCAGCGTTAATCTCCTGATGTAGCAAAATGTAGCACCTCAATTACAGGCAGAACGTCACCTGAAAGCCAACAAAACAGCACCCCAATAACAGTAAAGCAGCACCCCACTTTCTGCAAAGCAGCACCCCAACTCCAGCAAAACAGCAGCCTAACTCCAGCAAAATAACAGCACCCCAACGGCAGCAAAGCAACACCCCAAATCCTGCAAAATAACACCCCAATAACAAGCAAGCCGCACTTCGGCTGCAATCCCATCATAACCTTGTTTACATTGCCAAAAACATTTCCTGTAATATTTTATGTAAGACACCAAAAAGAAAAAACGGATTTTTGTGTTTATAACATAGTCTGAGGTGAGGGACTACTATCCCCAGAACTGAAGGACCCCAGGTGCATGATGGGCTGTACACCTGACTTTAGCAAACGTGCTCTGTGGGCTGTAATGCTGGCCAGCTTTGGGTCTGCTCCTGCACTGAAATGACTCATTTACGTCGATGACTGGCTCAAGAGTCCATGCACCTTGTTTCAAAGGCTGAAATTAGTGGCTGATTAGAAGAAAATGGCAAAAAATCTCTCGACACAGCAACCATCGAGAACAAGATGAACCCCCCCCCCCCCCACTGCTCCATTCCGTGGGTAATTACCCATAATCCCATGTGGACGAGGGGAGTTGGAGGGGCGGTGTCATTTTCTTTTTCTTGTTTGGTCATTGAGGAGTCAGCAGGGGGTCTCTGAAGTGATTGTCACTTCAGTCACCCAATGATTTCATAATTATTTATGAATGATTGTCTGTAATGGCAGCTATGTCCCCGTCGGCAGCTGTTAAAATCACAAGTGTGTACTGAGATAACCCCTGTGGTCGGGTTCATGGCTGTGAATGGCTCAATTTCCCCTGAAGGGGGAGTGGGAGGTGATGCAATAATTGCGGGAAGAAGGGGGTGTCAACTAGGTCTAACCCTGTTAGTCTAAGAGGTTGCCTAGTGACAGGGAGGGGTTGGAGAGTTACAGGGAGGGGTTTTTGGTTGACAGGGAGGGGTTGCCGGGTGACAGAGGTGTTTTATCACCACATTGTGGAAGCCATTTAGGTGTATTTGGGAATACCGGGAAGAATAAAACAGCAAAAAAGAAAAGGAGAGAATGAAATGGATGATGGGAAAGAAAAGAGAAAATACATGAAAATGGAAAAAAAAGAAAGACAAGGAAATAAAAACAGAGTAAGAGAAACATTTGGATGAATGAAATAAAGGGGAAAATGTAGGCTGCAGCATCTTGCTGTTTTTGGAGAGACTGAGAGAACAAAGGAAACATTTGGAAGAAAAAGTGCAATAAAACGTATGGAAGGCAAAGGTAAAGGTGAGAGAAAGAAAGATGAAAACAAAAAGGGAAAAGAAAGAGAACAAAAAGGGGAGGGACAGGGAAGGGTTTATAATATATGGATTAGAGAAACTGTTGCAGTGGTGAGAAACAAAGGAGCAAGCAAAGGAAAGACTGAACAAAAGGAGAAACAAAGGGAGTGAGAGTCGAAAGAAAGAAGGTAAAAAGACAGAGAGAAGGAAGAGAGGAGAAAAAGGGGGTGCTGCTGTAAGTTTCATACTGGAGCTCCTTTGTAAATTCAAAGAGACGTGTGTTGTTACGGTTACATAAATCATGTTTTTGTGAATTTAGCCTTGTGTAAATAAATGCACACATGTGTATGTGTGTGCATGTGTGTGTGTGTGTGTGTGAGTTTGTGAGTGTGCGTGCGTGCGCGCGTGTGTGTGTGTGTGAAGCCTGATAAATGCAGGATGTGGAGGGAGCACAGGAATTTTCATTCCTCGCACAGTCACCGGGTTTGTTTATGTGATGGCGAGGTAAAGCCCACATGGATAGTTGGCGTATTCTTTCCATATGGAAAGTAATTAATTAAATGTGGATCAAATGTTTGAGCTCCTTCGCTCTGTCATTCACTTTCCTCTATCTCAGTCTCACACGTGCACATACACATATACACACACGCACACACACTCACACATACATTCATGCACACAGACACGGGGAGATAGGCTTCCCTATATACAAGAGATACATAGGCACAAGCACACACACACACACACAAATGAATGGCCATGGACATACAAGACCCCTAAAGACACAACCAACACACACACATGGCCATGGACATAGAAGACACAAGCCTACAATTACACCCCTTCTTTCTCCTTCACACACACAAAAAAAATATGTAACATACACATACACATTCGTCATGCAGACACACACACCCACACTTTGTCACACACTCTCTGTCTGTCACACACACACACTCACCCCCCCCCCAGTTGTCAGTCCCTAAAGAGCAGGTATGAGGCACTCCAGTAATACTGGATAACAGCAGGAATTAACGACCGAAATTATTACACATAAAATGTAATCCTCACACGTCTGCCAGCTCCCATAAACCCATGGGCCTGCCTGTAGACCTTACGGGGACCTACAGCACCGATAAGGCCCGTTTTCCGCGTCGTACCCACATGCTCCCTAATAAACAAACCAAAGCGGAGGCCAGCCAGATGGCAGGTGAATCCTGCTTAGGCGTGTGCGCATGAGCTGGTGCGTGAGCTCGGATCTGGCGAGCGCTAAGGAGGTACGAGCGCTCGCTCCCTCCCTCTCTTTCTCTTTTTCTATCCCTCTCTCTCTCTCTCCCGTGGCCTGTCTCACCTCATCGCACAGCAAGCGGTCTGTGGTCAAGGTCACCCAGAGGATGCCAACCCCCCCCCACCCAGTCCCCACCCCTGGCGCGGGTGCGACACAGGTAATGACGACGCTGCTTTGGTGACCATGGCGATGGAAGGGGTGGCACGATCAAGCCATGGGCGGGCGCGAGGGGAAGCCTGTTGTCTTTTAGGAAGGGTAGGTAGGGGTTTGCCAGGGTTATCTTAATCCTCCCTCCTACACACACACATGCGCACACACACACGCACACACACGCACGCGTACGCACAAATCCCCTAATTATTTTGGACATGCCCAGTCCTTCCTTATTTGTCCCCTCTTATTTCCTTTCAGGAGCCCCATCGGATTAGCGGACCACCAGCGGGGTGGGAGAGCAAGAGGCCTCCCCCCCCACTCTAAGCCTAATTAACTGAGCTGGACCCAGACCCCAGAATCCAGGGGACGAGAAAGAGCGGGAAGGGAGGGGAGATCGATGGGACGTCCCCCCGGAGGTGACTTTGAGGGGGTTGGGCTGGGTACAGGAGGTTCTGAAACACACTATACATACACAGACATAAAAACACACACAGAGACACACATGCACACTCACACACAACAGCACAGACACACACATTCAGAAACTCACACACACATAGACACACTACCAAAGACACATACACAGACAACCGAACACGTACAGAGACACACACACGTTCAGAATTACACACTCAGACACACAACCAGAGATACGAACACACACATATACAAATATGTAGAAAAATATACACACAGAAACACACAGATATACATTTACATGCATACATGTACAGACACAAAAAATGTACTCAGACACAAAGCCACACTCACACAGACTCACAGACACATAAATACACTCACACAGATTCACACACACAGGAATACACATACATATACAGACACACACATACACACACTTACATAGACACACACACTCCCTCACTCACTCACAGATAAACACACACACCCCTCCCTCCTTTCCTCCCTCCCTCATGTCAAGAAAAACCGAAGGCGATATCACAATCTGAAGGCTGTCACCAAAAAAAACTCCCTATTGACCTCCTGTCAGCCCCCGTTAAATATTTAATATTCCAATATCAGCCTCTTCCAAAGGGAGGGGGACCCCAAATCTGACCCGATGGATTCAGTCAGAGCGCTAACAGAGGCTGGGGAGGGGGAGGGGCCAGTGGGAGGGTTAGGGAAGTTGGGGAATTGCTTCTTGCATGCTGCTGGACTGTGATAGGAGGAGAGACAATCAGGGTGGGCGGGGTTTTTACTCATGAACCAATAGCAGCAGCTCCCTGGGAGCCATAGAGATGCCCTCAGACCAGGAACTGATGGGCTCCTTCACCAGGTAAACACAGCCAATATCCAGCCAATATCTTCACTTGACAGGCACCATATTGCCTCAGCATTAACACAGCAATAAATGCGCAATGTTAAAGATTAAGTCAAGGTAACACTTTAGGGTTGGTGCTGCAAAACAGCTGCTTATAAATGACAATAATAAGCAGTTTATAACTAGCAGTAACCTGTTTATTAATTATTATCTATGATTTTCTCATGTGTTTGTGAACATTTACAGTCAACAATACAACAATTACAGTCTGTGAGTCTGGAGGATGAGTCAAGCAGGCTTTTAACTTTCATTGATTGTAATTGCTGCTGTGACCAGAGTACAACCTATAATTGTGCAATTTCATGTCCTTTTATGTATTTTAATATTTTTTATAAGGGTATGTTTTTTATTGAATGGCGTATGCAAACACTGTCATTGTTTTGATATGTCCCTGTTCTTTTAATGTCATGTTCTGTCTTTTGTTGAGAACATACAAAAATAAACAACAGTCAAGCGCATTATCATTACGCTAAAAAATAAATTATAATACAGGCCGTTCCCGAGTCATATTTGTAGTTTTTTTCAGGTTGAACCATAGCTTGACATCATTTCTTTGTGCTGCTTTGTCAGTTCATTTGCTCAATTCATTGGAGGTCAACTGTCGAGGCGGCCATTTCAGCACACCTTGAGATGGAAGGCTTTGGGAATTCAAACAACAGAACCTGAAGGGCAGGTAAGTCTTTGTCTTGTGTCAATTTCCATCATATTAATGCATGTACTATAAAAACCACCCCTTAGCCATGACTAGAGAGATTGTAAACATATATAAATGCATATGATTGCTACCTTCCTGGGTTTTTCGGGATTGTTATGGAATTGTATCCCATGTCCAGGAAAGCCCTAGCCCCCTTCATGACGTCCTATGTTTTGATCAATTCTGCTCCAGAACACTGTGTTCTTTTTGCAGTGTGAACTTAGACTCGACGCTCCACGCAAGGGAAAAGGAGGAAGGCTACATGGCTCCGCGTTTTCCACATGACCAGACCTTCTCCAGAGAACTCTCCCTCTCTCCAACCAGAAAATCATCCTTCTCACCAGACCGGCTGCGAGAGAAAGGTGGGCTTTCGGGACAAGTATGCTTTGCATTGGGACTAATTTCAGCGATTCTTGCAATCACCGTAATGCTGCAGGCCGATACCCCTACTCATTACTCCCATGGATCATGAACTAGCAACCGTGCATGTGAGGAAGCCTTTAAGTGATTATACCCGTCACTGGTCATCCTTAAAAACAAGCAAATATAATTACTGTATTTAATGGTATTCCCGCCCCCATACCCCCCTTTCCGCTTTGTCCCGAATCGTTCTCACCTCTCTGTTGCTGGGGGAAGTGTGTACTGTTCCCTGGTTTCCCACACTATCATAAAATGTCTCGAGAACACTCTGCTGCACGCAAATTGCAGCCCCCCCACCTTTGTCCAGAGTGCGTCTCGCATGGGGGCTAATTTGAGCGATGTTTTCTCAGTACGACGATGCCGCGGGCTCACAGAGCAGTTGGCGTGTCTGGATATTTCTGCCACGGATCATAAATCGGCAACAGTGCATCGGTGAAGCCGTACTAAGTGCACACCGGAACAGGTCTTCTGTCTTCTAATTCCCCCTTCCCTTAAAATAAAACTTGCCCCCCCCCCCAGTGTTGGGAGAATTGGGTTCTCCTCCTTCAAGGTCAGCCATTTTGAAAACAACCTGCCATACAGTAAAGGTGGCCGGGGACACAATGCGAATTACAGTGTGGTAATGCTCAAATCACACTCAGGAAACTAAAGAGATTAGAGAGAGAGTTTCTAACGTATGAAAACTATGACGATGACTGTGCAGCAAGACCTTGGGGGTTATCAAACCAACCTCCTCGGATTTACTCAAAACCACCAAGTCATTGTAGCAGAAAGTGCTATTCAATCAAAAAAACCTTCCAGATTAATATGGTACCATTGTACTACCCCTCCCCCACCCCACCCACACACACACACCCCTCTCACATTTTTAAAAGATGGTGAAGACACACAGGAGGGGTTACTGCATTGTAAAGTAGTGCTGAATTTTTGACGAACCCCCCCCCCCCAGCCCCACACACACACACACACACACACACACACACACACACACACACACCATTTTAGGATGACATGGCAGTTCTGAATGAATATGACTCCTAAAGAGATGACGCACATACAGATTATACCCTGTGATTCTCTGAAGCCGTCCTTGAGGTGCACAAAAACCCGGAATAGCATTGCGTCCACCTCCCCCCCAAAAAAAAACCACACGCTCTTCAACGGTCCAAGGAAGATGAATGATGATGCAAGAAAACAAAACAACAAACCATCACAGGGTAAAATTACATTTACATTATTCGCTGAATCCATTTTGTAGCTGTTCTTACCTTGAAAGACCTCGTGCAAAGCTTATTGAATTGTCATATTATATTATATTATATTATATTATATTATATTATATTATATTATATTATATTATATTATATTATATTATATTATATTATATTATATTATATTATATTATATTATATTATAGAACATAACATAATATAAGTTATATTATTGCATAATATATTATATATGTATTAGAATGTCAATATATTACATAATATATTATTTTATAATGTCAATTATTATCAATGTTCATAATTTGTTTATCAGATGTCATCATCTTGACTTTATTGTTCTTTATTTACTTTTTTAACATATTGTCCATTTACAGAGCCAGACATCAACTGAAGTGGTTGTCAAGGATACTGAACTTTGTTTGAGGGTTCCGCACCACAGCAGGGGGCCGCTGGGGGGGAAGAGACAAAAACATAAAGAGGCTCTTCTCTGTTTCTATATTTATAGGTTTAGGAATCGCGTGCACGCTTCAAACATGACATTTACGCTGCATTACCGTATGAGTGCCTCTCTTGGTCTTTATGTTTCTGGAAGGGACCAGCTTCATCACTTGTGTTGTGGTAGATATTTGCCGGGAGTTATGACTTAGCAAAAATACATAGAAAACTTTTTTTTTTGGTGAACAAGAACAGGCAGTTGCTAAGCTGTAAACCCTTACCTCGTCTCACTTCTGAGCTTGTCTCAATCTTTCTGTTTGTTTTTTGTCTGTACTTACAGAACTTCCCATTTCCAGTACATTTTGTGTCTTCAGACTGTTTTATTTCTGAGGGAGTTTCTGTTGGGCAGTTGGGGGGGGGGGACATGGTGGTGCTGTTCTCAGATCAGTTCTTGCTCCTCTTCAATCTATGTGGGGTTTAAAGTTGGAAATATTGTAGGAGACGTCCCTGTAGTACATGCATGTCCACTGTTAATTGCCTGTATGGATTTTTAAGCCTGAGCTGGGAACATTTCTTTGTGCATGTCAAGACCTGTGTCACATGGATATCGAAGTGTTCCGTCACGACCGTTTGTTCGTCGTGGCCATCAAACCCCGCGTGTCACTGTTCCCCCAGCATCTGGGTTTCTGCTACACGGCTGCATTTTGGCACACCTGTCAACTGCAGCAGAGGCCCTCACTGCCGCGGCTGTCACCCACCACGTTTGTCCCCTGGAAACAAACTGCTGTCGCCATGGCGAGGAGAAGGTCTGTTCCTGACAACCTCATTAGCCTTATTTAGTGTAGGAACCGGGTGCTGTAAACAAGCTATGGGAGGGGGGATGGGGGGGTCAATAAAACAGCCACAGGGAAACACGGGGTCCCAGGACAGCACAGGGGGGTGGAGGGGGTGGGGGGGGGGGATTGTTGTGTTCTGGTGATTTATGGGCTGGCCAGGAGAAGAGGTCCCTAGCCTTACTCCACTTAATTAACACCATTTTTTCACCAAAAGCGCGCAATTCTCTTGTCTGCCCTGTTAATAATGATGTTATATCGGTCACCAACCCCCCCCACCCACCCGCACCCCCCACCACCACATCGCCCACCTCCACCCCGTGCACACACACACACTCTCTCATACCCCATCTCACCCACTCCCCTCCCTCGCAACCTGTATGCTATTTCAGAGTCCTCTCACTCATTCCCACCCAAAAGCTGTTCTGTGCTTTACGAGGATGCTTCGCTACACCTCAGCCAAATGCCGTGCCAAACGGAGCAGAGCTGTGTTTGAATCACTGTAAAAGATTACGCCGTAAAATAATGTGTAGAATAGTTTACCCAGGGGCCTTTGGGTGGTGCACCTTGTAAAGGCACACTATCATAGTACACCTGAGCACCCCACACCTGGGAGTTTGAATCCCAGCCACCTTTACAGGCTATGGGCAGCGCTCCATGTTTGGAAGGGGAACAATCGGTTCAGCATCACAAGTAAAAACATTGGGTAAGCTGGTCAAACTCAATAATGGCATATCTTTTGACTTGTCTTGATCTTGAAAACTTTGAGAAATAGCAAAGGCAAGTCATGCATCAGACAAGCCTGTGGAGGATTGTATAGCTTTTGATATGGGTGGAGAAGTAGGTATTTTCACAAGGAAAACAGCTGGTCATTTTTATTCTATTCCTGACCCATGCCTGCTCCCAGCCCCGTACACAGAGCCCAGCTTCATCACTTGTGTTGTGGTAGATATTTGCTGGGAGTTACAATTTCACAAAAATACACAGAAAACCTTTTTGGTGAACAAGAACATGCAGTTATAGACCCCATTCCTCTTCTCGCTTCTGAGTTTGTCTCAGTTTTTCTGTTTGTTTTTTGTCTGCACTTACACAACAGCGCATTTCCAGGACATTTTATGTCCTCAGACTGCTTTATTTCTGATGGAGTTTTTTTTTTCCTGTCGAGCTGGGTGGGGTGTGTGTGTGTGGGGCGGGGGGGAGGGGGGGAGCAGTGGTGCTGTTCTCAGATCACTTCCTGTTCGCCTTTAATCTATCTGGGGTTTAAAGTTGCTTGTGTCAGAATTACACCCCCTCCCACCTCACTCTACCTTCCCCCGCTCACAGAAATGAATCTGAACCTATTTAGCTCTGGGGTGAACAGGCTGCAGGAGCTCTGTAAAATATTTAATAATTGCTTTTTTTTTTTAAACGAGAGGGATTCATTTAGCGTTCGCAGGCCAGGGCGCCACCATCGGATCCCTTAAACAAACACATTTGTCTCTCCCGGTGGCGCCTGTGCACCCCCCCACCCCCGCTGGCAATGCAACATGATTGGGCAGTAATGGAGTCGAGGGCGGCCAATGTCAACGGGCCACTTCGCCAATTGGGGGGAGCTGGGAGGTGGGGGGGGGCGCACAGATCCACACGCCTGGGTCCCGACCCAAGGCAAACCCGCAAAAACACAGGCCAAACGGAGAACTGGCTCTGTGTCATTGCTGGAACTTTCTGAAAAGTTAGGGTTTTTTTTTTTTTTTTTTTGCAAAGTTTGAAGTTTTTGGCTTTTCCCAAAAAAATTCTTCAAAACAGAAATGGCCCAAAACTTATTTCTGGCATTTTCTGAGAAGGTCCTTTTTTACCTAAGTTTCTAAAATGTGTTAAAGTTTAAAGTTTTTGTCACGTCTCCTACAGCCTTTAAAAATGGTCCATAGGATGGATAAACCCTCTGGCTTTTTTTAACCAGCTACCCACTCTTTAGTCCTTTTTTCTACTACACAGTGTCCGCAGAGCTGGCACAAAATGACAGGCCTGCAGTTTGAACCATTGTCGTGGGCTCCGTAATGATGGAGATTGGCCTTCATTTTAAGGGTAGACTCAATAATGTGATGTCACCCCCAAAATGAGCATGGCACACAAGATGATGAAAAAATGTCTTTGGCGATTTTAAAAATATAAATGTATTGTGAAAGAGCACATAAGAGTGCTTTGTTCATATCCCCTCTTTCTCATCATCTTTCTCAAACATCTCCTCAGAATATCATCTTCTGTCAAATTCCGGGTGAAATGATAAAACGCAGAGTCTGACTTTAAATGAAATCATGCAATATTGAATACGATATCATCCACACTGATTAAATTTGATATTGGCAGCACCCCCCCCACCACTCAACAAAAGTGAGATCATTTTGTTTTGAATGTCCCTCTTGTGACCGTCATTGTCGCACCAAATATATACCATGTGACCTCTATTTGATCTGTGGATCTGGTCATTCTGTCTCAAACACAATCTGCCCTCTTGCTCGTTGCACACTGATCAAACATTGCTCAACAAACCCCAGCATTCCAAAGTTGGCAGTTGGTGGTTTGAATTTTCAAGAGTACCAACTGTCAAGTGTGCGCTGTCCAAACAACGCCCACCAGGACTCTTCGCTAGGATATTGTTTTCTGTTTTCCTTCCACTTGCTCTTTTTGTGTCAGAGAAGGAAATGAAAAGCAACCTTTTTTTATGGTTTATTGTCACGTTTATCCGAAGGTATAAAAATAGAGCGGACTGGTCACATTTTCTACAGCCCCCAACAAACACCAATTAAACATTTTGAGTTCACACTGAACGTTAATTAACACACACCAACAAACAAATTGGTGGTGAATACTGACCCAAAGCTGCTGTTGCTATTTGTTAGTATTCACTGGTGTTTGCAGGTTCAGTGTGCAACTGGCTTAAGTGTATTCGCCATGCCCCCCGTCGCGCTTTGTGACCGACCTCTGGGCTTCACTGCCGCACAGCACGCCTCCATTCCCCGACAACAAACCCCCGACGGAGGCGCGAGGCCCTCCTTTGAACCGACCGGGGGTGGCGAATCAACAAAGGCAGTGGAGTCGGCAGGTTCAAAAAACCAGCTCGGCATCAAAAACCGGCGCCGCCGAAAAAAGGAGCAACTTTCATTCACCGGAGCGTGTTTGTGGACGTGTTTGTCTTCCTCCCCAATCATTCAGACGCTCTCTTTGGGTCTCAAAGTCCCCCTCTGCCATTCTCTGGGCCTGAATGCCCTCAGTGCATCTAAACACACCAGGCCTGTGACAGGACAGGAATACATAAATCTGGGAACCAGTTAAAACAAACCTTTCCGGCTTTGGAAAGACCCAAACCTCTACATTTTGAACAGTAAAACAAGTCCGATTTTTATGACTGCGGTTTGCAAATCGTGTTTGTTCTAAGAGGATGAGAAAGGTGATTAAACCTAACAAGCAAACAGACTGAATGATGATCAAGCGATCGATGTCCAGCCTCAGCACTTTCATGTCCACGCACTTCTCCTGTAGCACAGAGGCTGGCAAGTTATTCTAGGAACTGAACTTAAGGGGTGGGACTGTTTTGGACCTGTAAAAGTTGACATATAACAAATCCTGAAAATTACTGAGACCACCTTTTTTTCTCATTTTTGGATCCTTGCCTTGACCATTTACCTTAAATCTAGAACTAAATATGACAGAAATGGACTTGGAAATGTTAAATATGAAATATTAATGGTGGACTCTTCAGGCAGATGGCTATTTTGTGCCATAATTACGCTGAGGGCAGCAGAAACTGGGTCCAGATGTCATGGACATCCTCCTAGCTTAAAGAAAAGTGCAGGTATCTGTCAACTGCCAGTAACGGGAGGGACCTGGCTGAGTTCTCAGTCGATGGCTCAGTGGCAGCCAAAAGGAAAAGGGGAGAAAGAGAAATCCTCCCTAGCTCCTGCTGTTCAAAAGACCAGGCAAGATTTCGCCCATTTTGTTTCCCGGCCGAGAGTTTGCTGGGATGGGGGGGGGGGGCTTGACTTTCAGAAGACAACAACTCCATGGTGCCTTGTCTTATCACAGTCTGCTGCGATTTGTGAACTGTAGACCATCTGGAGGGAGTATAGAGTGACTTCTTCACCCCTGGCAGGAGAAGACACTAAAGAAATATGGGACTTCTGGGATTGCTGATCTAGGATCAGTTTAGTCTTTTATCTTGTAATGGATGAGGCTAGGATATGGTCAGAGGAAATCTGATCTAAGGTCAGCACTTATACTCTGACACTACCAGGGGTGCTGAGCTGTTGAAATGGTCACTAGTGCTGTATAATGGCAGAATTTAGCTGGTGCTTTTATCCATTGTGATTTACTGTTGAATAGGCTAATCAGGGCCAATATCCCCTCAGGGACCCAAAGGCAACATTGGGGCTCGAACCACCAACCTTTCAGTTCCCTCTCAAGTACCTGAGCCACCAGGCCATAGACTGCCCCATCATCCATCCAGCACAACTGATTGGCTGGAATTTTTGATTGACAGATGTTGGGTGGGGAACTCTTTGGTGCAGTGGGCTCAAGCTCATTGTCACAGAGGAGGGGCTGGGTCAATAACCTACTAATCCATAGGCACTTACCTATGTGTGTGTTTTCTGGATGTAAGCATTTCCGGCGTTCAGAGTATATACGCTCTGGTTATCTCTGAAATCATTCCCCATCCATGAATATAAATACCACAAATCCCCCCCCCAACCCCCTGTATGTGGCACCTTTTCACCCTGTGTGATAACTCAATTTCGGGGGTTAACAGGGGGTTTGCACCAGCTCTTTCGTTCCGTACTCGTATCAGTTTATATATCATGATAAGGCCGAAGGGCATTGCTGACGCTGGGAGGATAGCGGCCGGACGCTGGCTGCTGGCTGTGGGGGGTGGGGGTGGGGTGGTGGGGCTCCAGCAGGACCGCTGTGTGAAAAACGCTGACTGACACAGACTGGGGTGGAGGGGGATTCAGCAGTGTCTGCTCTCCTTAAATGCTCAAACACTCACGCTCTGTAACTTTGGTCCTTTTTACAGCACACATCTTTTAAACAATGAGATTTAACAATGTGAGCTATTAAAACAAAACACCGATAAGACTGTAAATGAATAAGATATATATATATATATACTAGTATACTGGGGTTGTAATAGTACTTATATAGATGGTCTGTGTGGATGTATGGAGGGTGACATAGGTAGTATTGTTTTGAAAATAGCACTAGTTTCTGTGAAGCTCCTAGTTTATTAGCGCCTCGCGGATACTGGAGACTTTAAGCTACGAAATTAAACTAGGATTTATGAGTGAAGCATCATTACCCACAATGCAATGCACAACCCAGCACAGGTCCATATTTCTGTTGCTAAATCTTCTGTTGTAGACGACTTACTGCTGGTGAGTTTTTTTTTTTTTTTTTCTGTGGGCTTCCTGGAAAACAGTTTTATTCTACATAAACCTGAGTGCCGTTTACCGGTAATCAGCCCAGTGTGAACGCGATATAATTTACGCGTCGGGGAATCAGGGCATGAGGTGTGGAAGTTCGTTCCACCCGTGGCTTCATATTCAATGGCAGCTGTAATATGACAGGGCTTGATGCTAAATTGAAAAACAATAACTGAAGTGCTGAAGCAGAGTTGTTCATGTTTTTTTTTTTTTTGCCAAATTCTAAAAGAGGATTAAAAACAGGACATAACATCAAGTACTAAGAATAATTTGGTTTAAAAAATGTCTCTCTTGGTTTAAAAAATATCAGCTTTATCTTTTACATATATATAGATATTAATATATCAAATATTGTAGTATAGAGTTGCAAAATAATCCAAGGCCCAAAAAGTCTGTGTATTTTGCCTGTGATATGCAATATGTTCTTGAATGTATTTCTGTATATCAAGATATATGTACATCATGATTTATCTGTCCTCATTGTAAAAGTACTTGCAGCTAGTTATGAGCAACTAGTTCCGGGAAATCCTGTTTCACAAGTTTCCACTTCCGTTACATGAGCGTTTCTCTAAGTACAGGCAGAAAGTACGGTTTGACAGGAGTAGGCCTTGAAGCCCCATTTCACTGCTGAAAACAGGTTACAAAATATTTACATGTAAATGTTTTGCATCATCAAGAATGACCTGTTCAGGTTTTTCAGAACAACAATCATTATACTTACAAAGTAGTGTGCCATACAGAGACTCTGTACAAAATTCTACAGCAAAAACAGACATGCAAGAGTATTAGATCAACACGTGAGATAACAATGCATTAACTGGACATGTTTAGGTGTTATGGTGCATAGTGTCATGTGGCCAGAAGATTATTCAAGACGTACCCCGTGCATACCCAGTTCTTGGCTTAGCCCGGGAATTTGAATATATTTGTGTATGTTTTCATGTAACTGTCTTTTTCTTGTATCCGTCATCACAACTGTCACTTCCAAAGCTCACACAGGACTCTGAGGTTTTGGCATCCTAAGCTGAACGTTGCTACTGACAGACTGTTTAATACTTTAATGTGGCACAGCTGAGGATTATAAACCCTAAAGAGAACCTTTGGAGCGTTCTGTGGAGAAAATGATCCGTATTTTACCATGAAATTATCATTCACCATGTTCACCTAATAAATAGTGAAAAATTAATTTCAAGCTGTGTGCAGTCATTCAGTAAGGCTAGGATTCATTCAGCTATTTTTCCCTCTCAACTCTTTGACTCACAATTAAATACAGGAGGTAGTTTACCACAGTTCAGCCATCAACAAAATCATTTTTTCATAATGACGATGGTGGTACAGGAAAAAGTTGAATCGGTTGAGGGCTTAAGTTAAGAATGAATGTTGATCGAATCCAGTTCTAGTTATTTTAAAGTGAGACTGACTGTTTAGTAGGATTCACCAAAAGGATAGTGAACACATGAATAATAATAATAATAATAATAATAATAATAATAATGTTTGGCATTTTATAGAAATAAATTTAACACTACCCAAAGTGTTACTGCAGCAGAGCCAGCGCTCAGTGATTTCTGAGTGCGGTTCCATGGCCTGTTTTAATGGGTTCTGCTGCCTGATCCACTTCTACAGTGGAGAGCATTGACCTCATACTTCCATCAACACTGGTTTGAGGCTACATTACCACTTCCTGGTCACAGAAACTCTGCAGAGTATTAAGAAACCCGACAAACGTAAACTTCCCTGTCATGGGAGAATTGCTACGCCACCCAGAGTGGAGAGCAGTGCTTTTGAAAGCCCTAGAGATCTGCATTCTGGGAGGAAGGGCGAGACAGAACGAGAGAGATAAAGAGAGAGAGAAATGGGAGAGGGAAAGAAAGTAGAGAGAGAGCAAGAGGAGAGAGAAAGGGAAAGGGAGAGAAAGACAGGAAGGGGGATGAAGAGAGCATGAAATAGAGTGACAGGATGATGTTAGAGAGAAGTGGTTTTAAAAAAGTGCTTTGCTTACCTAAGCCATGGACACAGATGTTGAGAGTATTTATACATAGAACATAAACTTGTACACCCTCTTCCTAACATAAAAAGAGGCTACAGAGAGAAAGAGAGCAAGAAGCAGAAAGAGGAAGAGAGGGCAGGCAGAGATGAAGACATGGGCAAGTTTGACAAGGAGAGAAACAGACTACAGAGAGATAGTACAGTGAGACTAAAGCTCTTCTCCATTGTGTTGTTCTTCTTACATGATTTTGTTTTTCCTTTATTGAAACATCGGTCTCAGTTCGTCCCAAAGGCAGAAGCCCCTGCTTCGTCCAATCAACTGTAAGTTGTTTTGAATAAAACTATCAGCTAAACAGAAAGAGATGAGAGATATGGGCTGTGACCCAATCAAACTAAATCTCTTTTTAAGGACATGTGGGATCCAATCAAAACAACTTTTACATTACAACATATGTTCCTTTATGTAAAAGAGAATGAAAAGGAATAAAAGAGTGAATAATAAAATGAATTAAAGAAATAAAAACAAAATAAAACCACTGTACAAACCACACATATAATAATAACAACACCCCCACCCCACCCAAATCTGACATCATTTTTATTAAGTCAACACCTTGTAAAACCCATGAGTGCCCTTAGCACAGACTGCGTCAGGGGCCCACTTATGTTTTTCATGGGCAGAGAGAGAAGGAGTCAAAGAGGGAGTGTGGGCAGCAGCAGCCCCTGAGCTTAGCTTAGCCACTGGAAGACTCTTGACCAGTGAATAATATCAGTTAGGTGTCAACTCGTGAACGGTTTGACTGTTACGACTCATGTAATCTGTCACACCTCAAAAACATTCGCTACCAACAGGCTTGTCGGTTGCAGTGAGAGCCCTCTTCGTGGTGAAGAGGGTCAGCTGTCTATTAAAACAGAAAGAGAGAGAGAGAGGAGGAGAAGGAAAGAGAAAGAGAGAAAGAAGACAGGAAGTAAGAGAAGGATTAGAGCAGCAGAATTAGCAAGGGCATTCTGGTTATTTTTTCTTTGTCATTTATGATTGTTGTTGAAAGCAACATTGAGTTATCTCAAGATGTGGTTCAATTGTTTTTTTATGTATTGTCACTGTCATATTTTCTGAATGGCAAGGAAATTATGTAAGAAAACACTTGGGAGAAAGCATTCTGAATCAGACTGGAAATGAGAGAGAGAAAGGGAGAGAGAGAAAGCAAGTGAGAGAGAGAAGGAAGGATGACTGCCACACTGACATTTATCAATCAGTAATGCTCTCCACACCACATTTTAAAAAAACTGCTGTGGCTCTGTTGCTACTGAAGGCAACACAAAGTCATGTTCCGCCAGAAATGTTAATGACACTGCCGCTGTCAACTAACACAAGGAACTTTCTAAAGTTATTTCTATTGTCCAGTTCTCTGGGGAACACAAGACCAGGAAAATGTGTATATTTGGACACCGTTTTTAAGAACTGAACTTGATATAAGCTTACATCTTAAGTTCGGAGTAGGCGAGGAGGACCATATGTCTTTCTGCATCGCACGCAAACTTTAGCTCTTAATTATTTAATCGTCTCAGTTTATTTGGCTCAATCAGACCACAGCCCCCACCGCTAACTATGCCTGCAAGGGCATGAGAGGTAAAACAGTGTACCATAAATATACACACAATCATGAATATTATAAGGATATTAATACATCAATATTAATATCTTTATAATATTTATCATGACTATTGACAGAGCACATTTGATTGAACAGAGCTGGAAATGGGGCATTGGCAGTAAGCTTGGATAACAGATAACTTTTCTGGCCTAGATTTGCTGCAATCTGATTGGTGGCTGCAGGCAGGGGCGTGGCAACAAATTCTGGGCCTTATACACAGGCAGGCTCTGAGGGCCCCTCCACTCTTAATAAAAAAAAAAATTAAAAATAAAAATCCCATATTTTTATAGGCCCCTTCAAATCCTTGATTTGAGTTGAGTTTATACCACTCTGTGGGATCTGAGACTTGTCAGGCTCATTGTTATGATGTCATAGTGATGTCACATGTATGTCACAGACAGAAGTGAGGGCAGCTCATTAGCATATTTAATGAGCCTTACACATCCAGTAGCCCCCCCCACTCCAACCCACCCCAGCTGCTTTCAGTATGGTTAATCTCCTTCCCCAAACAACCCTCCCCCCAAACTACCACCCACCTCCGTTTCCCATTCTTTATGTCGATACACATTAACGATCTCCAGAAACAAGCTTAGTCGGCTGAAATCCCAGACCGAGCACAACACACACGATTTTTTCCCTGGTCGTTTCAAGCTCTCCTCCTTCAATTGTGCCTTTTTTCTCAGTCTTTTCAGAGAGCGTTTTCCCACCACCGACACTAAGCAAACAGACCTCTGTACAGTGTGTGATTCACATCATGGGAGGAAAAAAAAAAAACAAAGTATGCGATCAATCCAATTCCATGCCTTTGTTCGCCACATAGAAAATGAGATCTGTTGAAAATTGCCTGATGAAATCACACGGATCGATGAGCACTATAGCAAATTTGGAGAGGGCGGTGAGGCTAAGCAATTGGATTAAAACTCAATAGTTTGATTTTAAGAATCAAAGGGGGGGGGAGGGGGGTGGGGGTGTCTGGGGTGCTGGTGGGGCGGGGGGTGCTTTGTAAATGTAGTCCAGACATTTTGAGTGCTAACGATCTTTTAGCAAGTCTGTGCATGGATACGAAGCAACAGCATTTTCAACTGTTACCTGCATACCTGTTACCCACCTACTACACTCCCTGAATTCTCTCGCCTGCTTTTTATCCAGCCAGATTCCTGTTCCCCAAGCATGTTATTTCTGTTGCCTTGGTTGCATCTGCATACAAAAATCACCTATTAGATTTCAGTGCATGAGCAACCCTGTCCAAAGTGAAAATGTCACTTATTTTTTCTTTTATTATTTTATTTCCGTCAACTTTTTTTCTCAAATATCAATTCTCAGCATCACTTGAATTTTTTCTCCATATCGTGCGGCCCTACTGAACACCCACCTACGGGACAAACAGCTGTGCCATGAACTGATGCTTATGCTCAGAGTCCCACCCAAAGACTTTTTGGCAGCACATCGCAATCATGAAACATTCTGAGTCAGCAAAAACACACCCTCGTGTTTACTTTAAGAATAATATCAAGTGAAACTGACAATTTGCTGTGAATCTTACCAGAGGGGATGAGTGAACTTTTATGATGAGCTGTACGAACTCTTCATTGCAAGTTTACATGACGAACGAAATGCAGCCAGATGCTAAATATTTTCATGTTCAATGAAAATATGTATCTTTTAGTAAGAATTGAGAAACTAAGTTGTATAATAAGTCAATCAGACTGTAAGTTGCCTGGGAAAACTGTACTATTTTCATATATTTTTCATATTCATATTTCAATATTTTCTTACCTTTCATATCATTTTTAGCATATACTGTAAACTAAAAAGTAGATTTAAGTGATGAAAAAAATTTTTTAGCTGGGGCATTCATATGATAAAAAAATTTAATTTGGCATTCATGTTCAAATATAACATGCCCCAAACGGCGGACTCAAAGTCGATATTTTTGTGACGCAGGTGACATTTCTATCTAGACATAATAATAAGTATCGAGCGCAAAATACACACACCGCACACAACTCCACCAGAATCAATATTCTAAATAGAATAGTACACATTGTGCGATGATGGAGTCTGTAGGAGAAGAAACTTGTGAGACTAGGCTCTGAGCTAGCTCTCAGAAAGTATTAGCATCATCTCCACCTATTAGCAGATAATGTGGGGCAGCCTGTAGTCTAGTGGCTAAGGTACATAACTGGGGCCCCGGAGGTTGGTGGCTCAAACCCCAGTCCAGCCACAGCAAGAATACCACCCAGTGCTGTTGGGCCCCTGAGCAAGGCCCCTAACCCCTCACCACCCCCAGGGGGGACTGGCTCTTGACTAGCTTAATCTTCTGTAAGTCACTTTGGATAAAAAGCATCAGCTAAATGACAGTAATGTAATAATGTATAATGTTAGAATACACATAGAGGATACCTGATCCTACATCAGCTCTCCTGCTCTTTTTATTTATTTAATTTTGATATTCAAATACTGTGCATAAGAATGGGATCTCAGAGCTACAGTTGGCTGTCAATCACTGAATAGTTTCAACCGGTGAAAAGATTTCACAAAATACAAAATACAGTGATTGCTTCAAATACGTGAGGCCAGGATCCAATCAAACAAACTTAGTGTCTATAAGGGCATGTGAAAATCAATCAAAACTGACTTGAGTCTTTTAAGAGCATGTCATATTTTAGAATGAAAGAACACATTCAAAAGGACCCATTTACTTGTCTCCAATGACATTGAAAGAGCTCAAACAAACTTACACCTCTGTGTTAAGCCTGTCGTTGATTGAACTGCATATGTTCTTAAATCCATCAGAACGGCATTGAGAGGAAATAAGAGAAAAGAAAGACAATTAAAGACAATGAAAAGCTGTTTTATGAAAAATGTGGTTCAGCTGCTGATCCGCAACTTCAGTTTGACAGATTTTATGTAAAAAAAAAAGTCAAAAGATGACTCATTTGAGTCACCCTGCCTAGTTTCTGAGGTACACTCACAAGCCCATAAAGACTGCAGCAGATCAGTGACTTCTGAAATATCACATCCCTCACTCTCAAAACACTTTGGAGTGTTTCATCACACTGACTGAGCAGTCCACATCAGGTGTTTCCACGTTCTTTAAAATATCAGTGAGTCACACTATCTCCATGGTGCAGTGTTCTAGAACTGGGCGCGGTGTGGTGTTCTAGAACAGAACTTCCCAAAGGGGTTCTGAGCCCACATTCAATTTAATGAAGTAGGGCAGCTACTATGACACCACCACCAATGTGAAAAGATTTCCATCACTCACTTTATTCTTTAATACTTTAAATCCAACCTCAGAGTCACAGTATGTGCCTTTGGACTGCAGTTGAACTGTGGTTATGTGCTGTGGTTGTAGCCCACACAAGCCATTAGCAATGCTGGCTAAGAGTTACATACGAGTTCACAACCCAAGCTATTAGCAGTGCTGGCTAAGAGCTACATATGGGTTCACAACCCAAGCTATTAGCAGTGCTGGCTAAGAGTTACATATGGGTTCATAAACCAAGCTACTAGCAGTGCTGGCTAAGAGCTACATATGGGTTCACAACCCAAGCTATTAGCAGTGCTGGCTAAGAGTTACATATGGGTTCATAAACCAAGCTACTAGCAGTGCTGGCTAAGAGTTACATACAGGTTCACAACCCAAGCTATTAGCAGTGCTGGCTAAGAGTTACATACAGGTTCACAACCCAAGCTCTATTGCACCACTAGTGTGTGATGCCCTGGTCATTGCGGCCCCTTGTGAACATTAATAACAGCTATCATCATCTTAACTTGCTACTTCTTCTTCTACATCTTCTCCTCCTCTTCTTCTTTTCCTTGTTCTTCTTCTTGCCCTCCTCCTCTTCCTTCTTGTTGTTGTGCTTCATTTGTTTGGTGCCTTTCATGTAAAACATTGCTTTGCAAACTGCCTTACAAGTAATCCCAAAACATAAAACAAAGACACAGAGATACAGCGATGAGACAGCCAGAACAAAGTGGGACATAAATGATAAAATATTAAGGTGCGAAACATAAAAAAGTGATGGAACAGAGCTAAAAGTCTTAGAAAAATAAAGATTATGGGTGCGGTGAGGGCTGGCAGTCCCCGTCTTGGACTTCGGCAGCGGCGCTGTCTGGCGTGTGTTTGGAGAGGGTGGGCTAGGATCCAGAGGTGCGTGGTGAATAATTCATCTGTGGTCTGATTAATTGCGGCCCACGTCTGGGTTCAGAGAGGGCGATTCCACTGGGAGCCCCTGGAACCCAGGGGGAAATACACACACACACACACACACACACATGCTCACTCGCACACACATTCTCTGTCTCTCTCTCACACACACACACAAACCTAATGCAGGCGCACGCACAGCGCAATGAGTGTGTGTGAACTGTGTAGACGTGTGAGTGATGATGACACATACACACACACACACATTCACACACACGCATACATGCACACACACTCACACCACACACACACACACACACACACACACACACACACACACACACTCCCACCATGTTACACACATACACACACACACACTTCCATGCCTGTTTTAGACCGGTGGACTGCATGCTTGCTGCAGGATGTTCCATTGTATTTCAGGCACAAAGAGACTCACTTAGGAATGTGAAGGGAGAATTAATGCTTATTGCAATAAAGATGTATTTGATTAACAGCTGCAGGACTATACTGAGTTTGTTTTTGGCTTCAAGTTTATGCACAATTTTGTTAATGTACTGGCAACTTCTTGGTAAATTGTGACCTATTGACTTTGTATACATTAAAGACCGAATTTTAACTTGAATATATTGCAGGACAAAGGCTCTTAAGGTACAATTAAATCAAGCTGACAATGGGAGACGGAACTTTCACCGCCATGTTTTAACTATCAGGGAGAATATATTTTAAATGTATCCGTTAAGTGGAGGTGATACTGCGGGGTGGGGTAATTGTGAGATAAGTCTAGGCCGGGCTTAAGTTCCTCGCTCCCTAATTGGTCGGACGCCTTGCCCGTGCAAATGAGGAGGGCGTGTCCAAGACGAAGACACAGCCGACAGCCGGCGAGGTATGTTTGCCTCTCAGACCAGTATCGGGAACGGTCTCGCACAGTCGACGGCGTCCTGAGGATTACAAACCCCACACGTACTTCTGAGGGGCAGAAACGGGAGTCGTTTCTTTCACTGCCGTACCCGCGCTCTGGAACAGTGGATTATTTTGCCCGCTCGAGAGAAACGCTGGGACACCTTACGAATCCGAATTAGATTGGTTCCAGAAGAAACGCAAGGTAAGCCAGCGCTCTTTGTAGCGTGCTCACCGTTTTGTTATATTCACTCTTTGTCTGTTTCCCTTTCCTATTTTTTTTTTTTTTTTTTTTTTGTGGTCGGTGGGATTGCTAGCCGTATGCATCGCGTGCTGCCCATACAATACTGTACTGTGCTAAACTGTCAACTTTGCAATTGCTTTAAAGTTTCTTGCTCGACTGGTAATTGTGAATCTTAACTAATGCATGACTTCTCGAGACTGCTGGGCGCTTACCTGGCGCCCGTATGCGATGCATGATTGAAAACTGGTCAGTTGCTCTGGTTTTAGTGGTACCATACCGTACGATGTTCAAAACGACAGTGAAAACGTTTCTTTTGGATTTCTCCTGCACAAAACACGGGGCAGCTCGCGCTCAAAGGCAATCCTATCTCCTGGATCTAGGAAAACCTTACAGGCACTTTTTTCTCCAAGAACGTACGTTTACTAGCGCCTGCAATCCTTGTCTGTGATTCTATTGACGATCTTGCATTCCTGACATAGCACATGCCGTAGTAGCGTTGCAGCGATAATGTACTCGCACGCCAACATTTGCCAGTCGTTTAAAATGTTTAAAAAAAAAAAAAAAAAAAAAAACAGTTTCACTTAACGTTGCAAAATAGATCTAATCCAATTGCATGTCTTATCTAAGGACAACCTGCAGGTTATCACCTCAAAGACATGACTTTAAGCTCCATGACACGCTTCTATGCACCGTTCTAAGAAACAAGTCTTAAAATTAACTTTATATACAAGTAACATTACTGAATGAAACCTGATTCGTAATAATCCTACATGTTACCATAGTCTACAGCAGCTGCCCCTCTCAATAACCTAAAATCTGTAACATTCTTGGAAACAACAATTGGTCTTTTTGAAACAGAACGGATCTTTGTTGTTCAATGAAGCAAACACACACTCTGAGACACGTATTTAGGAGCTGGCTAATTGCTATGGTGCGTAAATGTTTCAGGTAGATGCGACTGTGTTTGTGTATGCAGCACGGAATACAGCTAACCCTGTCAATTTTATCTGTAGTGTCTTCATTTTTACTCAGGTTTACCCGGTTCCTTTACTGAGCTGCTGAACCTCTGGGTTTTAAAGAAACGTGAAACATTTCTTTCGCTCAGTAAAGATTACGGGGTAGCGAAACGGGGCATGTCAAATTCTGCATTAGGGATACAATAGCAGTCATCTCCACTGTTGTGACCAGTCACGTCATGCATTATGAGTAACAAGAGGGTAACAAATTGATTTAATCTCCTTCGATGTTGACCTTGTTGGTTTTCCTCAACATTCAGTCGTAGTTAAAACATTTGTTCTGCGTTGCCTGAAATAAAAAAAAATACTATAGCATTTCCTGAGAACAAAATGGCTTGTGTTGAACGTTTAGTTAATTAGGGCACAAGGTTATTATTTCTGCTTTGTAATGCGTGACTGAATAAGGAAACCCGTTTTGTTACCTGTAGGTCGTGCTGGCGTGTGTCTGGATCATAAACGGATGGCTGGTTATCGACCAAACAGTTGATCTTTTGAATTATCCTTCTGTTTTTGTCATTTACATGTGGTGTTTTTGTAGTAGATGTGAAATTTCACGTTACAAGCCTTACTTTCCCGGAAACTGGCGGCCGCAGAATTTGTCTTTGTCCTGTCTACATCCATCCCTCCCTCCCTCCTGCAACTTCGCAAACCGAGGACCGGGTTAATTCTGCAGGTCGCTCCAAAGCGCATTGTGCGAGAGAACCAGCCACTGGGTAACACTGCTGCTGACGTTTCATTTTATGAGTTTATTGTTAAATAGTAATTACGTTCACCGTGGGAAGAAAGGAAAAGGCAGTCGTTCTCAGACTTTCCCAAATGATTTCATTGTAGCGTGTATCACGCGAATTCAGTTACGTTGCACTAAAACAGGCTCGAACGAGAGGTAGCAAAGCAATTCACCTGTCATACACCGAAAGGGTCCTTACGGGGGAAAAGATTTCCTTTGTCTGTGTCTCCCGTTATTAAGATTTGAATAAATCAGTCGCAGCCTGTTATTATTTGGGGGAAACGGCAATTACAGTCATATAATAATAATAATGACAATAACAATAATAGTAATAATAACAACAATGATGGTGATGATAATTATAGTTGTAATTTATTAGTTTGATCAGCATGTTAAGTTGACCACTGTGTACCATCGATTCCTCCTGAATCCTTAACGGATGTACTGTATAGCTGACACCCAGCGGGTGATCCAGTGACGCAGGCGTAAGGCAGGCATGATTCAGCCCTGTCGATAAGACCCAAAGTTGCGCTTGTGCGCGCGGCCAGCTGAAACGGTAACGGACGCCAGTGGGAATTTTGCAGTGCCACTAAACAGCCCACGAGGAGGTTACGAAACACACTTTACATTATGCCATGCAAATGGAGAAGGAAAGTATGATATTGAGCCCTTTGTAGTAAATCTTCTAGCTGCTGTGTACTTTATTCGGGTTTAATACTGGTCAAATCCTCCCCATTGAATGCTTCAGTGTTTTCATTATTTTATGATGATGTTTACAACGTTAAATCTGATACAGAAGTATTTTTGATGTTTGGTCATTTTAGAAAAAAAAAAGATCTCTCCAGCAAGCACAAAGCACAAAATGCAGAGTCTTCCGATTAATTTCATTTGTGTATATAAGATCCATTTCCTGCACTGAAGATTAAATTATTTCCCCCCTTTGATTTATGTGAAATATCAAAAAAAATGTTCTGTATTCTGTTTAAACGTGCGCCTTGTTCTCCCCACGCATCACTGTTAACAGGGTCGTTGATGGAGATGAAAACCATGGCCCATTTAGTGCGTGGGTGCACGTGCTGCCCCGGCGCGGCGCGGCGCGGCGGTAGGTTGCGTTTGGACGTGTCGTTCCACATTAATTAATTGCATCCACTAGAGACGCTTTGTGATCACGAGGACAGGCAGCAGGTTCATTAGAAGTGATTCACCGCGGGAGGTGGGGGGGGAGTACTGCTAACAGTGCATTTTCCGACCGCCCGCCAAACTCAAGAGGAGCTTCTGAAGCGTTGCCTGCTGCTTTCAGAGCACAAGCCTTGCGCAATCCCAATACACATCAACACAGAACTTGCTTTGCTCGTTTTCTCTCATTTCTGAGTGTTTTTATTTTTTCTTTAAATGGACCATTGACCCGTGTACACAGCGTCGCTGTCCCTCCTCTTCTCTCTGCAGAAGTGCTTAACTGAAGCTAGCTCATTAGCATGTGCTGATACTGTCTCTCTTCCGCACGTTCAGCCGATAATTAGCCCCTGTTGACCTCAGAAGTGAATAATGAAGAGAGTGATGAACATATTAATGTTCTGTCTTCAACACTGTTCTTTCTCAGTGGCTTCCAGAAGGGTAGCATTGTCTTTAGTACGCCAACATCTGGGGTGCACACAGTGGGCTAAGTGCCAATGAAAGTTGTACCTTGTCACAGGGGGTGATGGGAAATTGTTGCTCAAAGTTACTTCAGTCACAAGATGTGCACTCCAGTTCCCATCATGCTCTCTGATAAAGTTTTGCCCTCAGCCGAGATAGCATAAAGGTCATGTAAGGGCGTTGGGAGGTTATCAGGAGTATTCCGTTCGACCACTTAAAGAATTATAGTTTACGTCAAATTACTTAACGGAATGTATGTTTTGTTTTGTTTTTTGTTTTTTTAAGCAAGCTTTCTGCTTGATCTATTGTTACACTGTTTTTCATTAAAATGGGCGACTGGAAAGATGATGATTCGTGCACTTTACTCGGAGTCGTTACTCAGTGTTGACCTCAGAACTCCATGGCAGTTAGATTGAGCGCTCCCCCTTCGCCTGAGTGCTGTAGGTCATTGTTTTGCAGACATCATCATAAGAAGCTGATAAAAACGATCCTTCAGGCTCCGCTGGAACAACGGAGAGGGGGGAAAAAACGAGGAGGGAAAAGAAAATCCATTTTTAGTAAAATAACTTTTCAGTGGATTTTTTTCTTTAATGATTTGTAAAGTGGTTTTTTTTCTTTTTACATTGGCTTATGTCAAGGTTATGAATTATGTAAGAGATGAAGGAAAAAGCAAAAAGAGAAATGAAGTTTCTTTCCTGGCATTTACAGCCCTGCCTGTCTGCCTTGATGGCTCCTCTGTACTTTTTTTTTTTTTTGTTTTTTGTTTTTGTTTTTTTTGGGATGTGCAAAGAGGTTACAGGTTCGCCTGCATCTGCTGAAAGAACTCAAACTTCAGTCTCAATATTACCGAGCTGTCTATTTTAAAATTGGTTTTGACAAATTTTAACAAGGCATTAGTTGGCTTCAAGGTTTTGTTTGAGAGTGTTTAACAAAAAAAAAAAAAGAGTGTGCGAGTAATGATTTGCTTTCTAGGTACGGTTTGGCAGGCCGAAGTTGGCATGTCCCCTTAGAAGCTCACAGTCAGTTTGCACGGCCTCGTGGGATTGTCTGCCGTTTGTTCCCGATGCCCACAATTAACACCTGCAGAGCCCCTGTGGATTTGTGGGCTTACTTAATCCCGTGCTTATTTTGGCAGAGCGGCGTCCATGTTGAATTACGTCCTGGAATGGAGCTGGTAATGAGCGAAAGCCTGAAGGATGTGTGTTCAAAGGCAATATTTGGCCTGATATTGTGTTTGCAATCACCAGATGTTAAGGTCTCTGGAGGGGGAAAACACTCACTAACAGACACACACACACATACACTCTCTCTCTCTCTCTCTCTGTCTCTCTTTCTGGCAGAGACACACATATACAAGCAGTAAAAAAAACAAACACTTTTACAGAACAGTCATGTTGTCTCTCTTTCACTCCCTCTCACACACACGCACGCACACACAAACACTTTTACAGAACAGTTGCACGGTCTCTCTCTCTCTCTCCCTCTGTCTCTCTCTTTCTCTCCCTCTCTCTCACACAGACACACATATGCATGTACTACCACTCTTTTAGTCATACACACACACACACACACACACACACACACAGAAAATACAGACACACAGACCCACACATGTACCCAATCACACTCTTTTACACACACACACACACACACACACGTTTAAAGGCACACTCTTTTACACACATGCACACAAGATGGCCGTGATTGGATGAGATTCGGTAGCCGGCGATTGCTGTGCCCTTAAGCCCAAATCAAAGGAGAGGTAATGCAATCAGATAATCGGCATGATGATAATCAAGGAACGGCCTTAAAAATGACAGCGAAAAAATCAAATGCTTCGCCTCCCTCAGCCCCCCCCTCCACCCCCCTCCTCTCCCCCCACCCCCCTTTGAGCCATGCTGACTGCGGTTCCTCAAATACGAGTTTTCCAGCCACGCCGGTCGCTTTAGTGGCAAGGTTTAATTAGCCAGATGTTGCCCTAACGAGATAACCGTTAATTAGCTGAAGGTTCACAAGCTTAAGGGTGTAATTAACTTAACAATAACAGCAAAAGATTTAGTCTGCTTTGCCTGCCCACTTTTTTTGTCTCCATTTTGCAACATAATGAAAATATCCCCCTTCTCATAACAAAAATTTATAAATTCATACACAACAGCTATAAGCAATTGGTGACAGCTGTTTTATCCAGAGATTGACTCATTCTTTATGATTTTTTTCTTTTTTTCAGCATATTGGCTCCAGGTGTTCTAGAAACAATTTAGACTCAAGTGCAAGTTATTCCGGACCGTTTTACGGATCCGACGCGGTGGTTCCGATTTGACCCTCTGTTCAGTGCCACACGTGACTTTTTTAAAGGTCACGTTTACGGGCCTTCTGGGTGGCATTTTTGGTGAAATCGGGGGCCAGGGTGTCAGACTGCAGTCAGGATGCAAGGTATTCTGACAGCCTGATAAGTGAATCTCTTATGGAAAAAACTCTCCACAGTGGTGTTAATGGCAAAAAAAAACTGCAGATAAGTCATGTGGATCTCATGAAAGGCTCATAATGAGTGGCTAGTTTTTTGCCACCGTGAATGAGCCCCGATAGACCCCACTTTTTCGGGCCGTGAAGCCGTCCCAGAGACACCTGTGCCTGGGAACCCCTGTGTTTGTCAGTGCTTTGTTTCAGCTAATCCACTGATTAGCTATGCTTTATTTATTTATTATTATTTTTTTGTCTCTGATTTTTTTTTTCCCCACGGCGACGGGGTTGGCCTCTCTCCATCAGCTTTGTGTTTCTCGCGGCACACATCTGTTCCTGCCGGCAGCCGTCATGTTTGAGGCCCCTCTTGACTCATCCTGACGCATTTGGGCTGATCTGTCACGGTCTACGGTTCGAAAACGGCGTTGCGCGACGATATGAAAACCCGCATCTGTGAAAGCGCTGGAATTTATTCCACGAAGGTTCGATCTCTGACTTCCTTCTGAAAGTTAACCTTATGCTGTGGTGTACATGTTCGTACAGTCACTAAGCACATCAGGGGACGTTACGATGGCAGTTGGCTCACGAACTCCTACGTCGCCATCCTCTGCTTGCGTTTTAAGAGTATTTCTTTGAGGAAAGACCAGGTTGAGAGTTTGTCCACTGTGGGCATTTGGGAGCACGATGCAGTTTTGTCAGTCAGCCGATCAGGACGATCGACCTCCCGTCAATAAATCATCCGCTTAATCAGCTAATCAATTGGCGACATTGGTTAAGCAGCCAATCAGCTTGACTTTATGTAGGTGATTCTACATCTCCGCTAACTGCTCTTTATGCTCTCTACATGCCCGTTTCAGCTATAACTAAACATCTCCAACAGGGACTAGTCAGACGCTAGCCTCTGGAGTGTGTGAGAGAGGGAGATATTTTCATTTTTTGTCTTCCATCCAAGCTTAATTGCCATAGATAGGATCAGTGTTTATGCAGGTAGTTCAGACATGTTAATTTGAACTGATTATCGAAAGCAATTATCTAATTAAGGACTTAGACTGGGCTGGGGGGATGGGGGGGCAAAACAAAACTCCAGAATTATATGTGGCAGTCAGTGAACAGGGTACCCCTCTGGCATTGTGAGAGGAAACGGAACAGAACATCCGGATAAAAAGAAGCACACCTGAGGAAGTGATAAACAATAATGAAGGACTCATTAGCAGAAGGCACAATGATTTTTTTTAAGCTGCCGTTTGCTTTAAAAGGGTCGTAATGGCACTGGCTGTGGAGAGTGGGAAAGATGGTGGAGAAATGGTGCAAATTGAGATATAAAATGGCTCCATTAGCTCCTGACAGCAGGACAATCTCTCTGAGCTTTCCCTTCAGGCTGCAGCACTCTGCGGAGAGGGGAGAACGAGGTGCTGCACACCTCAGTTGTCAGAATAAAGGAAGCAAGCAGTTTGTTCTGGTGCTCAACGCTATGGCAACCACTGATCTCACACATAGAGCAGACAGATCCTTCGCCCCCCCCACCTTCACCAGTGGTACATAACCTGTTTGGTGCTCTTATTTGGAGTGAGGAACCTAGTAGTTTTTTTTTTTTTTTTTTTTTTTAAATCACAAAAGCGTCAATTTCTCAGTATGGAAACCTTGTATGTATCCGAAAACACCTGACTTTTCAGGAGATGAGGGCTAAACCGCTTTGTGATTTACGTTACCTTGTACAAGTTTAGTCCTGTGTGGCATCTTAAAAGAACTTCATTAGCCATAAGCGTGACTTAGCCTTTAGCCATATTAGCCTTAAAACTTTAGAAACTGAAATGGTGCTAGGAGCACTGTATGTGTCTATGGTTGAAACTCAAAAATTGCAATAAAAGTTTTTTTTTTTTTTTAACTGTGTGAAAGTGAAACCCAAGGAAAGCCTGGTTGGACAAGCTGGGCATGCATGAATCCACCGCTAGCCAATAAGACAACGAAGAATCGGTCTGAGGAAAATGACAGTCCCATGATTCCATGTGCCGCACACGGCGTAGAGGCAAACCATTGCCATGGCACGACCGTGGGGCTCCTCCGTCTTTCTGTGGTTGCCGTGGCGTTCCCCGACGCCAACCCTCCCCTCCCCCCCCCCTTGCTTTTGAAAAATAATGCTTGGCAGCATTCTCAGTGAGTAAGCAAACCGCAGAGAAAACATTTGGGTTCTGATTTTTACATCATTAATGAGCTCGGTGAGGGCTCGAGCTTGGCACTGAGAACCGAAAAGCTTTCCTTCAGGGGGGAATCCGGGAGGGTGTTCCTTCTCCAGAACTCATTAACTTTTTTCACAGTAAATGAATTTCCCCTCTCATCTAATATGTGTAGAGTATGATATATGAGCCTGCATTTTTATAAAAAAAAAGATCCCCTGCCTAATTTAGAGGTAAACTGCTGATCTTTTTCAAGGGGGGGAGTTTTCGGGTCATCCTCTGGCACCGGCGTTTGTCTCCAGGGTATTTTACACTTGTGGGCCTCACAGAAGAGGTACTCTTGCGTTGAAGTTGGCTGCAGCCCTACCCAGACTAATGGTTTCTGTTTTAGGGACAGGAGTATAAAAGTCATGGCTTTTACGAGGGGCTTTTAAATCGGCCCGTCCGACTGAACCCTGTGATTCCGTGTTCGTCCTCCTCCTGATCGCTCCGCGCTCTGTTATTCTCCGAGTTCCGAAACAATCTAGCTCAGCATTGTGGCTGTCACCGATTTGGGGGGGGGGGGTAGGAGATTGTACCCCTCCTCCACTCAGCCAACATGGACAGTGTGGACTGCTGGCGAAACTGAGCGATTAGCCCGTTGTGTCATTTCATCTCTAGTTTCTCCTTAAGGAACTGGGAGCATGGGGATACCAAAAAGCGTTCTCTCTGCCCAGCACCAACCCCCCGGAGGCCCTAAGCACTGAAATAGCCCCCACACTGGCAGTAAAATGCCACACCTCACTGGGTAGGATTTAGAATCCCCTTTAGCTCTCATTCTGTATTACAGAATTTCTATCTGTTGAGGTTTAGTGTTGGTTAACCCTACTGTATTTTCCTTTCAGCAGAGAGCAAAAACAGTCAAACTGCCTTTGACCACTACTCTTAACATTACATTACATTTCAGTCTTTTAGCAGAAGCTCTTACCCAGAGCAAATTACATGATTTCCTTTTTTTATTTTTTATACACACTACCCATTCATACAACCGTACTTGTAAAAAGGAAATAACAGAAAAAGTACCTTGTTCAAGGGCGCTGTGGCAGTTGGTACTTGAACCTGAAACCTTTGTGTTTCAAACCTTGACCCCTAATCATTATATTACATGGCAGCCACTTAACCTGAATTACCTCGGTGGGTGAATGTCGAGCCCTTCAGTGTGAATGGAGAGTATGTAAAAGGATGTGTTAGTTGTGTAATTTGCCTTCGAGTTCAGGCCATTTTTCATCGCAGAGAGATCATGCACTGTTAATTGTAAGAGCCGCATACTCAGCTTGTGGTCACCATGTTAACCCAACCAGAACACACACTCACTTTCCCGTTATGGTTTATCTATTATATATTAGCCTAAATGCTAGTGGCTGCAGTGCCCCAGTGTAGCTACGCTAAGGTCACTGCAGCTGTTGGGCCCTTGAGCAAGGCCCTTAACCCCACATTGCTCCCAAGGGACATTGGCCCCTGGTTAGCCTAATCAACTGCAAGTCACTTTGGATAAACACATCAGCTTAAATAACTGTAATGTAATTTCTGTCCTCCTCCAAGATTTAGTACCAGTCATTTCAGCATAGTTTTTTTTTCTTCTTTTTTTCCTCAGAGCAGCCAAATGGTATTTTTTCATTCAATACGAGTCAAACTGCAGAATAGAGGCAGAAGCTATGAAAGGGACATTCTCAACCCACTTGCCCTGCTTCACTGAGCAACCCGCTGCAACCTAATGTATTCATTATACAATAATAAAGCTCTGAATGTATATGCATCACCGACAGGTCTGCTGAACTCAATTTACGGCGTGTGGGGATAGGACGGAACTCCTAACGTTCTCTGAGGCCCTGAGTTGTCTCTACTTCAGTATGATTGCTGGGTGAGACATTCTGGGGCGGGGTGGGGCACTGTTGTTTACAGATGGGCTCGCCCTCTGAGATGGGTTCTGCGCAAGGTGTCTTCGTTTCACTTTGTTTGTCTTCGGTTATCGTTGCCACCGTTGCCCCCCGGCTTGCTCTGGGGCGGGGAGGGGGTCTATGTAAAGCTGCTTTGTGACTTCGCCCTGGTAAAAAGCGCCATTTAAATAAACATTTAATTAAGCTGAATTGGAGGGTCAATGGTCTGGCTCTGCCTCTGGGTTTTTACGCAGCCTTTATTGAATTAAGGACGATCGCATGTAATTAAGGAATCAATCATTTCCGAACGCTGCCTTTTACAGGAGGCCTGGAGGAACAGGTGCCCAGTCAGGCATGCTGGGATGTGAGGTGGCCCCGGTCCCCCGCCCCCCGCCCCCCGAGGTGTGACAGAAAGTTGGGGTGAAACGGGGCCGCTCATTGCTGCTCCGGTCAGCCCGATTTTTATTTATTTATTTATTTTTTTGTCCATCCAACCCCTCGCTTACAAGGAATCGTGGGTAATCTGAATGGGTGGGTGGGTGGCCTTGTTGTTGGGAGGTGGGGTGGGGGTGTAAGTGATTGCCTGTCTGCCTTCAGGCGTCCCCCTCATCCATAACCCCCCCGTGACCAATGGCCCGTAGCCTTCGATTTCTGCCGGCACAGGAGTGTTTTGGAGTTGGGGGGGGGGGGGGGGGGGTCAGTGAAAGCATGCGTGTGACACATCATCCACCATATTACCCAGAGTGCTTGTTCTCCCCCGCGCTCTGTTACGCATGTGGAGGTAAGGTAAGGGGTGGGGTGGGGTGGGTGAAGTTTCAATCGTTCAATCTCACTCTGCAGGCCCCACAGGTCCCGTCTGCACATCCAGGCTTGTCTGTTGGCTCCGTCAGCTGTAAAGGAGTGCAGGCTCCGGACTCCTGTGTGGGGCCCTCCTGGCAGACTGTGTGCTGTGTTTCTGTTTTGGAATCTAGGCTATATGGGTCAAGTACCCTGAGGGAACACCTTGGCACAGATCATTATCAAAGCCAGGTTTGAAGAATTGTTATTTGCATCTCCCCCCCCACCCCCTATACCACTTCTTCTGTACACCTGGATGCTTTGTGAAGGTGCATTGTCCTCAGCGCTTTTTCTTTGCAGCATAGCAGATGCCCAAGTGAGATTTGAACCTGCAACCTGCTAGCTCTGGATCTGTGCCCAGTCACTGTTCATGAAGTGCAGTTTGCACTGCTTGTTTTGGGTTTGGAATATACTTGGGTAAATGGCAGAGACTGACTGGCAGTTAATGTGACAGGAATGTTGTGATTTAGGTTGGCGACAGGATCGGTCCCATCCACAATCTGCATTTAATTCCCTGAATGCTCGTAGCTTGCAAGTCACACATAAAACTGGGACTATGGTAAGGAGGTTCAAGTCTCTGCTTTTAGGTTGCAGTCCAACGTCAGTTTCTAGTGACATAAATTTGTGTGGACGGATAGTGAAAGTATGAAAATGAAATGACAAAAAACAGCATAGCAGCCAAAAATCACACGGTTTATTTGAACGGGTATTGAACGCAATTATATTTTCCACCTTTTCCATATATACAGATGGACATCTACAGGAGTAGTGAGGCGATGCTTTGAGTTATGGCTCAGAAGACAGCAGTAAACCTTTCAGTTGCAAGCCCAGGTTCCTTCAAAAAAAATCGCCCGAGCTTGCACAAAAATCAACACGAGTACCATCAAAAAAAAAAATGCATGCTAGATTTACGTCTCGATAATTTCTAATCAAGTCGCTCAGCCGTGCGACTCATTTTGAATGTTGTGTTTTGACATGCAGTTTTTGAGGGTGTGGGTGCATCGACTTCCATTGTTTTCGAGCTAACAATGCTAACGACACCGGTTGTTAGTGAATTTGCTGTCAAAGCAAACAGTCTATTCACTCAAACCTCTCATTTGGATATGTAGCCTATTATTTTGAAATGATTTGTTTTCCCCCAATCAATCCGGTGCTTTTAAGCAGCCACTTTTTTTTGCTCTGCAGTTGGACTCACAGTTTGAGTTGTATTTTTCCATTTCCTGTTGACACTCAGTGTCCAGAGAGAGGAGACTGCAGTTACCGTAACGACGATTGACCCTCAGAGGAAGTGGGACTTGAAGCAGGAAGCATCCAGTCCCTAAAACCTGTCAGCACAGGAAAGACAGAAGGGTATCCAGCTGAGGTGCGAGTGCTCTGTTGTGTCCGATGGGTATCCATGGCGATGTACGGATACTGAACTGCACATGCTCAGTATCCCCCTGGGAGTCTCCCAGGCCTTGGGGCGGAGCTGTGACATTTTCAGGGGAGAATGCTGCCCTGGGGATTTTGGTGTGTGTGTGTGAGTGTGTGTGTGAGTGTGTGTGTGAGAGAGAGAGATGGAGAGAGTGTTTATGCAAGTAAATCAGTTTGTGAGAGTGAGTTTGCAAGCGAGTATGTGCATGTCTGTCTGTCAGCAAGAGTGTGTGCACATGTGTGTCTTTGCACGAGTGAGAGAGAGAGAGAGTGTGTGTGTGTATGTGTATGTGTGTGTGTGTGTGTTTGTGTGTGTGTGTGTGTGTGTGTGTGTGTGTGTGTGTGAGTGAGAGAGAGAGAGAGTGTGTGTTCACACTCATTTCATTGTGGCATTTATGCTATATCCGACTCCTGATGTGCCTAATTCTAAGGAACTGGCAGCAGCCACAACCAAGCCAGAGAAAGCACAATGTAATCGAATTGTTAAACGACTAAATTAAATTATAATTCTGCACCCACTAAGCCCTCCCACAGAGTCATTATAATGCGCAGTTTGATATCTTTATCAAAGGCAGGTTACAAGAGCTGTCGGATTCCTCTCTTTATTACATCACTCCTGATGAACAGCTCAGTATTTGCATGCTGCAAGGTGATTGGCTGCTGTGTTTTTTCTTCATGGCATAGCAATTGTGATGGTCCAGTGAAGTTTTAATGGAACCCCAAAAAGTGGGAGGAGCTACAATGTAACGTCATTGACTAGATGATTTTTGACTAATGAGTACATTGGCTGTGGAAAGAAACTTTTCATATTTAGTTCCCAAAAAAGTCAATGATTGATAGGCGGGGTGTAGCTGCAGCCTAACAGTTCATTTCTGACATCACTACATGACAGGGCCTCAAGTAGGATTTGAACCTGCAGCCCCAGCAGTCCCAGGTCAGGACCCGGCTGTGGCCAACATCATTGGAAGCATAGCTTTCTTGTCAATGGCCGTATTCCAAAGGTTTGGCAGCTAATGGACGTTAGCACCCGCGCAGGTTTATGGGAAGCGTTATTATGGGCCATTACAGAGGGCAGAGGTCACCGTTTGCGGGCCGAACGACCTCTCCCTCGCTTAATGGCAGGAGAAGTGAGCTGGGCCTGATTTACAGGCAGTTTGCATAATAACGGGCTGAAAAATGGCTTTCAGCACACCTCTCCTGTTTTTCCTCTGAAAAACCCTGAGATAAACTGCTTTTAGATGTACTTTTTAATCACGCCCTGTAGGTGGATTAGGCTTAAAAATATCTAAAAGCATGATTTTTTTTTTTTTGTGGTTAAGGGGATGGATCGGGAAAATATTTCATAAAGGATTTCTCAGGAAGGGGGGTAAAAATGTGTGTTTTGGTTTTTGTGTTTGCAGTGTTGCATCGCTGAGCATGGTGGCTGTATCATTTGTGAGTTTGTGTTTGTGTGAAAGTAGGTTGAGCCATGATCCATTTCCTCTTTCTTTAGTTATTTATTTCTTTTATTTTTGTTGGTGCAGGGAGTCTTGCCCCCCTCCTGACTGTACCAGAAACTGGAGTGCTATCGCTGGCAAATATAAACAGTGTTAAAATCTTCCTGGAGAATGCTCCAAGAATTTCAGAGTAGGAGCTTGGAGGCTATTGTTCTTGGAAGAGGAATTCAAGAAAATTCCTCGGCATGCAAAATGGCTCTGTTGAGTACAGATGACAGAAACAGGAGGAGAAGGCGGAGGAAGAGAGAGAGGGAGAGATGGGAGAGAGAGAGAAGGAGACATAAGAAAGTGGAATAGTCAGAATGGGGGGGGGGGGTTGAAGGAGGAAGCAGCAGTAAGAGAAGGTGAAGAGAGGGAACAAATTATGCATTAAGCATTAAGTGTGAGAGCAGGGACTGAGGGAGAGAGTAAACGGAGGGAGAAAGTGAGAAGGAGAGAGAGGGAAAGAGAGCAAACAAGCAAGACTAATGGACAGAGAGAGAGGGAGTTACTTTAAGGAAATGACAGATAGGAAAAGTAAGAGCTGAGAGAGGGAGGGCTTGAGCTGAAGGTAGAGGCAGATGGAGAGAGAGAGAGAGAGATAGAGATGGGGAATGAAGGAGATCAAGTTAGACTGCGGCTCTCTCTCAGCCCTCGATTAGGATGAATGAAGTATCTACACACAAAGCAGACCGCAGTTGCAAGCTGTTGCTCTCAGCTTCCCCCTGGGCCTTGCCAAAAACGGCCCATTTTTTTTTTCCTCCTCCACCAGGACTGTGAAGCCGACAAAATGCTTCCCCTGGCCTCTCTCCAGCATGTCCCTCTCCGCCATTAGCAAGAGGGATAACGACAATAGCACCTTCTGAAACGCACGGAGGGTGGGCAAACATCTGTATAGTCGGTGTTAGGGAGCTTTTGACTCTGAGCAGTTCACATCGTGTTGCATTGTATTTGAGCACTTAGCGGACACTTATCCACACCGAGCCTCTTCAGCTTAGTTTCTCTAACATACAGTCCGTTGATGCTGCTGGCTGTTGACTGAATTAATCCCAGTTAGATTCAGCATCTTTCTCAAGGATAAAATCACTGTGCCCCCACCTTAGAGTTGAACCCGCAACCCCTGACTTGTGCTAGACTGCCACACGGCAGATGATGTTGCGTGACTAACCTGGATAATTCCATGTCTGTTTATGTGGCTATGAATTAAAAAAAAAAAATAAAAATAATAGTAATTTCTAAAAAAGCTTAAGAAGATTTTGTTTGAATGCTGATCCATGCCCATATTTGTATCTTATCATTTTGTTTTTGATTAAAATGCTGCCTGTTTTTGAGATGTTTCAGATGAGCCCTTCGGTAAATCTGCAGGTGAATTATAGCGCAGTGCTCAATGGCTGACTGCACCATTGGCCCCTTTAGCAGGCGAGAAAAGCACACATGTTGTTTAGCAGCATTTTTTTTTTCTCTATTCAGGTGCTCTTTAGTGCCGGTAGAACGAATTCCACAATTCAAACATAATTTAAATGTCAAAAAATTAGTTTCATTCGAATGAAAAGGAGTTAGTGCTCAGAGCACTGGTTAATCTGTTTGCTTTCAAAGTTTCTTGCCTGTTGAACGTACCTTCCCCTTCTCATGTAATTTCATTGAGGTGATCAATTTCATCCTCTGCAGTAGGCATATGTACAAAAGCAATCAAACCCTCCAGCCATGACCAGTCAAACATAACGCTGCAGTATCTTGGCCGACCAAACCTTTATCTCTCCTGAAAATCTAAGGTCAAAATATTTGCAAAGTGCTTGGATTCCCTGCAAGTCATGGGACCGTTTTATTAGGTGCTCCACAGGCCTGTGTTGACTCTTCCAAAACAATGACCTTTGACCTTTGTTCATGGATGGTGGGGAACGTGTCTGGATTCCGTGCAGTTCATGGGAAAGTTCAACAGAAGCATAGAAGGATGTGCTCACATACCCCAAAATTATATTGAACAAATTTCAGAGCCTGTAGCCCAAAATGATAATACATACAGAGATAGGAGGCCAGCACTTACAAGATTAAAACGACCGATCCAGAAAATCCAGAAAAACTCTTGCTCAGCTCTTTGGCTCCATGCTCCATGTACATACGGATGTGGCAGCTAGGCTCTAGTTAAGTAAGCGTAGCACAGCAGAGGAGAGAGGAGCTGGTTTTTGTTGGCTCTCGTTCAGCTCTCGTTCTGGGTCTCTGCAGGTTTCAAGTCCACTTAGCGGGAATTAGAGTTTCTCTGAAGGGTCTTTGGGGTGGGGGGGAGGGGGGTTGCTGGGGGGAATGTGGGGGGGGGGTGCGTAATTCTAGCCTCAGGCCGTTGGGAACGCTGCGTTTTTTTTTTTTTTGTGTGTGCTTTCAGCACTTAATTTACTAATTTCTGTAATGGATTGTCTGAAGAATCCACACACCTTGTTTTTGTTTCTAATGCGTAAATTGTCTGCTGATTGATGGGTAACCACAAAGCCCAGTACAAAAGCAACAGAGAGAGAAAGCGTTTGTAACAGTGAGAAAGAGAGGAATAAATGAAACAATAGGAAAACAGTGAACAAGGAATGAATGGAAACCACATTCACACTAAAAAAAAAAAAAAAAAAAAACCTAGCGCATACGCCCGGACTCCACACACCTTCTTTTTTTCTTAAATTAGTTGTTGATTGAAAGAAAACCGCAGATGTCAGCAGACACGCAGTAGCTCTGTCCTGGCTGAGGGGCTTCTTGAATTTGGTGTTTTATTAGACTGAGCTTCAGCTCTCTCTCCTGGCAGTTTGATTTAAACTCCGCTCACATTCCACGATCAACTGTCACATTTAACCGTTGGCTCTCCTGTGCAAATTTATACATAGAGGAGAAGGTAGGTGGGGGTCAAGCGTTAGCCTGCGCAGTCTGCTCTGCGCAAATATGCACAGAGGGGTGTCATCTTTAACCAAACTCTGTGTACCCCTGGGCAAACACAGAGGGCAGAGGAGTGTGTGTGTGTGTGTGTCTGTCTCTGCCAGTCACCATCAATCAAGTAGGTACATAAGTGTACACATACGTGCCAGTTCATTTGAAAAATGTTTAAAACTGCAGTAAAAAAAGTAATGTTTTTTGTTTGTTTTAGTGCACACAGGAATAATCTTTGGTCCTAGGGGGGAAGGAGGTGTAAAAAAAAAAAAAACATGCGTGGAAGACCTGTGTTAGCATGCCTGTGTAGCCGTGGTGACGGGCCCCTGCTGACCTCACAGCCGCGAACCCCTCCCACGTCCCAGGCCGGCTTCGTTTCATCTCTTTTATTTATTTTATTTATTTCTGTATTTTTGTTATCCCGCCTTATCTGTCTCTGCCTCTACAGGGGGGGCCCTCTCCCCTGGGCGAGGGCTGCGGATTTGAGAAGAGAGATGTTTTAAAAAAAAAAAAAAAAAAAAAAAAAAAAAAAAAAAAAAAAATTTAAAAAGACGGCTGAAGGCAAACGCACACATGGCGGGCAGCACTGGAGCTGGAGTCATGCTGGTTTTCATCACCCGCTGTCAGCCTGACGGCTCCAAGGCGGCAGGCTTCAGTCCTGCAGGGACAGGGTGTGTGCTGGTTTTTTGGTGAGCGTTAAGGAGCCCTGCTCCCAGAGAGCAATAGTGTGTACAGGTACTTGCCCCTGGTGTCCTTACCCCTGGGCTAAAGAGTCCACACATTTTGTTTCAAAGGCCAGACTTCTGCTGCCGATTGGAAGGAAACCAAACGATCCTGCAGGCACTTTGATTTGAGCCTTACGCCAGCTGCTCCAGTGTGTTCAGCAGGGGGGCAGGAAACAGGAGCTGGGCTTGCAGCCCAAGGTGGTTGCAGGTTTGAATCCTACATGAGGCGGTGCTTCTGTCTCACCCCTGAGTGGGGCCGTTAGGCTGATCAGATAAGGATTCGTTCCAGGGCTCCATTTGAAAAGTGGTTGTGTCTCATCCCATGGCCTTGAGTGCATGTGAGATCACGTACAGCCCTTGGTCCATAACCTCTATGGTGGACGTGTGGTTTGGCCGCGGGTGTCCGTTTATTGTTTCATTAACGTGCAGCATGCAACCTTTTCGGTCTCTGTGTACCACCTGGTTTCATCGCACCTGTCCATTTAGTGTCTCCTTTCCATGCAACATCATAGGGGTGACACATGATTCGGTCGGAAGTGTCAACTTAATCTGTCTGGTGTGTGACGGCACACGCCCCATTGGTTTCTCTGGGGAAACGTGTGGTTTTGTCACAAGTGTCAGCCTAATCTGTCCCCAGTGAGTAACTGCCATTGTGCAACCGTCGTCCCTCCCCGGTCTCTCGTCTTACATGATAAATCCTGGTAGGTTTTATTGTTATTAAATTAGCCGAAGCCTACTGCCAACCCATGCTCAATAGAGTTATTTATTCATTTAGCGGCTGAAAGGGAATGGGGTCATGAGCTCAAGCGTTAAAATAGCTGAGTGATAATTGATTTTACGCGATGCGCTTCTGGGTAGAAAAAGAGGGTTTCTGCTGCATTGTATTGCTTATCTCCCATATAGTTACTTTTTGCTTCACTTTGTGTTTGATTCAGGGACGAATTGAATCACCTAGATTTTTTAACTTAAGAAATGAGAAGCGGTTTAGCAAACGTCTCCGTTTCATTTTTCATCTTTCAGACGAGCTTACTCCGCTCAATTTTAGCAAAAGTCCATTTGAATGGGCGCTCACAAAGAGTACAGTTCTTTTTTTTTCCATGTATTAAAATTGTTTTTTTTTTTTTTTTTTTTTTTGGTAACCGTGTTCTCCTTAATTAACTATGAGCAATAATGTCTTTTGTCTTCTTTCACAACCAGTGCTGCTCCAAGAACACTGCATTTGCGCCGATATTGTCAGAACCGGGCTGTTGATTGTCTGTGATTATAATGTTCCCTATTCAGCTGGGATAATTCTTTATAAAAGGTTTATTTCGGCCCAGATTAGCATGATAATGCTGGCACTGAGGGATTGCTAATCACATTCTCTCTGCATTCCGGTTTGGTTATTGTAATACAGAGTAGATCATCAGTAGAAATATTCTCCTTTGTGTTTAGACCCCCCTCCCTTCCCCCACCAGTCCTCTTGCTTGTACCTTCATTTATTCAGTTATTGCAAATTTCCTCTGTTGGAATGTCTCGCCTCTTATTTGAATGGGCATGGGATCGACCGACTGTGATGGAGTAATTGACTAGCCCCCATAGCCGCCCCCCCCCCCCCCCCTTCCCATCACACCGCAACCCCTCTTGCATGGTAATATTACATTATGATACTACAGGTGACCCTCCCACATCGCAACTTTCCACATTGCGGCTTTAATTTTTTTTTGCAGGTCGGCAACAAATTAAGTTATGGGATAACTTCCTTTTTAAAATGTAATCGTCCCTTGAAGTGACTAACCATTTGAGCACCAGACAGCGCAGAACTCGTCTGAAGTTGGGCAATTTCCTAGTGTAATTGTGTTGAATCCCTCTGTTGTTACTCCTCTGTGTCAATTGAAAGCATCTCACCTCTCCACCACAGCGAGGCTGGCAAGAGTTCAAAAACAAAATGGCCGCCCGCAAAGGTGGGCGGCTGCACAATGGTGTCAGCTCTCAAGAATACCACCTACTCTTTCACATACTACTTTGCTGCATCCTGGCTTCAGATGAACAAAGGCACTATATACATGTGGCTCAACAACATTCCAGTGTGCTTTATGTGTGTGTCTTGGGTGGGGGGCGGAGGTGTGAGATAAGCCATTACAGTCAAATCTGGTGCTGTGTCTATTACTCTCGATCTATACTCAATTTCTACTGCGTTGCTTGTTGCTTACATCTTACCACCTCTGAGGAAAAGTAAAACAGTGAAAATGCGAAATGATGAAGCCCCTTCCCTCCCTCTCCCATCACCAATCAAATACCAGTTTGTTTGCTGAATGGCAACGTTATCCAGGTGGAGTTTCAAGATAATAAGATACCGAAGTCTCTATGCAGTTCTGGTGTCTGCCTCTCTCTGCAGAGCCTGTTTTAATTCAGACCGTAGCACTTCCACTGAGTGCCGGCTTCATATCTTTCTCCCTCTGGTCAACAGTTTAAATGTCACTTTAAAGCATCAAAATGTTTTTCGCCCAAATTTCGCCTCTGGCCAAGCCTGACATTCATGCTAGAGCAGGCAGTCGCGCACCTTAAAGACAGCTTTTTCAGGAGAAAAACTTTCATTATTGCATTGCATTTGACACATCTGAGTCAGACTGGCACTTTGAAAGTTTCAGAACCTGCAGATCATCAGCTACACTCAGGATGATGACACAAGCTTTCAGGTTGTTTCCGTTTTTATCTGTCAAACTCAAAAACGAAGATACAAGAATTTTTCATTTTTATGATAATACAATGCATGTATTGATTCCTTTTTTTGCTTTTGATATTTTCCAATATGAAAATATAGCATCTGGTCAGTGTACCACTGTGCCCGGTGGTTTGCAGCGTGACAGAACATTCTGGAAAGGAGACCATGACCGTTTTGGGCTTCTGAAAGGATCTGGATTGGCTTAGGATTGCTTTTCCCGGGAGCAATCGAGGATAACTGGCTGAGTCTGTTTCAAAAACAACAAAACGGGCTTCTGTATTATTAAAACTGCAGAGAAAAACAGTAAAGCATGGAAGAGGAAATGAAGGCAGCTGGGTGTGAAACTTGTTCTTAAATTGGAGTGTTTTTTTATTTGTTTTAATTAATGCTGTGTGAATATAGAGCAGGTTCACCCTGGCCTTGAGCTGACTCATCCAGTCATCTGAGCGTTTGGTCAGTTTTAAAAGCGGGTCGATCTGCTTGGCCCCCCCATGCATGGAATTGATCCCTAAAAAGCAGGCCTCCTACATCTGCTCGGCAGCAGCCTGCTGTCTCCCGGCGACTAATGCGCGGAATCATCGACAGCTGAGCATCGAGCACGTTTTTACCGCAGCGTCAATTAACGGAGCTCAGGCCCTCCCCTCTCCCCAGGTGTGTTTGGTAATGGCCGTAGTTTTGACCGTGCTCAAGACAGGCCCCTGCTCACCCTGCTGTTAGAGGAACGGTGAGAAAACGCTCGCAGAAATTGGACAGAATGGGTGTCAGCACAACAGTAAGGAAGGGTTTTGAGACGACCGTGGCACCTTCAAATAATACACTAGCACAGGGGTTCACCAAACTTGGTCCTCAAAAGCACTCAAAAGTTGTGGCATTGCGGTATAATGGTTTGGAAACTGGGCTCATATCTCAGAGGTTGCAGGTTTGATTTCCAGTTTAAGGTACTTCCCTTGTTCCATTGAGCCAATGGTTCAGCGAATGGTTGTATGAATTGTGCGTAAAAATATACACTATATACAAGCATGTCTGTATGTTGCTCTGCCTGTTGAATGTCACTAATGTAAATCCAGCGGGTTGGAAACAAGAACTGGGTCACTGGTGTTGTCGATTCCCCAGGGTCGTGACCTTGCGTAAGATACGTGCAAGTTCCTGGTGGTAATGCACTAATCGCCCCGAGGCTGAAGCGAAGCTGAATAATTGATACATCACAGAGTTAATTTGCAGCGCTTTCATCAACCCCACCCCCCCCAAACCCAATCCCATTCCCCCTCCTCCTCTGAGAGGACTTTTCTGGTGGAGTGTTTCTGTTTCATGGTCTTTGGGGAGGGGGGATTCACACAGATTTAGAGGTCACACTATGGTAACTAGGTCAGGGGTGCTGATTGGACAAGAATCTTGGAGTGATTCCTAGAATGATCCGCACTACTGACTAACACGGCTTACTTCAGTTCGCTAACCATTCATTTACTTATGTGTCCACACATTGTAATGCAGTCGGCCAGCCTTATCCACAGGTTTGGCACGTGCGGTTTTGACCAACCACGGTTTCAAAAATATTTTTTTAAAAATCCACAATATTCTCGAAAAAGAACATTTGAAATTCCAGCGCACAGGGTGTGCTAGAATACTGTAGTCAGCATGATTTACGTGGGTTTTAGCACTTCTTAGAAGTACATATAGGTGGGCTTTCAAGTTATGAACATGTACAGGGCAAATTTACATCATTTTCTAAAAGTGTCCTGAGCATCCACGGTTTTTGCACATCCGCGGGGGTCCTGGAACCATATACCCACAGATAAGGTGGTCTGACTGTATAATGATTGGTGCAATAAAAGTGTAACCTGGAAACGGTCATGATGGCTAACTTGCCAATTACATTCAATCAAATACACTTAGCGTGTCTTGCTATCAGTTCCATGCAATGAGGTATACAGATTTTAAACCAAAGAAAAAATAAACACCACTAGTATTCAGGTCTCAGAATCAATATCGGTAAAAGTTATATTGGGGCATCCCTAGAAACTGATGTATTTCAGCACTTATTTGGTTCATTCAGATCACTTACTGTCTGAAGTGTCCACATACCTTGTTTCCAAGGTGGAAAATGGCTGCTGATTGATCTCTGCAGCCCTCCACGAATGTAGTCTGACACCCCTGTCTTAGTTTTGAGCACCGTCGTTATTTCACAGGTGCGATAATGCCGTTGATGGACACGGAGGCTTGGCGAACAGCAGAGGCGGGGAGGAGAGTGGAAGCCCCTAAGTCCGCTGTGCATTGATTTCTATAAAACCGCTTGTCAAAACCCCTCCATGATCCGCAGGTCCTAATACGGGCCTGATCCAGTACCCTGGCGGTTGATCCGGGATAATGAGTGACGGCTAAGTCTTGCGGCTTTGGGACGGCTGATTAATCAAACCGCTGCTGACCACAAGGAGAGCGAGGTTTGCCGGGGAGGGGGGGGGGGGGGTCAGTGGTGGTATTTTGAAGGAAACCGGGCCTAATGAGACACTCCTTCCACGTCTCTCTCGGAATTGAAAAGCGTCTGTCTTTGCCTAATTCCTGCTAGAACCCCCCCAGGGGGCCCGGTAGTTTTTTTTTTTTGTTTTTTTTTTTTTTTTTTTTTTTTGGGGTCTGAGAAATGGGCGCTAACGTTGAATTTCTGTGCTTCTAAGGCAGCTAGGCTCCAAACCCAGTCTGCGAGAACACCTGTGGGTCTTTTTTTCCACAGTTGATTCCTTATGCCATGGTTGCATTCACTTTGGATATTGTTGTGTTGCTACACGCTTGGTCTGAGTGTTTATTTTTTTATTTATTCATTTACCTATTTAGCAGTTTTCCAGCAGGATGCCTTCAACAAACAATCATTTTACAATAATGAAAAGCACAATGTGCAAAAACATCAGAACAACAGGCCATTACTGTATTACAGCTATAATACCTTATTACCGTATAAAGATTATAAAGGCAATTACAACATGCAAATCGTTAAAGGAATGTAAAAAAAAAAAAAAAAAAAAAAAGTAACAAATTAGATTTTCAAGCCATTAAGAGCTGTTCTGTGACAACAATGTCAAATTTGTTCTCAGAAAATGACACTGACTCAACTGTTATGTCGTTGAAAGGTAGATTGCACTATGGTGTGACTGAAAAGTAGTCACACCATAGTCATTTTTGGAACTTCCTGCCTCCCTGTTCTATGCGCTCAATTTACTGCCTTTTTGCCTTTTTGATCAGACGGGAGAAAGGAGTAGCCTGTTTTTAATAGTCTGGTGGATTGCAGAACTGTCTGGGAGACTGACGTGCAAAGCTAAATGGCGGGTTCAGTTCAGTCTCTCGGCTCATCCGTACGCCCTGACTTTTATGGGCAGGCTATATTCTGTGCTCTAGTCGGGATTCAGTTGCAGAGATTAATTTTGTTTTTCATGATATGTTCTTCCAGCACCACCAATATCTCCCCCTCCCCACCCCCACCGACCTTGAGAGTTGATGAAATCTGAGTCCTCTTTTTTTTGGAGTATGCCTGATCTAGGATCAGTTTGACCAATTAGATTATAATGGAAGAGGCGAGGCTATCGACAGTGGAACCTGATCCTGGATAAGTGCTCTTACACTGACGTGTTCTTAGAATGTGTGTGAACCCTGATCTAGGATCAGTTTTTAGCCATTTTTAGCTCATAATGGATAAGGTTAGAATAGCTTCAGAGGAAACCTCTGTTTGGTCTGTTGTTTCTTTTTAGTGTATGTGTGTGAGAGTGTGTGTGTGTGAGAGTGTGCGTGAGTGTGTGTGTCTGTCTGTGTGTACGTGTGTGAGTGTGCGAGTGTGTGAAGGAAATGCAAGTGTTTTTGTTTCATGCGTAAATGCTAGTTAAATACTTTTTCACCACTACCACCAGCATATCTGCATGTGTAAATAACAAAGACTCTCGTAGGCCTGCAAATCTGTGTGTGAATCAGACTGGAGGTTTAACTCTCATGTTGGAGATCCTGCTGTTGAATTGCCTTGAGCGAGGTAGTTAACTTGAACTGGTTCAGTTGCTGTCCAGCTGTGTAAATCAAAGCGGTTTTGCTTCAAGGCATCTGCTGAATTCCTAAATGTAAGTGTAAGCCCCGCCCCCTTTTAGAAGCTATCATTAAACTTATTGTTACTGTTTCCCTCCCTGCACCAGTGAAATGCTGATATGTTCCAGTGCGTGTGGTTAACCGGCCTGTGATCTTCACCTCAAAATCTCAAAGGGGAAAAAAGACTTCAGCGATGTTTTTTTTTTTTTTTTTTTTTTTTTTTTTTTCAGGTTTGTTTCTGCTTTGGTGGGAAGTATTTTTGCGCTATTTACACCAGCCAGTTCCTGTGAACGTCTTTCTAAAGCAGTCGAGGAAAAGGCCGTCACTGATTGGATCGCTTTCGTTTCGTACTCCCACCAGGTTCATCAATAAACGTGTTTTATTCCCGATGTTACTGTGAACAAAAAGCACTTATATTTAGACCCTCATCATGCTTGTACCAAAATAACCAGCGTTGGAGACCGAAGTGGCAGTAAACAGAGGAGCGTGTTGCACTCAGTATTAAAGTTACTAATGGATATTACAAATTTAACATAGGTGGGCTATATTTTAATATGTGCGTGGGGTCACAGAAAATGTCTAACTCGTTAAGCAGGTCGCAGCTGAGGCTCTGAGAGTTGAGGTTTGAACCTCAGCTTTGAAACCCTCAAACAGCACAGATGGGAATTCCAAGGACTTTACCGTGTTTCTTCTTAGCAGTGCCCTTAGAAAAACAATGGGGGGGAGAAAGCTAAATGGAAGATCCCAAGAGTACTGTTGGAGGTTAAAAAAATAATAAAACACTCCTGCTAAACTGCTAACCTGAGCTGTGGAGGGCGGAAACGTCACCATCGGCCAGCAGGCTGGGCCTGGGGGAACTCGGAGTAATTTAGCTGCGCTACCACAGAGGAGATTCGCTCCTTGGGCTGTAAGCTGAAGTCACTCGGGTCCTGCGGCTCTTAGGCTTTAATCCCGGTCACGAGTGAGGGCCTGTGTCAGTCTGGCATCCAACACGAAGAAAGTATCAACAGCCATTGTCATGGATTTGGGGAGCTTGTTGCTTGTAAAACCCCAGAGCAAACGTGCTAAAGCAACCCGAAGCTAACGTGCTAAAGCAACTCTGCCTCACCCACAGGCCCCAATGGGCAGCTTCTGTATGTTGGCGAACGTTGGGGGGGGGGGGGGGGGGGGGGTTGTATTACCGTTTTCTGTATATCAGCTGGTCCCGCATGCGGCACACTCCTTTAATCCCCCCCCCCCCAAACAAGGGGCCGGATTAATAGAATCAAAACATTTAGCACGTGGCTAATTGCATTTGGCGAAATCCTTTGTTGATAGATGAGGAGGAAGGGGGCGGGGGGGGGCTCCTTTTGTTGCAAGAACAAGGAACCCTGTGAGAAATCAGAAACGCTTGCCACCACCATGGCCGGCTTATTATTTCACATTAGTCTGGAACAAGTCTCCCTCCCTCAGTCCCCACTGCAGTTGACAACAAACACGTTTAGCAGGGGGCAAAAAAAAAAAACAAATTGGCTACACTGCCTGAACATGAAGGGAGATCTATGCTTGCTTTGTTCAGGCTTCACATAGCTGATTTACCCTGAATGGGTTTTCTTTACCCTGCAGCGGCTTTCCTGTTGACTGACTTTGGACTAAATTCAAACAAACACATTTAGTCTCTTTAAGGGTATATGCAATTCAATAAAAGCAAACTTTTACATTTTTTTTTTTTTTTTTAACATATGCTCCTTTTACTTGAGTATATGACACTTAGCGGTAGAAGAGCAAGCGTGAACAATGGAATGCGTCCTTTTCATTCAAAAATGTAATAGCCTGTGCCCTTAAATAGACCGAAGTCAGTTTTGATTGAAGTGACTTGAAGAGGCTAACTGTATTTTGGTTAACTTTAGCTGAGCTGCCTGTCTCAGACTTCACACAGCTAATTTATCCTGCTGTAACTTCCCTAATGTCTAACTTTTGGAAAGTTTTGGGGGAGGAAAAATGGAAGTCTGACAGGTCCACAATCTTTTTTTTTTTTTTTTTTTCTTTTCCAGCTCATTTGAAATTGGTATGGAGGCAGAGGCCAGTGTCATGGTCGCTTCTATTCATGCAAAAGGACAAAACCTTGTCTTGTGTTGTGTTGTGTGTGTTTTTTTTTTTTTTTTTTTGCCCCACTGTAATACACTTGATGATAACCCATTGATAAAACAGAATGAATTATGATTTGCTGCTGCTTTTTTCAACCTGTGGTTGCTAAACCAGAAGTGAATGCTACTTATCCACCCTCTTGGCTGCACCAATTTTCATAGCCTTAAAGTGAGAAGGCAAATTGGCCAGCGTAATCTGGCTTGTGTAGAGTCTTTGGCCCCAGTGGGGTTTGTGCACAGTTTTTATTCCAAAAAAAAGAAAACAAGGGCTGACATCGAGGGGAAATAAATGTCTGCTTTCCCCTATACATGATTGGACTGGAATTGTTATCTGTTGCTTTCTAGCCCAATTGGTGCGGTCTAAATGCATGTGCTCCGTAAATGGGCAGTTAGCGGATCATAATGGAGAAAAATGATCAGCCTTGGATGATTAGTGTCATTGTCTCCATGATTCCCTCCTGCAACAAGTGTTCGGCGTTAGGGCTTTTATTTTTCTATTTCTTTTTTCCCCCTCCTTTTCTTTCTTTTCTGGTGAGCCTGCAGTCCTTTCTTTTCATCTCCCACGCTATTAGCCGGAGTGTTTTCCACAGTGTAGCGGCTTTTCATGCGAAGCGGCTTGTTTTGAAAAACAGAGATGGGTTCAAGGGCTTTTCGAGTCTGTCGTTCCTTTTCCTGTTTCAAAAAAAAAAAAAAACTGCACTTGACCCAGGGCACAGTCAGTGAGTAGCACTGCCTTCAGAAAGGAGAAGAAAACATTAAGTATCGGAATAGAAAAGGAAGTTGATGGGGGCGGCAGTTTTTCTGGTTTTTTTTCTCTCTCTTAAAAACATCACCAAACGACGATGAAGCTCTGTCAACTTCAAATGGTGCGACCTGCGGCCCCCACCCTCGAATACCAGATGGATTTTTCTGAGGAACCGGCCTGATGCAAAAAAAAAAAAAAAAAAACACACCCCCCCCCACCCCACACTCCATTAATATTACCCAGTGCGCAACTTTACAGAAAAGTCTAGCAGGTTCTTTTTCTTTCTTTATGAAGAGAGATCAGGCTCAGAGACTAAAGGGAATAAAATAAATCGCAGGCAATTGTGAGCCACCTATTAGATGGACGCTCTACACTTTAGCACAACAATAATGTGTAAGTGCTGACAATAATGGCTCTGGTATGGTTTCCACTCCACAAGCCCGTAATGTAGCTTTGGGTTTGGTGCGAGAGGAAGTAGCAGGCTGACACTGGGAAGCCCTTGAAGGTAACTCACTTTGGACCCCGGCATCGCGATGCGAGTGCAGGCAACAGGCACCGGAGCGCTGTTTCAGGTGACTTCTCAAACAAGACGCAACACGGGTCCACTACGCATTCCGACAGGGGCGAGCGGCGGTCGAAACTTTGTCCTTTGATTTGGCACAGTGTATTGCCACCTTTTTATTTCCAGTGGGGTGGGGTGGGGGAGCTTTGATATTGCAGCACTGTTAACTGTTTCACTTCCGTTTCTCCACCCCGCCTCCCACTGTTCTTTCATTCACACATACAGTATGGGCACAGAAATGGGTCACACTGTCACTGTCTGGTCTGTCTGTCACTAATGTACATTATGTCCCATTCAGCATGGCATGAATGCATTATTCATACCCACATGCAAATACACTGGGAATGGAGGTCATTTGGAATGCTGAAATGATTGTAAAGGGGGTCGTTTGGAATGCTGAAATGATTGTAAAGGGGGTCGTTTGGAATGCTGAAATGATTGTAAAGGGGGTCGATGGGAACGCTGAAATGATTGTAAAGGGGATCGTTTGGAATGCTGCAATGATTTCAATTTAACAGTGATGTAATAATTCAGCAATCTAAAGAATTGTACTACACAGTTGATTGAAATTGTCACCACTTTTAGAAGCCTAGTATCTTCTGTGAACTGTTTTTTTTTTTTTTTTTTTATCCATATCAGACATGGTTCATTTTCCAAATTGTATGCTTTAGCAGTTATGCACTGACAGGCCTCTTTGTCATTTTGAGCCTGAAATTAACGTGTTGTTGCTTATGGCTTAACGTTTCATATCACGTTTACTTAACCTTCCAGTCTGAGTGCTCATATCTCTATGTTTCTCTCATAAATGACTTTTCTGTCTTTTTCTCCTCTCAGAGTGAAAATTGAGATTTAAATGTGCACATCACCCTGTCTGGACCACGGCTGGACTCCTCCCCCTACACGGAACAGCAGTTTGGAGTTCTGCAATCTGATTGGTCCAACACCCAAGGTAGGAATGACATAAGGACTTAGGAGAATAAGAATACGTTTTCAACAAGAGCTGTAAATTTGAGCCCATTAAACTTATGTTTAGCTACGGTGTAAGGAGTGTCCAGCACTGGCATTGAGCGCTCACTGGGTCTCTGCTCCATGACATGGAGAACTGTCCTTCACAAAGTCACTCAAGTATTGGCTTGTTCAAAGATCATTCACTCAGCACAGGATCCCTTTAAGTTGAAGTTTATATATTGTGCCCAGTGGAATGTTTGACTGACGCTTATGGTAAGGACCAGGATGGGGGTGAGGGTGGAGGACGGGGGTAGGGGCTGGGTGGGGGGGGGGGGGGGGGATTGACTGTAAATCGATAAAGCAGACATCCTCCTGGCTTCAGCTCAGAGCTGTCAGTGACCGCTCGATGTATGGCCCACGTTTGAAGCTGTGTCCGGAAAGTTTATGCTTTCGCTTCTGTTACGTCAGCAGTGGGTTTACTTTGGGACGCAACAAAAATAAACCAAGCCAAAAAAAAAATAAAAAAATCATACACTTTTTACAGCCTTACTTTAATCTGCCAGACTATGGGGGGGAGGGGAGGGGTGCGGGGGGCATTTGCTCAACTTTGGTTTATGTTGAGCGTGGTTCCAACCCATTACCCTGGCTAATTGGCTCTGGATAATTGGCTCAATACCTCTACAATAACTCCCCCCCCCCCATCCCAAAATAAACGGTTAAATATTTCAGCAAAAGCCTGCAGGTGGAGTGAATTTTAATTCTTGTTAGGTCTCACACAAAAAAACAGCACAAAAAAGCAGGAGCCAGAAAGGGATTGGGCTAATTTGGTAATGAAGTGTAGCTGCGTCATCGGCTAACTCCTCATCGGGGGTCCACAGCTGTGGGATAAAATCTGCTCTGTTTTGTTACATTTCACCTCATTCCAGGCATTTAGGAGCCACACTTACCCACAGTGACTCACACGACATGCATATTTCTGCACGTATGCAGTCTACTCATACAGCTGGATACTGAACCAATTTGAGAAGTGCCTTACTCAAGGGAACAATGGCAGTGCCCTGCCAGAGAATTGAACCGGCAACCTCTGAGTTAAAAGACTTTGGCTCATAATGGTTAAGCATGTGAAGTGGACAGGGGAAGCTCTTTTCTTAGTCCGTACTCCAAGATGCAGTGTGAATATACCACCTTAATCCTTAAGCTTTTGGACCTGTGACCTTATGCTGTGCAAGGAATTATGTGTTTTATGAGCCTACTGCTGAACTGAAAACAGGCACTGGTCTTTCTATTGCTTTCAGCTGATGGTGGTGTGCTCTTTACGTCACTCGCGCTCTGGAAGTTTCTAGGCATTACTTTCTCTGTTACTCTGTCCATACGTGCAGTGTAGGCCTGGATACATCAAAAGCCTGAAGCCACCTGTGAACCATTTCATCAGTGTTTGCCCATGACTGTAAAGCATTATGGGCAGGGGCACACAGTCTTGGAGTGATCTCACTGTCTCAGTGGGGCCTCAAAGTTCACCTCCAGAAAAATGACAATAATATTTTTAAAGAAATAAACACAAATAAAAAAAGCACCTCTTTGGGAATTGCATAAAGATTGCTTTCTCAACCTCAATGCAATTCAATTTCCTCTAAATTTTGCCCCGAGGATGAAAACTCATTTGGCCGGTGTCATTAAAATAGCAATGGTGATACAGACAAAATATTCATAAGAACAGAACACATTATTCACTTATTTGTATAAGACAAAGATAAATAAATAGAAAACAATAAATGCATAAATGTTTGGACTGAATTTGAGCCTATCACACAGGAAGGGAAGTGCTTTTGCAAGGTAGTCTATTCCCTTTGCACCCCAACTCTTCTCCCTTCACGTCTCTACCCCAGACCCCCCCACACCCCCGATCCCTCTGTGACCCTCAGACCTACCTTCTCTTCATCCCTCAGTATTTCCACTTCTTCTACTCTTCTGTATCTCTGTACCCTAACTCTTCCCTCCATTTCTCTGTACCCCCAACTCTTCCCTTAGGTAACCCCTTCCCTTTTCTTCATCCTTGTATAATTCTGCATCTTTCCTTTCTCCTATTGCCTTTCTTTGATGTCTCTGTACCCCAACTCTTCTCTTCTTTCATCCCCAGCTATTTCCTCTTCATTCCTCTGTTACTCCATTCATAACCCTCTGGCTCCTCTCTATACCTCCACTCCTTCCCTCCTTCCTCCCCCCGTTCCTCCTCTTCCCTGCCTCCCACACACTCTTGTTCCCCAGTAACCTGCTGCAGGGCCCGGAGGTGCGGGGAGAAGCTCAGAGCCTTTGTAGGCACGTCCCGAAAGTTTCTTTAAAGTAGAGTTTGCAGAGAGAGCGAGTCCCCGTCAAACCACATCTACCGCCTCTGGGGAACCTGACTGCGTATTCTGTCTGGAAGGAGGAAACGAGGCAGGGTAAAGAGGAGAGAGGGGGTGGCAGGTGAGTAATTGGGGTGAGAGGACCCCCCCACCCCCCAAGGGGATATGGAGATGGAGGGAATCCCTAATTAAGCCCTCTGAAGCAGGGAGAGTCGGCACATCTTGCTCAGCACACGCTCAGTCTGGCCTGTCTGTCTGCACTGGTTTGTGTGTGTGTGAGTGTGGCTCAGGTACGAATAGTATGGTGTAGATTTGTGTGGTGCCCTCTCTGGCCAGGAGGTTGAATTGCGTTCAGGGATGATTTCTGCATAATTTGATTCGATTACCTGAAAATAAAGCTCTGGTCTCAGCTGAATGTGAGAAACCAATTAGCCGGGGGCATCTAAGCCAGAGAGGGGCAGACAAAACCCTACTATATAATCACACATAATTAGTATGTGTGATTAAGGATGTGCACAGCGCCCCCTCTGGCCAGGAGGGTCGTGCAGGGAAAAAAACATTTGTGTGTGACAAAATTATGACTGGAAATAAAGGCTGAATGTGAGAAAGCGCTTAGGAAGGGCCTCCTAAGCCAGAGATGGGCGGGCACAAACCCCTGCTCTGCGGTCGGCCGTAAGTCTAATTAGCTAAGTATGTGTGATTAAGGATCTGCATAAGCAAACGGTCCTGTGCTCTTGGACTAATCTCACCCGGAGGAGATTTGGTGTTTCCGTGACAGCAGGTCCCTGTGATAAATGGCGCTGAGACTCCGCTGTAAATATCAAGCAAATCGGCCGCATTTCGTGTGTGATTTTTTTTTTTTTTTTTTTTTAAAAATGAGTGCTTAATATGGACCGGGCATGCTCAGTTAGCCATCCTGAGGGCCCACTTGACTCCATGTGTGTGTGATGTTTTTCTGCTCATATATCAAACTCTGTAGCTTGACAGCCCGGTTGCAAAATAAGCTATGTCGAAATTAGCATTTCAGTGACGTTGATAGCATTTCAGCGACAGCCTCAGTTTTCCTACTCTCTCCTGAAATGACCCCTGAATGTTGTAAAGTATGTTCTTGCATATTTTATTCCAAGATTTCCAGTGGCTGCAATTTATTCAGTTACCTGAATAAAGGTTACCTTTGCCGTTTGTGAAGTAACTTCACATATGAGGTGGCATTAACTTCTCCAACTAGCTCCATGAACTCCTATGTCACTGCTCTCTGCTTCTTTTTTTTTTTCTTCTCCCCCCAAGAAAACCAGGATGTGAAATTGGCTGGAAGGGGACTTCATTCAGGTCCAAGCCTTGTGTGAATGCTGCCAAATTCAAATTCCAGCCACTGGAAATTAGGTTATAAAACCTCTTTACTTACCCCGAAGAGGAGTGGGCTTCCCTGGTGCCGTTTATAAAAAAAAAAAAAAAAAAAAAACAAATCCCCGCCAGGCTCTCTCAATGAGGCCACCTAATTATCACCTGGGTTAATAGTCTCGTTGCCTCAATAATTCCCCACTCCGTGCGATGGGAGTTGTGACACCAAAATGGCCACCTTGCGTTAGCCCGGTGGGCACTACACATCGGTGGCGGTTGATGTAAGCGGAAAGCACTCCTAGGCCAGACGTGCTGTACAAATGCAATGCATTACTTCCACTGCTAAAGCCCCGGATTTCCATTGCTATCACGACAGATCTGTGCAGATGCAACGGTGGACAGGTTTCGGAACTTTGGTGGATTGGTCTCGCGGCGCTTTGAGTTCCCTTTATGGAGGGTGATTTACGGGAATCATTACCTTCACACTTAGGCATCCTGTAAACAGTCTTATCCAGAGTACCTTTCATACTTAGAATTCTTGCATACAATGCAGTCCATTTATTCAGCTTGTTCATTGGGGCAATTGAGGTTAAGAACCTTTTTAAACCAGGAGTGCCTCAACTGGGAATCACTTTTATATTCACTGAGATTAATGACTAATGGGTCTTTGGGAGGGGGTCACTGCAGTTCGGTTTTACTGCTGAACATTTCCGGGCCTAATGTTAACTGTCGATTGAGTGTGAAAGCTCTTGATATGTGTGCTTAAGATGTCCCCAGGTCCCTACGCCTTTGATAGAGACACTTATAGTCTGTATAGAATCTTGGTTTCTTGGTTTTAACCAGGAAAATTAATGACGCCGGTGGTTCTCGTTGTCGGCGTGACACCAGACAGCCGGGCTCCTCAGTTTTGCATGAATCAGTGAGAGTTTCCTGCCAGGGGAGCAATCGCTTGCTTGATATCCCATCAGCCCCTTTTTCCGTCGTAAATATTTCCCCGCTCCCACTTAGCTGGTCAACCGCCGTCGGCCGCACCGTCCCTGTCCCCTGTGATCACCATTAACCAGAAATTTCCCAGAATCCTTTTTCCTTTGGCCATTCTAAGGCAGCGTCGAGGTCAACAGAGACAGACAGAACCCAGAAGGCAAGGATAATCGCTAATCTAAAACAAACAACCCTAAACTAGCAGAGGACATTGGACACAGACAGTAGAGGCATGAATTATCTGTGCCTGCAGGTTTATGGGCTTATTTCCTCCTCCAAATTAAGACTTTGATTTATGGTCTCGCTGTCCTCAGTAAGGAAGGTACTTTTACACAGTGATGTTGTTCAGGACTGTATTATCCAGGAGAGAACCTGCCTGTGCTCCAAGAAGAGTTCTCATATCCATGCATTGCACGCCATTACAGTTAGCAGACAACCTTGTCCAGACTGACTTTAGCAGCGTTAGCAGCCCAGCATTTATGCACTTCATACAGGTGGTTTCCTATTGAAGACATATAGATGTAGTTAATTTTTACAATGGCTATGGCCTTTCATGGGAATTAAACCTGCAACCTCTGAGTTACAAGACCAGCTTCATAACTGTTATAGGCCATGAAACCATGCCTCCTGCCGAATTTGACTTTGCTCACAAATACCCTAAATCTTCGCATCCAGGATACGGGGGTTCGTGAGAGGTTGAGGCCTGGGACGGGGGGATCACGGCAGGTGTCCATGGCAACCAGAAACCAGAGCAGCTCAAGGGTCAGCTCACCTTTCACCTGCAATTGAGATGGAGGAAGAGCAAGAGGATTAAAATGCCGTGCCCTTGTGGGCTGGGGAGGGATCACTTCATCCGCACCCCCAATCTAAACCCCCCCCCCCCCCCCCCAAGCACCTCCCACACAGGGGCACGCAATGTGACAATTACCACGTTTGCTAAGGAGCCGTTGCTGGGTAACTCAGTTTTGGGAGACATGCGAGGAGAAAGCGCGCGTGTGCGTGCGTGCGTGCGCATTCTGGAAAGTGTGTGTCTGTATGGGTGCCCTTGATTAATTGCGTGTGTCTTTCTGTAAGTGTGTTATTGTATAAACATATTTGCATGCTTGTGTGAGTCTTTGTGTCTGTGAGAGTGTGTGTGTGCTTGTGTGCTTGTGTGTGTGTGTGTGTGTGTGTGTGTGTGTGTGTGTGCGCGACATACGTATGTTTGTGTGCACATATGCATGTGTGTGTCGGTGTGCCCAGAAAGGGGGTAAGAGGGGGAGAGGGGGAGGGGGGTAAATCTGAAGCAGTCTGTCCCAGCTCAGAGACTCCCTGACAGGGGGGGACGGGCAGCTTCTGGGCCTCCAGGGCAGAGTGCAGGGGGTCCCTGTCTGGCCCCGGATTAGACCCACACTCCCTCATCCCCCCCCCACCAACATGCTAAGCCTCCTCCCTGATCTGATCCCCCCACCCGCCAGACGGACCTCGCCCCTGTGAAGGCATCTCCCCCAATTCAAACGGGCACCGCCCCTTTAAGCTAACATAAGGAGGGGAATCTTGGGTGGGGGGTGGGGGTTGAGTGGTAAGATGAGAGACTGGAAGGCGAGAAGGTGGAACCAGGACAGTGAGCCATAAAAAAGAAAACACCCTGTTAACTCCGGTTACACCCACTCCCACTCTCACTCTCACAAAGGTGGAACTGGTACTACAGCCCCCCCCCACACCACCTCACACCATGATGGAGCAGACGAGGTCTGTGAATTCATATGTCACCTCCCTCTGCTTCTGTTTCAGGGGCGTTCCTTTCAGTAGATTCCGTAAGGCTGGAGAGGGCCTTTTACAGTGCGCCGAGAACGTAAATGTAACGAGAACCGACGTTTGGCGCATTATCTTTTGCACCTGTTTAATGACGGCCGCTGGCAGCTTAGCCAGTGTTCTGCACGAATAGGCCCTTTATCCAATCAGGGAACACCGGGGGATTCTGGGCCTTATCTGAGAAGGGGCAGGGCTGGGGTGGATGCCAGCTTTTGTTCTAGTCCATTGCTAATACATCTGATTCAATTAATCAAACTAATCATGGTGTCCAATCAACAGCCTTGATTAGTAGTGTCAGGTGTTATAGCGCTGGCCTCGAACAAAAGCACTGCTCCCGCCCGGCTGCCTGTCAAATAAGATCGGAGATTACTTTCCCCAATAAAAGGAAATAATTCACCACTTCTACCACAGTGTACCAAAAAAAAAGAGATTTTACTGCTACCTCGTAACTCATGCAGTGTTTGATATCACCAAGTGTGAGTCTGAATGCGACTCGGAGAGGAAATATGAAAACCCTTAAAATATTTTTGTCTGTCCTTGGCCTTTTTTTATATTTGCATTTTGTTGCCGGGTCTGAATGAAAAGAATGTAATTTACTACAGGCCCTGAGAAATGAACCTTTTTCTCAGATTTCTTTCTTCAGTGTTCATGCTTTAGATTTGTGTCTTGCGGTTTGTAAGATATCCAGCAGCAGAACATTGATTTGTCCTTTTTTTATTTATTTATTTTTTTTGTTTCTTGCTGTAGTGAGACTGGATCGCTTGTGTCACAGCCGCTATGGTGTTTTATCAGTGCTGATGTCACCTCTATTGTGTTACCTGGACAAAATGGCTCGATCTGCTTTGCTTTTGTGTAGGGCCTGAGACCTTACACCTCAGGTTAAACGGTGCTTATCTGTTTGCACTTGTGCTCACTGTTTGGTGCTGGAAGTCACCCTGGGTGACTGTCTGAAAAATAAAATTCACCGTAATGTTGAAAGAGCGGCTGAACGCGTCCGAGACAGCCCTGCTTCTTCTCTCCGCTCTGCAGGACAGGTCTGCGGCCTTTTTTTGAAGCCCCATTCAAGCCAGGCTTTCCACTGATTCCACCTGAAAGAACGTTCTTAAAACCGAGGTGGAAAGTGGAGACTGAGGGTTTCATGGAGCACATTGGAAAAGACGCGGCTCCTCTGTTTTACTCTGTAACCTCTATGAACAGGACGGCTACGGCGCATGGTCTTCCAACCTGGAAGCGGTGGGTTTGATTCTCAGGTATGGCTCTGCGGTTGTACCCTATAGCAAAGTTCTTAACCTAGAATTGCTTCCGTGAAATATCCATCTGTGTAAATGGACAGTTTTTTAGGATTTTCAACTTTGTAAGTCAATCTGAACAAGACTGTCTGCTGTAAGCCTAAATGTGAAGAAGTCTGAAAAGTTTTTTGGGGCTTGGACCATCGTGGAGCACCTTTTTCCAAAGTAGATAATGATGTGTAGCTGACAAACTTTTCGGCCTTTCCTGGGAAAGCCCTGTCACCTTAGCGCTAAACTGTAATCCATACCACTGTTCCGTGCCCCTCCGAGAGGGTGGCGCCAGGTCGCCAGGGGCAACGCGATCCGTCCGTCCTCAGATCCCCCCCCTTGCCGCCCTCGGCAACCAACCTTTCCCTTTTTCCCCCCCTCCCCGGTGATGGCCCCACCCACGAGCACCTGCTGGCACCTGCTGGTGGAGGACGGAGTGCGTCCGCTGCCAAGAATCATTGTGATGATTAAGAACAACAAAGAGCGGCCAAATTTCCCCCCCCCCACCCCCTCACCAACCCGACAGCTCATCGCCTACTAGACTCTCCAATGGCAATTAGCTTGATTAGGTGACATGGCCTGGCAGGGGGCCGTTCCAGATTGCGGGATGGGGGTTTTGGGGGGGGGGGGGGGGGTCTGGCAGGAGTCGGGGTGCCTGATTCCCACAGAGCATCATTCAGGAAGCTCTTGCGTGCTGAGAATTTTTTTTAATGTTTTTTGATACGCGGCGATACGTGGTGGTTGTCAATGGAGGCGATGCAGAAGGATTCCACAGAGGGCAATCGCAGAGGGGTTTCTGCAGAAAAAGTCAATTTGCATGCAGTTTGTAAAAAAAATAAATAATATAATAAAATAAAATGTATTTCATTTATGCAGGGTTTTTCTACATGCACAACTCAAGATAGCAGGCATTACACTGCAGAGTTAAAGTCAAGTGGAGCGTAGCACGTTAGCATGTACACATGTACACACACGCACACACAAACACTATAGAGAAACCTCACAAGAGCACATATATAACACTTATATATATAACACAGGAAGTGCTAGCTTCCTAATTCTTTATCCATGTTCTTATTACTTATAGCCCTGCTTCCCATGTCTTACCTATAAAGTTTTGGTTCTGGTCTACACTTGCATTTAAGTTTAAAAAAAAAAAAGTTGAAGATGTCGTCGTCTGTAATGTGAAGTGATCAAAAGTTCCCACCGTCTCCGATTCCACCAAATCTCCCTGCATGTGACTTTCTGCTTTCTGCTTTGCATATTGGACTTGGGTGTCGTTTTGTTTTCCCTCTTTCTCGAGGCAATTTTTTTTTTTTTTTTAAATTTCATCAGATCTCAATCCTGCAAAAAGGCAGCAGTGTGTGCCCCCCCCCCCCCCACACAGGAATGCAGTAACAGGTTTTTTCCCTTCCTTGGAAATGCCAGCTCAGCCTGAGTACCTCTTTAAAGGCTAATCTGAAGCATTCGTGGATTTGTGTTAACGAGGCCAGGGAGAAGCACGGAACGTTTTTGCTCAAGAGTCTCACAGAACTGCAGCTTTCTTTTTGTGTTCAATCTCTTCAGCTTGCTTCCTGTTTTGCTGTAGTTTCAAATTGTACAGGTATGTATGGAAATTTGTAATTCCAAGTAGTGAAGCATTGTGTTATTTTGGATACTGATGAAAGCACCATCACAGATCAGAAAGGCATAGCAGATACTATAGCAGAACCCTCCTTCCATTAAAGCAAGGATTTTATAAGTTAACATTCATGATTCAGTCAAAAAGACCCTCATCAAACAACACCCAATGAGAAATTACAAGTGCACATACACAAAAAGACAATGAACGAGTATATGGTAGAAAACTATGAGAGTGATTCTTCTTTGATTGATCTCTGAATTATTTTTTTGGCCTGTACCCCAGCTTCTCTTGTTTCAGCATGAAATTTCAACCACACAAAAACACTGTCACAGCCAGAAGTGAAAGATGCTTCAGGGTCCTTGAATCTTATTAGTGGTTGTTGGGGCTAATTTGCCTATGAATTTATTTATGTATTTATTCATTTTAAGTATCTAAAACTGTGGCGAAAATCTGTGTAAAATCTGACACATGACAAATAGTGTTGACAACCTCTTAATTACAAAATGATTGAAAAACAAAATTCAATGGGGAAACAATTAAAAGCACGTTTTGTGAGAAACAACAGTTCTGGTAGCAAGTCTATTTACAGGCCTGTCTCTGTGGGGAGTTCTTTTTAATGGGGAAAAAAAGCGTGTCCCAGCATGTCAATTCAGACTTGACTCTTCTTCGTCCCTCCTCGGTTGTTCTGTGTCTCTTTCTGTTTGTTTGTTTGTTTTTTTTTTTTTTTTGTTTTTTTTTTGCCTGCCAAAATCAGCTTATTTCCTGCCCCGGTGTGGTGAAAATGGCCTGTTCATTAAAACAGAGGAGAAACTGCAGCGTGGAAGACCTCTTTAACAGTGTGGCAGCGCTTGACTCGCTCATTTGTCTAATGGAAGCTTAGCGATTCCAAAAACCCATTAATTAGCTAAAGTGGACTCCCTGCATTCTAAACTTTTTTTTTTTGTGGTGCTTTTATTCAGGCCGGAGAACACGGCTCTCATATGGCGCGCAGGCTGTTCTGAGTAGACTCCCCTCCCCGAGCCTCTCCTCGCCTGGCATTTTAATGGCAAGAGCCAGCCGTGGAGGGTGAGTTTTTATTTATTTAGTTTTTTTTATAAATCTGCAAATTCACAAAAGGTTTAGGCGTACACCCACTGATGCAGCTTAGCAACCGTGAGGAAGCATAGCAACCGTGTTTATTTTTTTGTGTGCTTGAGGTGCATTCTTAAGACGCAGCAGTTGTAACAGAAAAAAAAAATGGATATGATTTGGGAGTGTTGGCAAAAAAAAATGCAGGGCGGAGTTGATAATAACTGATAATAATGAGATTTTGAGTAATAACTGATAACAAGCTGATAACAACTACCAAGCTAAGATTATGAATAAAATATTTCTGCTGGTTGTATCATTTATATGATTCACACCAGAGGATGAGGTGTCATGAACCCCATAATGGGTGGGCCAACAGTGATCTGTCAATCACTGATTTCTTTGAAGTTGAACCAATCAACGTTAAAATGTCATTTTTCCATGAGAAATCGTAATGATAACTGCTTGTTCATGACCATGTTTCTGTTGTTAATTAGGGTATTTTGTCTTTTTTTTTTTTTTGCTGTGCTTTTTAGTATCCATTTTTGCTTTTTTTAAGGGGTGTCCCTTACAAAGGTAGGCCCAGTAAGTTATGTTAAGATAAACGGTTTTTGAACTATCAAAACTTCTACTGAGTGTATTTAATCAAATAAATAGGCTAAAAATAAACCCATCTCAGGTACGGAGATTTCAGGTTGAAAAGACGGACGGCTCCCGCTAAGGTGTGAAGCAACGTGAGAGACGCGTAGGCAGCTGTGATGGCAAAGCCGCCCGTGTCATGCAGAAAAGCAGGTCCGATGAGCCGGGCAGAAAACACTTTTTTTTTTTTTTTGTCTTTTAAACTTTTAGCTTTTTCCTCTTCCGCCTTCAGTCATCCTCCTGTCAGTGAAATGAGAGATGGACCGCATTCAGTTAAACGTTTGTCACTTACATTGACAGCTTCAGTGACAAGCAAACATTACAATTAATAAAGCACAACTTCCGCTTGTACTGGGGAAAAAACCATAAGATTTGTTTTTGCAAGTCAAACAGAGTTCAGCATTTAATTGTGAAGTTATCACTGCAGTCAATTCTCTGTGTTATGATAGTTTAAGTTTATAGTGCATTTAAGGTAAATTAATAAAAAAAAATAGAAGTCTATTACTATTTTATTTAAATAATTTAAGTGAGAAATAAAATTGCCCACAGCCTTTGTTTCTCGAACTCTGGCTCCTTCCTTTTGGGTTTGTGGGGTGGGGGGGGGAACCCGAAAATCACAGCCCTTAACGAGACCGTGGAGCCTGTGTCTGTCAGTTTCGGGGGTGGGTGGGGGTCAGTGGGAGTGTTGTGGAGTTGCAGAAGTTGCCATTCTCTACGGAACCCCGGGCTGTGTTCTCCATTCTCTTTGATGGCATTCCGGCTTCAGCATCGCCGCGGTTACAGTGTTTACAGTAGACAAGGGACTATTCAAATGGCGGGGTGGAAGGTTATTGAGGGAGGGAAAAATTGCACTCGTAGGAAGAAGTGATTTACAGGGGGAACGACAGGAGGAGGGAAAAGCCTGTTTTGGAGGATAATGAGGTTTTTTTTTTTTTTTTTTTTTTTTGGCGTAAACCGCCGAAAAAAACGAGCACCAGGTTAGCGCTTTTGATATCCCCCTGCGTGCTGTGAACCGAAGTTCAATGTTATGCCTCATTTTCTATGACTTTTTCCCCCATTTTGCATATCTGTGTAATTAGATATCCCCCCTGGAACACATTACCTGGATTAGGGAATTAATTCTTGGAAATTGCAGTGTCGAACAAAAGGCCTCACCCGCCAAAAAAAAGAGAGACTGGCACGCAATTACCAATTTAATGAGCGTATAAATAAGGAAAGAAATTCAAATGTAGTGTTTGCCTTTCTGTAATGGAGATTTACCAGGAGAAAGACAGAGAGAGAGAGATGGAAAAAAAGGTCCTCATATGTTAGTCGGATTCTGTTACTCCTGATTTTTAATAAGTAGGGTTTCAAGGTGGTTTCAAGGTCATGTATGGTGTGTGTGTGTGTGTGTGTGTGTGTGTGTGTGTGTGTGTGGGTGTGGGGGGGGGGGGGGGGGGGGTGGGTGGGTGGGTTTAAGGTTTAAGGATGGCTTATACATGCCAGGAAGCATTTGGAGCCTGCCAATACCACAGAGGTCTACCGCAGACAGCAGGACGGACCCCAGGGCATGGAGGTTTTTGCACTACAGAGATCGTGCTATTCACTCTACGGGGCTGCTACATGCAGTATTACACTCACAGCTAGGTGGCGGTACTGAGAAAAGGTGGTGGCACAGCATCCATGGAGGGGGTGGGGGGCATCAGCAAGTCAAGATGTCAGTCACAGCATCATTTACAGTATCGCCCCCTAGTGTTGTGGAGGAATTTAAGCATGGTTCCTGTATGTATGCCACGTGTTTGTAGAGGGCAAGGCGGGGCCATGTCAGTCTCTGGATTCCATGCCAACTTCTGCTCTTAATTATTCAATTAGCCCGGTCATTGATGTCACCCAACATCTCAGCTGTATTTCTTGACGATGTCATGAATTACAGCCATAGAGTATTCTCATTTCCACGCATGAAAATGTTTCTCTAAGATCTAATTTAATCTGTGAGCACATGTCCATTAGTTTATGTTACTAATTGGTTACTGTAATAAAAACAAAAACCTAGATGCAAACTGTTCCACCCCTGCCTGCATAGTTTCAAAGAAGTAGTACCAAAAATGCAAAGTCCAGGGCAGAGGTACAGAGGTAATTCATTCAAAACACACTTTTAGTCTTTTTCAGGGCATATGCTATAGTGTTTTACAATGACAACAGCATATTTCAAAGAACCCGTTTGTGAAAATGGAAATTACTCTAAGAAACTACTGTTTTAATGTAAAGCCTGTTTTTACTGAATTGCATACATCCTTGAAGAGACTACCGCCTGCATTCAATCAGTAATTATCCTTGAATTTGACTCCGAATGAGGAGTCAAAGAGTTTTTTTTTTTTTCTGTACAAACACAGCTTGAAAAATTAATTTTGGTGTTTGCGGAGGTTGCCAAACAGTTTTTTCTTTCTTCAAAAAACAAACAAAAAAAAACCCTTTTGATTGTGAATCAAAGTTGAGAGTAAATGTTTATTGAGTCCAGGTGTTTCTGAGAGTGTTCAGATTGGCTCTGGTCCTGCTGTCTCCTGTGTTTCTCTGGACCAGCCATGGGCGGGGGGTTTGTGTGCGACAGCCGACACACGGCAGTCAGCAGCTAGCTGTCACCTGCGCGGTTGCGGGCATTCCGCGCCCGCACAGATGTGAACGAGCTGTCGCCACGGCAACCGAGTAAGCTCACAGGGGAGTCAAAGGGGGGTGGGGGGGTACAGTGGGGTGGGGGGGGGGTCGTGCATTTGCAAAAGCACCTCTCGCTCCCGTGCGCACCCTCAGCTCGATAAAATCGACCGCCTGCAGCAGTGCACCGTGCTCACGGGTGGGCCAGTCATAAATCTCTGTACATCTTTATTCTGCCACCACCCCCACCCCCCCCCCCCACGGCTCCTTCCAGCCCCCCGCCGGCGTACTCTCCTGGACCACACTCGATATCTCATCTTAAACGGGGCAGATACTGAAAACACACACACACGTGCACGCACACAGAGAGGTTAAGCGTTAGTGTGAATGCGTTCTCTGTGACAGAGTAGGTGTTAAAGGAGAGAGGACAGTGCGTGGCTCTTTGGGTTGCCGGGGGTGCAGATGAAGGGGGGGTGGGGGTGGTTTGGGGGCCGGGGGAGCACCGCAGGGTGATTTATTGGGCAGGCCATAGCTGAACGAGCTGAACGAGGGAGCACTCACCCACATTTGTCCTCATTGCCTCTGAAAATTGGCCCTGCCCCCGCCCCCCCCCCACCAACCACACCGGCCACAGCCTCTATAATCCAGTTATAGCTGCTTCTGTTTAATGTGGTATTCATCCAAAGTGCTCGCCCTCCATTTCTCTCAGTCTCTACATCTCTCCCTCTGTCTTGTTCTCTCCCTATCACTTACTCTTACCCTCTTTCTTTCCTCTATTTATTTCTTCCTCTCTCTCTCTCTTTCTGTACTTTTCCTCTTCCACTCTTTCTGCTTATCACCTCATCTCCTCTGTGCAGACTGGCAGGTCCGGTCAGACTGCAGTCTTCCTCCGTAATTAAAGATGAGACACCTTGTTTGGTGTAGTCTATCTTACAACCTGTATCCTCTTGTGGTCATGTGAACGTCTGTTTTTTTGTTTCTGTTTTTACTTTTCCTGTTCACACTGTCTGAGTTGCCCTTTTAGAGAGATGAAGCCAAAAGCTGGCATGGTAGACATAAGGACTATGGGCCATATTCAGTTAAATGGCCTGCATTAGCCTATAGGAAGGCTAGCTCAGGTAATTGTAAGCCTGCATTAGCCTATAGGAAGGCTAGCTCAGGTGACTGCAAGCCTGCATTAGCCTATAGGAGGGCTAGCTCAGGTGACTTCTAAGCCTGCATTAGCCCATAGGAAGGCTAGCTCAGGTAACTGTAACTGCTTTTTCCTGCGTCTCATTGCTGCACTGTTCACTTATGTGGAAAGTGCATTGAACCCAAATGTATGAAAAGCACTATGATGATCATATTACTCCAGTCTACAAGACTAACTGTGGGAAGGGTTTATGTTAGCTGGCAGGGCTAAATCTGGGATACTCCTATGCAAGTAGTAGAAGCTGTACATTATGGAAGCTGGGAATGGAGAATTTTGTTTATCGCTGAACGTCACAGTATAACATTTACGAAATACACAATGTTTGTGAACTGTACACAAGAAAGAGGGTACGTGAAAAATGTCACAGACCAGGAGTCGAACCTCCATGTCAGAGCAGAGCACCGCGGTCGCTGTGGAGAGGTGTGTAGCCGTCGGGAGACAGCTGTGCCAGATGGTGTAGCATTTTTGTTAAGCGACCTTACAAGCCGGCGGGACAAATTAATGCCGAAACTTTTGGCGAGATGGGCCTTCGACTAAAATAGCTGCTGCGTTGCATTATTGAGTTGTGAAAGGAGTGGTGTTTGTTTGTAAGGGCCGCGTGAGGTTTTGGGTTTTTTTTTTTTTTTTTTTTTTTTTTTTTTTGGGTGGTGGCTATTCTGGACATATTAACGGTCTCCTGTGAATTCAGGTTGACTAAAGAAGGCTTTCATAGCCAACCAGCTCAGCTGATTCAGCCTGTGGGGCTATCTTTAGCCCAGGGAAGAGGCTATGCTAGCTAGTTTCCAGCTCAGGTCCTGGTTTAACCTCTGTCCTGTACCTGTGTGTACTAGTTCTCATTCCACTTAATCTGTCGGTTAATTAAGGCTGCTGACATCATTTAAGTTTTGAGACAAAATGCAGTGGATGTTTGGCCAGTGTGTTGCCTTTTGAAATTTTTAATTTTCCCAAAATTATCATGTTTCAACAAACAAGTATACAAACTCCTAGCACTTAGGACTTTTAGCTGCAGGTCTGTCAGTTAATCGATTCAAAATATAACCTCTTCAGAAGCAAAAAAAAAAAAAAAAAAAACAAGTTTGTCATTAGTTGTCTGACACATTGTATGACTAATTAAATACCTGTAAATGAACATTTTCATTCTTTTTTTAACATTAATGTTTAATCCTTAAATAAGAAGGCATTAAAAGCAACAGTCATTGCTCTGTATGTACTGAACGTATCTAATGAAAGCCAATTAATATATCTTTTTTTTATTACTTCACTAACTGAAGTTAGTGTCTGGATTGGGTGAACCTTGTGCCATTTTATGTCCGAAGAAAGAAAGAAAATCCAGTCGCAGTGTGTTTGAGACTCCCCTCCTTTTGTTCCCCTCCGTCTCATCCGTCCCTCTCTTTCTCTGTGCTCCCATGTGATGGACACTTCAAAAAAACAAAAAAAAGAGAGGGGTAGAGAAAAAGAACAAGCGGAATTTTGGATGGCTCCCCTACTGTGCTGCTTTGGGAGAGCGCCCCTTGCCCCCTCGCTGACGGAAACAAAGTGAAGTGCTGGGGTGGGGCGGGGGTGTAGGGGCGCAGGGGAGCACTGCGGGGCGAGGGAGCGGATTTGCATTCAGGTGGGGAGCGCTGTCTATGCCAGGGACCCGGTGTGCTACCTGCCTGCCTTACAGAGACTCATGGGAGAGTGAGGGAGGGAGAATGAAGGAGGAAGAGGGAGGGAACGAAGAAGTGAAAGGGAGAGAGGGAATGAAGGAGGGTAAAGAGAAAGGGAAAGAAGGAGGAAGAGAGCGAATGAAGGTGAGAAGGAGTGGGAATGATGGAGGGAAAGAGAAGGAAGGACAGAGGGAATTAAGGCAGAAGAGAAGGAGGGAGGCAGAGAGAATGAAGGATAGGGGAGGTGATGGAGGTGAGAGAGAGTGGATGACCGATGAAGAGGATGCGAGAGGGGGGAAGAGGGAGGGGAAAGACAAAGCGAAGTGGAAGAGGGAGAGGGCAAACACAAGAACACCGCACCACCTGGTTCACTGCCAACCACAGGTCGGGCCAATGATGCGCCCAGAGAAAACCCCCATGAAACAGTTCCTTACTTGCACACGAGCAGAAAGCCAGAGATGGGAAGCGGTGATAGGGTGCAGCAGAATCAGATATCGCCACCGCAGGTTTTGAGTAGGCGTGCCCCCGCCCAGCGAGGGGAGGAGAACAGGGGCGGGAGGTGTCAGGTTGATTCCACCGAAATGCAAATGGCACACCTGAGCATTCCCATTCTCCCTGCAGCATGAAGACTGGGGGCCATCTGTAATTTCACCAGTCCTTCACTGATCTCCTGTTCTGCTTTGCTTAATGCTTGTGTTCATTTGTTTGCGCTGTGTCTATTTTAAAACGCTATGTTGCTCCAACATCCCAACAGAAGTATAATAACTGTTATTATTATAACAGTTGGCTGTGAGTTGTGTTTCTACTGTCCTTGTTTGTGTTATTAAATAAGATGTGAAAGAAATAACCTGCCTTAAACAAACTCCATCGCTACACACATGCAAACACATGTATGCACACACACACACACACACACACACACACACACACACATAGTAGCATAAATATATGCACACTTACATATACACACTTTCATGCACATATACACAAGCACACACACACTCGCCTTCATTCAGTGCTGGTTGTAGAGGCACACTTGAGACATCTCCTTCCCCTGTGAGAATCTCTTTCAGCCTCTCACTGTGTGGAGGGGGTGGGGCTGGGGAGAGGGGTGTGTGTGTGTGGGGGGGGGGGTCGTATGGGGTGGGGGGTGGTCTCCCACCCTGTCTGACCGCAGCAGAGTAACAGCGTTATAGACGGTCACTGAGCACCCCCCGATGTCACCCCTCTCAAACCCTGACAACAGCCGCCTGCCATCTCCGTGGTTACCGCACACAGCTGGGGGGTTTGTGGTTCTGGGCCCGGCACCCGCTGCCTGGGAGCGGGAACGCCAAGAAAGACAGAGAAAGGAGAGAGAGAGCGAGAGAAAGAGGGAGACGGAGAGAAAATACGACGCTTCCCGCTATTGATGCTGAAAGACCCGTCGCCGTGCCAAATTCAACAAGTCAACAAGTCGGCTGCCTTGGCGCGTGGCGGAGCTGCTGTGATCCTGCTTTACAGAGGCTAATCCTTCCCAAGCACGCCAGCTCAGTCCAGCGCTACAGCGCCACGGGCCTGCCAAACCAGCGCTACAGCGCCACGGGCCTGCCAATCCAGCGCTACAGCGCCACAGGCCTGCCAATCCAGCGCTACAGCGCCACAGGCCTGCCAAACCAGCGCTACAGCGCCACAGGCCTGCCAATCCAGCGCTACAGCGCCACAGGCCTGCCAATCCAGCGCTACAGCGCCACAGGCCTGCCAATCCAGCGCTACAGCGCCACAGGCCTGCCAAACCAGCGCTACAGCGCCACAGGCCTGCCAATCCAGCGCTACAGCGCCACAGGCCTGCCAAACCAGCGCTACAGCGCCACAGGCATGCCAATCCAGCGCTACAGCGCCACGGGCCTGCCAAACTCCCTCTGTTCCTCTGTCACTCTCTCTGTCCCTCTGTGCTTCTATCTCTCACCCACTGTCACTCTCTCTCTCCCTCTGTGCTTCTCTCTCTGTTCCTCTGTCACTCTCTCTCTCCCTCTGTGCTTCTCTTTCTGTTCCTCTGTCACTCTCTCTCTCCCTCTGTGCATCTCTCAGTCTCTCTGTCACTCTCTCTCTCCCTCTGTGCTTCTCTCTCTGTTCCTGTCACTCTCTCTCTCCCTCTGTGCTTCTCTCAGTGTCTCTCTCTCCCTCTGTCACCCTCTCTGTCTCTCTCTCTCTGTTCCATCTCTCCTTTTGTCTCTCCATCTCTGTCCTTCTCTCTTATCTTACCTCTCCCCAGCTGTCTCTCTGCCTTCCTTCTCGCACTCTCTGTGACCAGTGCAGAGGAATGTGAGAGCGTAACTTATTGACTTTAGACACTACCCAGAGGTTGTGCAGGTCGAAACAAGCCGTTCTGATCCTCACTGTTTTTTAAATGTTATTTATCATCATTTGCTGCAGCCTGTACTATTTTGCCCGTACTTGTCTGTGGCAAAGGGAAGGGTTGTGTACCTAACAATGGCTCGTCAGGAGCCTGTTTAACGAGGACATTTAATTACTAACAGCCCAGTGCGATTTACTCATCCAATGTTTTATTTGTGGATGACAGTGTCACAGTTGGTTATGGGAGAATGAATTTTCATGGATTCCGAAAATGGGTGGAGCTACATGAGTTGTCCATTTATGCCATTGTGTCAGTCAGCCAGTAAGAACAATTGGTTCCACGGGAAAGCACCAATCACTGGTGGGCTTCAGTGAGGTCACAGCAGCTGCTGGCATGGGTTGGGTTCTGTGAAGCCTCTGCTTGTAGTTTCTGGCAGAAGGCCTCTACCCAAACAGTCACTGTGTAGACACGCCAGTGGCCTTCTGCCGCCACCTCTGTGCGGATATAAAAGCCCAATTTACTCTGCGTGACGCTTTCAGCATCCAGGCATTGTCCTGTAGTGTGACGGTAGTGAAAGCCTGTGGAATATTTTGCCTGGCAAATTCAGTTCTTTTCCGTCCCCCAGTCGTGATTTCATACATGCGGTGCTGTATAGTCTCATATACAGATGAGACACGGGCAGGTACCCTGTTTATGAAGTTACTGGGGTAAATTTTGGGCCTCTCATCAGTTCTGTGACCTCCTGCCTCACCACTTTCTTCTTCTGATTTCAGCGGTTCTGTTTCAAGAAAGCCAGAGAGTTGCATTTGGTAAAGGGAATTTAAAACGCGGCTGTCTTTCTCTCCCCCCGCTCTCTCTCTCTCTCTCTCCTACTTCTTCATCTGTCGGCCAGCTCCATCTTAAGCCCAAAACCGTGACTGAGTAAAACCGGACGCAAGCTTCTATCTCTCTCTCCCTTTCTCCCAGGACCCGTTTAAATCCTTCCAGATCCTTCCGTCACATCTGTGGCCAAAGCAAAACGCTGACTCAGACCAAGCGGGGCTGTTAACACCCGGCCTTCGATATCGGGTCTGTGGACCCCCGCGCAGTCTGGGACGGGACCCCCCCCCCCACCCCATCCCTGATAACTTTAAATTATGGCAAACTTAAGCATTTACCAGATGCTCAAATCCAGCATGATGATACATACACAGCTGACTTATTCACCATAAAATCCAGCCATATGGATATGAAATTTCATAACCCAAGAGCATCCTTAAACCCCCAAACCCCCCCCCCCCCCCCCCCCCCCCGATTACCTTACATTGTAATTCTTCTTACTGTCTCCCTCATTCAGTTTTGCCTTATTGACGAGACGACGACAGCATAACCATGTAATCACAGTTAGAGCAAGTAAAAATACCATGTAAATAGTGGGTAATGCTGTTTAAAGAAACATGTAATATATTTCTACAGCTCGATATTTACTGAACGATTTAGGTGAAGTATAGATGTGCGAGGGTACAGCAGCTGTGTCCCACTTGGGAATCAAACCTGCAGTCTCTATGCAAGAAAGTCAATTTTTTTCTCCTCTGTGCTGGTGTTACAAATAACACTTTAATGTATTATTAAAGTATAATTCCCACTTTGTCCAGTTACTTAACATGATAAATAAATGTAAGTTTGTTAAGTTTCCTTTTACCTGCGACTCTTTCCCAGGGAAATGTACACAGATGACTTGTTTTTTGTTTTTTTAAACATACAGTCCGTTTATTCAGCTGTTATATTTCATATTTACAGTACAATTCAAATGAGTTGCCTTCGCTCGAGGGCACAACGGCAGTGCTGTGGGAGTCAAACCTGCAACAACCTGCAGCTTGAGTTACAAGCCCAGTTTTACTGCCATTACGCTGCACTGCCACCTTGTTTAATCCAAACAGAAACTGGGGCGGTGGGATCGGCCCATTGGCCTGATGGGAAGGGTGCTTATGTTTTTGATTTTCTTATTAGGTCTGATTATAAATGCATAGTTTGAATGAACACAGGATTCGTGTTAGCTCTGGTTAGCATAGATAACTTGGTGCTTTGATGACCTTGCATATATATACTTGTTGGTCTGGTCTTGTTTTAAAAATCACGAGGCATTAAACCTTTCCATATTTTAAATACTTTTATTTCATAAATTGTTTAAGCATATCCATATGTTTACATTCACATATATCGTCATATATATAAATGTTCCGTCCTTTGCTTAAAGCAATGAATCAAAGAAGCGATGCACTATCCAGTACCACAGAGTCCCTGGTGTAGCCCTACATTAATAATTAATATTGTATAGAATCATGAAGCTCAGACTTGAAAGAACATGCACTTCGTTGACTTTGATATTTGATATTTTTCATCCATTTCCCCGTGAACATCAGGGTGAATCATGGGAAATATTTGCTCATGTTCTTTCAGCGTGCCGCTCCGATAAATGGTCAACTCGCTCACGCAACGCGGCTCGTCGTAACGCGCGCTGCTGAAGGCTCTGTGAAAGTAATGATGTGGTCTGCAGCTTCCTTTGGCCAGTCAGGGGAATTTTCGCAGGAAATAGGTGGGGAAAAAACTCACCAACCACCAACCTAGCTATCTGCCCTCCAGCTGTGTGTTAATAATCAATGACAGGGGTTAAACAGCCTCTTTGCGTGGGGTCTGGGGGAGGGGAGGGGAGGGGGGGTGGGGGTGGGTGGGGACTGAGTTTCTGGAGAGAGCATGTCAGAGTGTAATTTTTTTGTTGGTAGTGACTGCGTGTAAATTTGTGTGCTTTGCATGCTCTTCAGTTATTAGGAAATTAAGCCCCTCCCCCCATCGCTTTGATTCAGTGATCAAAAAAAACGACACCCCAGAACATCAGCACCCCTTACCCCCCACCCCACCCCACAGCATGTCAGCCCCCTTCCTCCCCACCCGTTTTTAACATTTAATATTTCATTTCCGGAGCTCATTACGGCTGCATGAAGGAGCGTGTTAGCGCCAGCGCAGATGGGCCCAGACTCTGCAGGGTTGGCTAATGGGAGCCGCTTTAATGGGGATGCGCTTATGGGGGCCGTTTATTGCCCACCCGTCTCATGCGGTCGCTCCCCAGAGGGTACCACATTTTGGGCATTTAGCAGATGCTGTTACCCGCTGTGACCTACATAACTTACATGCTACCGATCAGAGCCAATTGTGGCACTGTGGGAGGGACTTGAACCTGCAATCTCTGAGTTAAGACCAGCTCCCTAACCATCTTAGCCTTATTTTTTTATTTTTTTGACAAAAATGAGGAGTTTCTTTTACATTATACATTAATTAAAGTTGCCATGTGACTGAAATATCTGTAAAAATAATTCAGTTAGCATTTTTAACCCCTCACAGTGTATGATGCTGTTCAGTTTGGACCCCATGAGAGGTTTGTACATTTAACTGCTCTGCATGGGCAACGAGAAACTTTCACTCATTTTGTTGCATTTGTTTGAGTTTTTTAACATGCAAAATGTCCTCAGGTGCCATTTTTTCCCCACAGGGTTTATCGCGTGTTGATACCCCTTTAGAAAATAAAGAATAAATATAAAACAAAAAACAAGCATTGTTATGGGGCTGTTAAAGGGGTTCAGGTCCCTGTCCGAGCACCAGCCCGGTGGGGCTACAGGGTGGGAAGAAAAGACTGCTGCAGAACCACGTCCAATTAGGGTGAGGCCCCCCGGAAAAATCACCCATCAGAGACAGAGAGGGACCTTCCGCCCCTCCGCCACCTCCCCCCCACCTCTTCCTCCTCCTCCCAAGGCTCCCACCACCCCGCCCCTCTCCATCGCTGCGCCTAATTGGCTTCTCAGCCACGCGCTCCCCAGTAATTGAGTTTTAATCGCTGTTTTACATCGTGTTTCCGTATTCAAATTAGCCGTGTCTGCTTAGAGAACGGGACCCAGTCACTCTCTCTCTCTCTCTCTCTTTCTATTTTCTTCCATCCCCCTCTCTCTATCTCTTCCTCTCCAACCCCCCACAAACCCCAAACCCTCCCTCACCCGCCTCCCCGTTGCTCTGAAGTCATTACATAAGCCTGTTGGTGTTAATTGCGGTGTTTGAATAGTAACTGTTTATGTGGCTCTGTGAGGGGTGGGGAGGACAGGCTGCAGACAATGGGGTTACAGCGTCACATGATTGTCTGATTGATGTCCATGGAAGCCTCTCTGCCATCACCGCCACACCGCCTTTGATCTTTGGAGGTTTTCGACACTTCTGGGGAGGGGAGCTGGTTTTTCAAGCACCTTAACATTCGGTGGGGGGGGGGGGGGGGGGGGGGGGGGGTATGGGTGGCATGGAAATGCTGAATGTAAGGCTTTTATGGACACATTACCAAATAGAGTACTACGGGTTTTACATTTGTTTTAAATGTTTTAAAAGTTGTGCTCTATGGTGTTGTGAATACAGTCTGCACAGTTGTGCTTTATGGTGTTGTGAATACAGTCTGCACAGTTGTGCTTTATGGTGTTGTGAATACAGTCTGCACAGTGGGGCTCTATGGTGTGGTGAATATAGTCTGCACAGTGAGGCTCGGTGGTGTTGTGAATATAGTCTGCACAGTCGGGCTCTGTGGTGTTGTGAATATAGTCTCCACAGTCGGGCTCTATGGTGTTGTGAATATAGTCTCCACAGTCGGGCTCTGTGGTGTTGTGAATATATCCTGTGCACACAGCTATTCCGTGTGACTCTGTTTTCCTCCATTGAGTGAAGGCAAAAGGTCAAGGGCGGCCCCTAGGGCACCTTCTCTCTAACCTCAGTCACCAGGGCCCCCCAGGGGCCCCCAGTAGCTGGGTGAACTTTCGACATTAAGGCAAGCATCACCCCCACCCTGCCCCCCTTTAGATTTAATCTTGATAACGCCTCCACGCCCAGAACCCCAAACCCTGGGGGCAGTTTCCTGCAAGCCGTGGGAAGTGACTCAAGCGGCCCTGCTGGTTAATCTCGTTTTCTGATCCTCCGTCAAGAAAATCATTACGACGCGCCTCACCTCGTTTCTGCAGAGGTCAGGCATGTTTATCAATTTCATTGTATTTTTTTAAAAAAGATAACGATCGACATAGCAGCTAACAGTTGCATCAATGTTTTTCACTGTTAGATTTGGCTAATTTGTTTATATTTCCAATTGCATGGGGTTCGGCAGTGGACAGAAGCAGCTGGCTTCCCATGGTTTGGGGGAGAGCGTGTTCAATGGAGGATTATCAGACTGAACATGTTCTGTGAACATGATGTATGTTCCAAATGCGGTGGAAAGGAGAAAAATACTGGGAAAAAAATACCCGTGCATCAGGAAAGTGGGAGGCAGAGCATGTGATTGGTGGAGAGCGGCAGGGTCAAAGGTCAGTGTGAGCCTGGATTCTGTTTGAGTAAAGCTGTCATTTTCTGCTGGACACAGCAACTCCACAAAGCCAAATCTGGTTAGTGTTTCTGCAAGCTTGGGCTCGGTCACCCCCCCATAGCAGAAAACCCCCCACCCCACTCTCCATAACATAATTTCCTGTGCCTTCTGCTCGCATCCTGTCACCTCCGGGCAGGTTTCCCAGCAACCGCAGGTGCACCTTGCCGTGACCCCATGCTTTCATGCTTGGGGGGGCACAGCATGGCTGGATGGGTGGATGGGGGTGGAGGGGGTTGGGTTTTGGTTATTTTGGCAGGGGCAAAATGGCCGTATCCATGGCAATGCCATGCTCTCCAGCCGGTCACCGTAGCGCTTCTCAGGTGTGAAACAGCATGGCTGTTCTGCCGTTTCCACGGCACTGTGGGGTCACCGTGGGGTCAAACAGCGTAGGGGAGCATTTTAGCCTCAGTGTTACCAGTGTAGTTTAGAGCAATCCAACCACCCAGTTTTAGGGATGGAACTGTTATATTCTAATCAATTTAAGGTCGTTAAGTTGTACTGAACTTTATCAGTAGTAGTACACAATGGTACGGAAATGTATGAAAATGTGTATTTCAGCAGATGTGTGAGCATATTGGTTGCAGAAATTCGATTTTATTACTAATACTACAATTTCCCATGTACTGTGGTGCATACATCTTTCACATACAACATGCATTGTTTACTGTTGTGACGTAGGCATCCTGTCCAAAAAGTTACTTGTTTCTGCTCGCACTGGAGCCCAGAGCAGAAACCTGTTCTCCGTTGGTAATTCTGTGCCTGTGAGCCCTCACTCCTCCGCTTGTGGATCTTCTCTCGCTCCTTCTCTCCAATTTGGAACGTCCAATCGCCTTCTGCGTTCTGATCCGTTTTTGGCGGGGTTCTTGCGTTTAATTGGAGTCACAGTTTATGAAGCCATTTGGTTAGGGGTCTGGGGGGGGGGGGGGGGAGGATTTGGCACTCTTAGGAATTTGGAAATTGTAACTCGTCGACTTTGAGAAGATGCCCACGCTGGAAGCTTCAAGGGCTTCTTTATTTTTAACGAGCTTTTTCCCTGCAACTCGTTTTGAGGTTTTATTACTTTTCTATTTTTAAAGCGCTTGAAAATGAAAAAGAAAAGGGGGGGGGGGGGAAACGAGCATGAACAAACAAAGGCGTTTTTTGGCTAATGCATCCCAGAGCGTGAGAGATGTGTGACTCCAATGGCGGCTTGGGACCGAACGCGTTTGCGCTTTCGTTATCTCCTCCTTCACGAGCAACAGTGTAACAGAACATCACATGAGATTAGAGTTAGAGGCTTGTTTCAGTCGCTTTGGCTCTCTTTTTTTTCTCTCTCTAAAGGGGAAACGATGGTGTTGTTAAGGGGGATTCTTCTTGATCGGAGAGAGGGAGAGAGAGAGAGAGAGAAAACCCCCCCTCCCCTCTTCCTTCCCTTTCATCACTCTTTCTCCCAGCTGAACCTTGAGTGTTGTCAAAGCTAAACGCTTTCGCTGGCGTTGGAGGGAATCTTGGGATCAGCTCAAATCGGAGCTGTTATGCCAAAACCTCGCCGCTGCGGTTTATCCGCTAACGGGTGAGATGCGCCAAACGGTGTCAGCACCCCCCTCCCCGCTCCCAAAAACACCACCAACCACCCCCCCCCACCACCACCACCCACCAGCAGCTTGGTGCCTCTCCACTCTGACGCTAAGACTGTTTGACACCTCAGGTCTTTGAATTGACAACAGCAGGCAACTTCAGCCTCCATATCGGCCCGTTGAGCTTTGCCATTCCCCCTGCAGTCTGCAGACTGTCTAGCACTGCATACAGTTGTGTCTTGAACATACCAACCGGTGTAGTAACACTTTGATTTTCAAATAGCAGACCCGTGAAGTGTTTTGCACATTAAAGCATACAAACACAGCTTAAACTCTGCTGGTTAGGTGTGTTGAGTGGTCGTTACGTCAGATAGACATTTCCATAAAGCAGAGTAGGAGGGCTGATCCAGGATCAGTTTCCCCCTGTCCACTTCTAATTGGCATCTATTATGAGTTGAAAGGCTGCACTGATTGTAGATCAGCAGCTTTGTGGCCTGTGGTGTCCTGAAATCATCAGTATTCACCCAGTTGTTCTGATATCCACACCTCTCTGCTCCAGCCAGCTGAAACCTATTTCTCCCCAATTTAACTGGAGAGATCGCCCAATTCACCCATCCAGCTAACAAGCTATGAACTGTGAGACCGGATTTCTCATTGTATTTTCTTTTTGTTTTGTGATGACAGTGCAAAAATAATAAGGGAGTAAATCTGATCTGCACTGGAGACATGTCACGGTGTGTTAAAGTCCTCGGGTGTGTGTGCATGCGCGCATAAGCGTGTTTTTGTGTTTGGTGGCAGAAAGTCTGAAGTCTGGCAGTTAAAAAAATAAATAAATAAAATAAAAGTGCTTTAGTGAGTGCTTTAAATCTTTCCAAACTGTGTCATTCCAAAAGAAATATCTCTGTGTTCTAGCACTCTTGTATTAGAGAAGCAAGAGCGAGCCAGTCTGGAACACTTGGGAGAACATACTGTACGCGTATCCTCAGAAACCTTTATGAAAGCACATATATTTGAAAGGGCACTGATTGCAGTATAATTTAACATATTGGTGCAGAGTGGTTTGCTACCCCCCCCCCCCCCCACCCCCCTCGTGCCCACATATCCACTGGATCCGGCTGGCCACTTGGCAGGAGCGCTGATTAAATGGATCCCCCCTCCCCTCTGCCTCCTCTCCTTGGTTCCTGCGCAAGGTTAATGAGACCCATCGATTGGGTTGCCAGAGTCTTGATCCCCCTCCCCCTCCCCCCCCACACCCTGCGTTTTGAATGGCTCCTCTCTCCATGCTGGCCGTCCACCTGTTCCCTTCAACAATGTCGTCAATTCTTCAATTTACTACAGTTTTCTTATGCAAAGTAAGTCATTTTCACCAATTATATTCAGTAACAGCTTTGTTTAGGGCCTGCAAAAAAAACACTGCTAAACCCATTAAGTAGTTTGTTAATCATTAGATAATATATTCGTAAATCACAATACATAATCTATACATGTGTTCAAGAACATTAGCAGATCTGTTAAAGCAACTAAAATACCTTACAGCATATGAAAACCATTGGCACTTTGACTAGACAATACAAACACGCTCACACATACACACACACACACACACACTCACACACATACTGGAACATGCTTTTGTATATGCACTGTGTGTATAAAATGTCCATAAAAAGGGTTCAGTGTGTGTTTATGTTTACATGCAGTGGGTCTTCTAAGCATTACGTTTGGTGCAGTCGCTGTGTTTGTATGTGGGTATTTCAGATTAGTGGTTCAGTTCACATTGCCTTTTGTAGATGGTAGTAAAGTGTGTTTAAGGCTGAAACTGGTCCCTGGTTTTGGCACAGACAGATGGGGCTGTCCCAGGACAGGGGCGATGAATCATGGGAAAGCTTTAACTAAAAGCACAGGGCCGTGGGGTGGTGGGAAGGTGCGGACCTCGTTTCGATCAGACGGGGTAAGGTGTGTAATTTCACCCCCCTGCGAGCAGGACCCCAGGTGTGAGTCAGAGACCCAGGCTTGTTTTTAAGGCCGGCTCTGCTGTGTGGTATGGAGTAGAGCATGACTGTGGGTTTTTTTCCTGTGTTTTTCATTTTTATTCCGTGGTTTTAGAACAGGGGAATTTAAGTGAACTGTAGTGTTCTGCACAGCCTCCATCTGGGCAAGAACAAAAGATCCAAAGTGTTCTTTAAGGGGTCAGACTTTGTACACAAACATACACACACACACACAACCACACATTTCACACAAACATGGGCATGCATACACATACTCACTAATTACACTGTCCACAAACACACACTTGCTCACATTGTACATGTACATACACACTCAGACATGAAGTACATAGCCACGCACACATAGACAAACAAACAGAGATATACACACACCATCTACACATGTACATGCAGACACACATACCCAAATAAACATAATATTCATATGTGCATTTATGCAGCTCTCTGGAGTCCACATAACTAATGAAATTCTCTGTTTCTCTTTACATGATCCACGGACCTGCCCTGCCCCCCCCGCCTCGCTCTCTCACCTGCTCCACACAGGTATGTTGTGCCTTTTAATCTAATCAGTCCCAGTGTGTTTGCAGTGTAACCCAGCCTCATGCAAATGAGCAGGGCCGTCCCCATCTGAGCGTGCCCAGTGACCAGAGCAGGTGTGTTTACATCACATTCCCCTGCTGCATTTGCATAAATGCGCCTCAGGTGTGTTTCAGGTGGAACCGATCATCGACCGGCCTCGTAACTGAGACCCTCGCCTCTCTGTACTCCCGATGAGGTGAACCTCAATGGAGCTCAGCTCCTCCATTTTTAAAGAGTCAGTCAGTGGGTTTCAGCTCTATGATGTCACATCCTGTAGCTTCAAAGCGATGATTCAATTCTGGAAATTGACATCAGGGAATGTTCAAGTATTTTGGTTGTAAAAAGGATTTTTTTGACTTCCTCCACAAACAATTTCTCACATGCCATGATGTCCCCTCTTGCATATGTAGCAGACATGACCTGGATCTCCTGGTCATGAAGTTACTGAGTAGATGAGGGGGTGCCCAGCACTCTCTGCTTCTGTTTGAGTACTGTATGGGCCTGGCGTAAGCCATGACACTCAGTGAGATGGACCTCTCCAGTCTCTGGATAGTAACCAGTCATTTTTAGCCAATCACCGTATGGCAATTCATGCTTGCCATACTAAGCTGTAGCATTTGTCAGCTCCGCCCCTCTTGGAATCTGACCAATGTCTAAGCTCGCACGTCTCTGGTGTGGGCCAATCGCTGCTATACTAAGCTATGTTCCCAGGCAGAGACAAAGAGAGGCTTGAGGATAATATGGATGTGTAACCTTCTGGGTTTCCAAGGCCGATGTGTGCGCGCAGGGGTGCGTGCTCAGGGCTCGGGGTGGGGGTTCTGAGACTGTCTGATGATGTCATCTTGGACGGGCACCCAGCCCCCCATCTCCCACCGGTTCATGCTGCCCTCTCAGCGGGTCGCAGTCCCAGGTAATCGGGATATTCGGGAATGATGGGGCGGATTACCCACTTTGGGGGGGAAATCCCTTTCGGAATCTTATTTTATCTCATCCCGCTGCCCAGGAAACCGTTCTGATCAGATTCCTTAAATTAATCTTGATCTGTAAAATCCGTCCCGTCCTCTCTGAGCCATGGAAACGGCCTCTCTTTAGCAGGGCTGGCTGACCCCTGACCGATTTACCCAAAGGAGAATGAGGCGAGAGGCACCAGGGTCTTGGTGCATGGGCCTGTAAAGTAGCCCTACAGCCTTTGGGTACTGAGTGGCCCTACAGATACTGTGGTCCTACTGACACCCAGTGGCCCTGTAGGCACTGAGTCGATCCATAAGCACTGAGTGGCCCCCTTAAGTACTGCAATCCCTCAGGGACCATAATTGAGTTGCCCTACAGGCCCTAAGTCTTTATAGTTTGCAACAGTTATTGTATGTATATATGGAAACAAGTTATTGCTTTGTCTAAATAGCAACTGTTTCTTATTTTCTGTGTTTCTAATCTGAATCATGTTCAAGGACGCCTTCATTCTGCTTCAGCACTACAGTACATGAGGTTCCAGTTGGTTTCCAGCGCCATGTTACACTTTGTGAATATTTATGAGGAGGTGCGTCCAAGGACAGAACATCCACTGCCAAGGTGTTGTCCTTGTCCACGCCCCCTTCATGAATATTCATATTATGTATCGGTGTTTAAATGTTCCAGCTCAAACAGTACAGAGAGATGGATCTATCAGCTTTTGAGAGTAAGAGCGGACAAGCGTTTGTTTAGTTTGTGAACTGAGCGTATGTTGACTTTGTGTTCTTCCTCTAGCAATCTAGACAATATGCTCTTGGTGATATCTGATATCTGTAGTACAAATGTGGCGAGCTTGTTGACATGTGATTTTGAGGAAGTGACACAATCGGCTTTTCCTTTCTGAGCCCAGGGGAAAGGAGGAGAGGGAGGTTTACGTTACTGCAGTTTGAAATTTTTGGTTTTGTTTATTGAAAATGAAAAATTAAGATAAGAACAAAAAGCCGACCATTTGAGTGAGTCTGTAGCAGGGCTTGGCAAAGAGGGATGTATACATTTCCGGATTCCATGCCAACGTCTGCTCGTAATTATTTACTGTAATCCGATTTAGTGTAATCTGAAATTTTATCCAGATCAGGAATGACAGCTGCAGACTTGATCACTCTTCTATGTAGAGCGTTGCACTGTGGTGTAATGAATCAGCTAATTAGCGGTGCTATTAGCATTACCCCAGGTGCTAATGCTAATGCTAGATTCACAAACAAAGCTAGAGTAATTGGTGGAAACAGAATCATGCATACACACTGTTTCCCTTTGAAATGGATTTCCCCACCCTTTGACTTAGAGTAGGAGTGTTCAACCCTGGTACCAGAGGGTGTGCTGGCATTTATTTCCATCTTAAAATTAGCAACAAGGTCAGGCCTAAGAGACCAGGTGAGGTGAGTCAACTAAGTAAGCAGCTGCGCTAATTGATCACTTAAGTGCTGGGGGGGAACAAGAGCCAGCATACGCTAATGCTAACTCAGCTGCTGCTCCAGGGCTTGTGTCATTGTGTCATGGCTGCCTTCAGCCTGGAGGCTTTCTTATTTTTTAATTTTTTTTTTTTTGGGATTGTCACAGGGTCCCATGCGAGTATAATATTTCTGTCCCTGGAGGGGGGGGGTGGGGGGGTTGAGGCAGGCAGGCAGGGGGCTGGGGGTATTGGGTGGGGGGAATTGATTACCTGCCGAAAAGCGTTGCGCGAAAGGTCAATAAACAGCAGCTTCCTTCTTTCTGCGGCGTGGGAGGAAAGGAAATCGTTTCAGCGCTGCGCTGGGACCGTAGCAGGTGGGGCGGGAGGGGGGTGGGGGAGGGGGGTGTGTGAGCATTTACCCGTGTGCCCTCTGGGGTGGGGGGGAAGGGGGGGTACAATTTGGCTGCCGCACCTCCAACTGACCTGTCAATGTCACTCTGAGTGTGAGGCAGTGAGCCGTCCCACCGTGGCAGTGGAGGTACGCGGGGCCGGGGTAGCGCTGTGTGTGGGGGAGAGGGGGTTTGGGGGTGTCGGTTTCTCTGACCTCTGTGTTTCCTTCCCCCATCCCCTTGTGGCCATGCCATATAAGAGCCCAGTCAAAACAAAGTCGCAGCTCATCTCCGTAAGGGTGAGGGATTCGGCCCTGGCTGTGTGTGTGTGTGTGTGTGTGTGTGTGTGTGTGTGTGTGTGTGTGTGTGTGTGTGTGTGTGTGTGTGTGTGTGTGTGTGTGTGTGTGTGCGTGTGCGTGTGCGTGTGCGTGTGCGTGTGCGTGTGCGTGTGCGTGTGCGTGTGCGTGTGCGTGCGCGTGCGCGTGCGCGTGTGCGTGCATGTGCGTGTGTTACTCTCTAAGACTGTATCAGTACAGAGCAGTAGCCCTTCTGGCACTGCGGCCCTCCAGGTGATTAACAGGTGGCTACCTTCACGGCTGAGCAGGCAGGTAGGTCCTCTCAGTGACAGTACAGGCATGGCGACATGTGTAATCACAGGTGAGATGCCAGCATCAGCAGTGTACAGCCCACAACCCCCCCCGCCCCCGTTCGCGCCCTCACCTGTGGCTAACGGTCTCTTTTATCATGGTGACCCAGCATGGTGGGGCCTTTTGACGCTGGAGAGCAGCAAACCTGTCAGATCAGAGGCCTGGTGCGGGTGCGGGTGTGGGGGGGGGGCGTGGAGGGGCCCTCAGACACACACACAGCGGTTCACCACATCGCCCGCGTCCGATTAAATCAGTTTCACGTGTGTCACCACCTGTCACCAAGCTACCCCCTCCTCCCCCCTCTCCACCTCTCTCTCTCTCTGTCTCTTTCTCTCTTTCTCTCTACTCAGTTTCACTTTCAAGGTGCTTCATTGGCCTGTCATAGGCTGTATTGCCATTTCCAAAGCAAATGTTACAACCAATGTGTATCAAACACAGATAATATCACAAACATAAAAAAGCAAATGTACACTGTGGGTGTATACACAGTGTACCCACTATACTTCTCCCCTCTCTCTCTCTTCCACCTCTCCCTCCCTTTATCTCCTTCTCTCTCTCTCCCATCCTCTCTCTCCCTCTATCTGTCTCTCTATCTCCATTTCTCACCACCTTCATCTCTGTCTCTCTCCTCCTGTCTCTCTTTCAGTCAGTATTGATGACTTTTCTGGCACTCATCCAGGTATTCTCAGGGGTGATGCTTTTATGCTCTTCACTTGTGCTTCTCTTTCCATTTTTTCGGCCTTGAATTAAAGTCCCACGGTATTTATCCTGTGTTGGATACAGTCAGAAGAAGCCAGTTGAACCTCTGTTTGTGCCGCAAGGCTCCAAGACCAGGCCCAGAGGATGAGGCTGTCAGCCAGCCAGTCAGAGTGGTTTGTGAGGGTGCTGGGTGTGTTAGCTGGGTGGTCAGCTGAATGTCGCTGGTTCTCTGAGGCGTGTCGAGTCGGGCCCTTGGCGTGACACCCATTACACTGAGCACGCTCTGTCAGCAGGGCCGGCCGTCTCAGTCGACGAATAAAAAAAATTTTTTTTTCTGCTCAGAGCAGAAAAAAATGAAATTCGGGGAGAAAATGAAAAAAGAGAGAAGGGAGAGGAAATACATGAGCTAATCCCTGAGACGGCTCCCAGGGCTGTGCAAATCTGTCAGCGGCAAGCGTTAAACGACCAATAAATCTGACAGCACTGCAGGCCCGCGAGGGTACAGACACGGCCACCGTCGTATCCTCTACCTCCCGTTAGCACTGCTAGCATTCAGCCTTCAGCTGTGTACCCGTTAGTGCTGCTCCCGTAAGCAATGCAGCCATTAGCGTAGCCCCTGCAAGGCACTAGCACCTGCTAGCCGCTAGCGCTGCTCCATTAGCAATGCAGCCGTTAGCACTGCTCCTGTAGCAATACAGTCAGTAGTACTATTGGTGATGTAATTAAGGTGAGGCTACTCTCAACTGTCAATCATTGACTTGTTTGAATCATTCAGAAATTTGTTTCTCTCCATAACCAATGCGATCATTGATCCAAATCATTGAGTCACTGGTACTATAGGATGGCTCCTCTGAATTTTTGCAATCAATCTCCCTTCACTTCACTTTGCTGCTCCTGTTAGCAATTCTGCCGTTAGCACTGCACCTGTAAAGGGGCTCTGCCTTTAGCGTCGCCCTGTCTGTCACAGATATTGCCATTAGCAATGCTACCATTAGCCGCATTGCCGTTAGCGCTGCTGCTGTGACTGATACCGCCCAGTTAGCGAAGCTCCCTTCAATGCCGTTAGGGTTGCCATATTAGCGCTGCTCCTGGTAGCGGAGAGCTGGGATATTGTTAGCAGTGCTGCCGCTTCTGCCATTGTGGGAGTTTTGGGGGGGGGGGGGGGGGGGGGGGGGGGGGTGGGGGGTGGTTGGCGTGAGTTTAAAATACAAAACTGCAGGGACTGTCTGGCCCGTTTTAGTGGAGATAATTTTATTCCTCAGGATTTTGTCACCGCTGAGACCCTCTCAGAAAGAGCCTTGCTTGTCTGAGACTGGAGAGATTTTGACACAGAGGATCACGGGAGACTAAGAATAAGATAATGAAAACGGGGGCCATGCGGCCCATTTAAGCACATCGATTTTCCCACAGCCTCAAGCACCGAGGTGTCCGTTCTTATCTGATCTTAAGCAAGACCTGGTGTTCATTCAGGTGTTTTAAGTGCTGGACTAGAACAAAATCTCTGCGTCCACGCCAACCCTTCTCTGATTGGTCACCTCCTTGGTCAAGAGATAACCGGGCGAGGCGTCAAGCCTGGACTCAAACATGTCAAAGGGTCTCTCTCTGCCTCTTCTGACTGAGGTGCGAGTAAGCCATCTGGCAGAAGAGGGGCGGGTGGAATAATTTTGGATGGCTCCGGGTGCTTATCGCTCGGCCAGATTATATTAAGTAGGGACAGCTCAGGGAAGAGCAGGCCTCATCGTCCAGTCCCAGTTTCCTCCGTCTGACTTCATGCTTTCGAATTCAGTGACATGGCATGACTTAGTGGGCGGTAACCGTTTAAAGGCAGTGTTGTCAGCACCAGTTGTTTTCATGAAAGGATTTGAACTGTGTTTCCCTTCCCACACCTTACTTGCTGCTATCGAGGTGGATTTGGTGCTCGGCAGACACCATGTGTTAAAAATGGGGAGAAAATCAGCCCAGTTGTCATGGAGAAAACCATAACTCCCACCCCACCGCAACCTGGCTGAAGCCCTGCGTTATTTCCTGTAGTATAAGACCTCATTGAGGGTACTTGTTTTTGGAAACTATAGTATGGAAGCAGACAGGAAGTGCAGTGCTGGGCCATTAAATTCCTCCTGCATGTGTGTGTGTGTGTGTGTGTGTGTGTGTGTTTGTGTTTTTAGTGGTCATTGTTGTACTGGAAGCTCTTAACACTATAATCGCTTTGTTGACATCTGGGGCCTGGTGAAAGAGTCACGGGCCTTAACAGTAGAGTGTCGCAACGGGCTTTCAGTATGACGGGCTAGCATGGAACGCATTTCCTTCCTCTCCGCCCCCTACACCCTCCCAAAACCCACCCACTCTCCCACCAGTTGCTAGGGTCAACGCTACGGACATTTATCGTGATTTACGACCACATTCCAAAACACCAGGATTACTTGTGAAATGTGCCAACTGACTCAGAGAGCAGGGAGATGGGGGGTGGTGCTGAACGGTTTAAGAAAGAAATGGGGGGGGGGGGAAATGGGATTGATTTCTGGGTGGGGGGGCTGGACAGGTGGTTGTTAAACACAGTTATGGGGGTTAATTCACTCTTGACACTTCGACAGAAAAGACCTCTGCCATGCCCATCAGTAACAACAACACACGGACCATTTAGAGACCCTCTCCTGTAGAGCTAGGGCAGATGGATGACCTTTCAACCCCCCACCCCCCACCCCAAACCGCCAAAGGCTTAGCCTTGGGTCAAACAAGCTACAACTGGTGCCGAAACAAGAAGAAAATATCGGTGAGAGCCACATACTTTGTGGTGGATGGACTTTGTTGCATCAGAGGTAGAAAGCAGACACATGTCTTTACCTATCCTGAGAAGCTAATCACAGATCTGCAGGAGGGGATTATGGGATTTTTTTTTTTGTTAAGACTTTTTAGTCATGAAAATTATTTTTTTTAAAGAGGGAGAAAAGGAGAGAAAATCAGGAAAAAGGGAGACTGAAAGACGCCAAAGCCCTCCCTCCCTACCTCCCTCCCACTCCTGGGCATGAAAGATGGACCTTTTGGCGTGGTCTTAATCAAACGCTCTGAAAAGCATCAGGCATTGGGTGATCACAGCACTCAGATCATGCTTTAGCATTCCTCACAAATAACCACAGAAGATCCAACAGAAGATTGTGCTCTGAGCAGCTAACGAGTTTGCCGCAGGTCTATAAATGAAAGAATTTTCTGAGCCTGATCAGAATCAGCACAAAAAAATGTGAAAATTTTGCAAATATGCCACTTTTTTTATTGTTTTTTTTTTTTGCAAAGTTGTTCTTATTCAAGTTTTGTGCTGCACTGTAACAACTTTGAAAAAATCTGACATTCCGATCAGAACTGTATAACTCATCTTTCTTATAATGGGCGCGGCACTCAGGAGAAAGAGAGTGGAAAAACAAAACAGAAAGGAATGAAACAAAGGCCTTAGCCGCATGCTGACAAAGCCGAGCAAGCAGCGGGGCAGCGTGCCGTTCTGGTTGCTTAAGGCACCGCCGGCTCTCGCCAGCTGGGAATCTCGGCACGGAGCGCGCAGCCTGTCAGAGCTGTGGGACGGCTCTGGCAGCACCGGTGCAGGTGTTTTCAGTTTAGCGCCGTTTTAATGCGCTACAACGGCAGCAGTCGCTGAGGGAGTCAGGGATGGGGGGTGGGGTGGTGGTGAGAGAAACAAAGGACAGATGGAGATGGAATGAAAAGAAGACTGAGAGAGGGAAACGGAGAGAGTAATGGAGAGAAGGAGATGAAGGTGGAGAGAGAAAGAGAGGACAGACTTTAGAGAGAGACTTGACTTTAAAAGTTCTTTATTATGCATGCCACCAAAACATAACAAAAAAAACCTCATAATAAACAAGCTGCAAGCAAAATTAAAAGAAATTAAACAACAGAAAAGATGCCAGAGGAGGAAACTCACTCTCACAATAAACTGGGAGGGAGGGAGAGGGTCCTTTGATTATTCAAGCCCATTTATGGCCTCACTGGGACAGACATACAGCACAAAACCATCAGGTTTTACTGTGACACAACAAACAACAACATATCAGGGTTGTGAAATAACTGAAGAACAAAGCGAGAGAGATGGAAAGAGAGAGGGAGATGTTTTTGACCTGTTTTTGAGTGCTCACATACTCTGTATACCTGAGTGGAGCTTTACCTGGGCCGGCCGGTTTGGGAGGTGACAAGGGAGGAGATCACAAACGCACGCAAAACACAAACACGTACCCACACACGCACACACTCAAACGCATGAAGGAGCCCGTAATGCTGCTGTTTACGTGTCATTCAGGTGTACCTGTCTGCACCACCTCCATCACATGCAGAAGCAATGTACGTTCCGCAACATGCTGTCCCCTTGGTGGGTCCGCAGCACGTAGTCTGCGCAATCTGTCCAGCCGAGCTCACCCATCACCGTCATTCTCGACTAGCATCGTGGAAGGTGTTCGCACAAGTAAGCAGGCATCTGACAGAAAGTTCCAGAAAATTAAGAAGCCGAGTGCGGGTTGGATAAACATCTGCTGTGGAATGGAGCTCAAAACGCGGGTCTGCACTTTGTCTGTGGACCTGGATCACCTCCAATGGCAACAAAAAACAACCCCAGGACACCCTGTATCTGCTTTCTGTCTGCTACCGTTCCATCACGCCCGGAGAGATGGCGATGAAGATAAAATATTCATCCACTACATCAAATATATCTCGCCATGTTGTATTTACATTCGGGCATTTGGCTGGACGGCCTTATCCAGAGTAGCTTGCGCAGCTTCCATTTGGAACACCGTTTGCATAGCTGCTTATTCACTGAAATAAATAAAAGGGTTTGCAGGTGAATTGCAGAATTTTACCTGAGTTAACTTGTTTAGGGGGACCCTCTGAGTTAAGAGCTCAGTTCCCGAGCCGATGTGCTACACTGCCTTCTACCGTAACCAGACCCAAACCAAAAGATGAAATTTTACCTGAGTTAACTTGTTTAGGGGGACCCTCTGAGTTAAGAGCTCAGTTCCCGAGCCGATATGCTACACTGCCTTCCACCGTAACCAGGCCAAAACCAAAAGATGAAAAGCAGGAGGTAGATGGACAGGAAGAGAGAGAGCAAAAAAAAAAGATAGATGGATCGAGACAAAGACAGATAAAGTGATATTATTGCTGGTGCATGATAGAGAGAGACAAAGCAAGAACAAGAGAGTGACAAAGAGACGGGAGAGAAAAAAAATCCATATCTTTTCTGTCAACACCCAAAGACAGTGAGAGACCGATAAAGACAGAGAGAGGGAGAGAGACTTGACAGACCGCAGTTGAGGAGGGACTTGTCAAAACATTGCGTGCTTTAGAGGGCTTAACTGTCTCCCTGGTCCCAAGCAAACATTCGTAGGCTTACGCCTCCAAGGCCACTCCCCTAAGATGTGATGCGGGCCCGACGCAGAGGCCCTGTGTGAAATCAGAATTGCGCTGCGTGACTCCTGCCTCATCCCGTCCCCGTCCCGTCCCGTCCGGATCGATTTGTTGGGATTATTCTGTCTAGAGTAATTTCCAGAGCAGATTCCACAGACTCTTGCAGCTGGGAATTTGCACCGGCCTGGACAACCAATCACAGTAGGCCTGCAACTGCAAATGGACCAATTAGAGCAGGGATATCGAAAGAGGGGTCATTAAGCCTCCAATGGGGTGGAACCACCATGTAATAACTGGCTCTTATTAACCAATCAACAGGCTTATAGAGGTTTCATCCCCTACTCATAGAGACACAGGATATAATTTTTTTTTTATTTTGCTTTAATTCATCACTAACCTCATTCAAGTAATATGGACGTACTCGTCTTTAGCGCTACAACCAGAGTGTGCCTGTAACTGAAGACAGGCCAATCGCAGGATGCACCTGGTGCGTTAGGTGGCCTTCTCCAGTTGGCAGTAATTATTTTGGACGGAACTATAGGTCAATAGGTGAAACCCCAGGTTAAGAGAGCCTCACCTCACCACCAGATGGCAGTGATGAGTCAACCCTTTACCCACCCAAGAGGTTAACGAACTGCTGTTTCACCAAGTTGGGAAGTAGCATGGAAATCCGCTAAGGGCTCTCACATGGCATGGGTCATGTATTTCAGCACACCTGATGGGTCTACGCTCTCACAACAAGAGGGAATTTAACGGGTCCCCGAAGGTTGTGTTGATGAACTGAAACGAGCCGTACACAAACTTCAAAAAAAAAAAATAAAAAACTGCAGTACGGGCATAACCTTTTTCCAGACATTATTCTCCTGCACGGTTGTCCATTGTGTCATTGTTATTCATAGACCCCAGCAGTGGATATCAGCTCTACGGTTTCTAAGCTTTGGGGAGATTTGCTGTCATCTAAATATAGGGTAAGATATTGTGCCGCGTTCATCTCCGAGCCCTCAGACGCTAAATCCCACCATTGTGAATTTTCAGCACAGACCATTCTCACCCAAACAACACTCTTACTTCTTTTTTTTTTTTCCCCGCATTACTAATATCTCCAGGATGCATATTGAGCCTTAAGATTTTGTAGGGAGGAAAATCATTGCCCATGTGGTTTTTGGGGCCATTTTTGCAATAGGAAAGAGCAATGTGTCTGCTCTAATGCGAAGGTTGAGGCTGACCTCTATAACTCAGATGTGAGGCGTCAGGTTTATGGTGTGGGAGGATGAGGGAATTATTTTACTAATTTTCCCAAGATCCCTCACAGCTATATGCAAATCCACAGGCTTATACAAACACATGGTCACACGTACTGTTTCTCTTTCTATTACACACACACACACACACAACCATACCCTCTCTTCACACGCACACACATGCATGCACACACCGTCACACACACTCTCTCTCATATGCATGCACAAACCCTTTCTCTCTCACACACACACTCCCACATGCAGATACATTCTCTCTCACAGACCTGCGCACACACTGGCTCCCTGTCTCTATCTGTCTCATACCTGTGTGTGTGTGTGTGTGTGTGTGTGTGTGTGCGCGCATCGCTCTGCAGTGGTCTCTCACAGACCTAGAGAGTTCTTTCTCCTTCTGCAGGAGAGACAGAGGTTGACTCACAGTTTGTCTCTGTGGGTAACACTTCACTGCTGGTTCTGGTTCTGGCATACATGTCAGTCAGCTACGACAGGAATTCTCATGCATGCATACCTACACACTCATTCTCTTACATACGTGAACACTCTTATACACACACACACACACACACACACACACACACACAAAAACCAACACGTTGACACTCTCTCAAATACACACGCATGCATGCACACACATTGACACTCATATACTCATGCACACAGACATTCATACACACACACACACACACACAAACCAAAGCGTTGACACTCTCTGAAACACACACGCATGCGCGCACACACGTTGACACTCATATACTCACATGCACAGAAATTCCTACACAAGCGCACACACACTCATTCACACACACTCACACACAGTCACACACACACTCACACGTTCAAGCAAAAGCTAAGATACGTGCATAGTCACCATAGCAAATGGCTACTGTGGTCACCCTGGTATGTGGAGGCGGACTATTATGATCTAATTTGTGCCCCATGTTTATACCCCCTGCTTCCTTTCAACCCACCCTACCAGTTACATCATAATAGTACACATTACATCACCAGCCATAGGTTACCTTTGGTGGAGCAGGAAGCTCATCAGCTGTTTCTCTGGCAACGCGAACAAACAAACCCGCCCTCTGGTGTTAAAACTGTCGCTCCCTCCCATATTTCCACTCCTCACTGTCACATGACATCAGTGTTGTTAAATAAGATACCTTGTGAAGAAAAAAGAAAAAAAAAAAAAAACTGATTTTTTTTTTTGTGTGTGTGTTAGAGGAGCTGTAGTCGCATGCAGTTTTGAATAAACTTTATTCGTCATAATGTTATGTAACACTGACAGTGCAAAATAGAGTCATTCTATTCATGCGCTTAACACAAAACTGACATATGTAAGGCTTATTTTATTATTTTACATGACACTGTCAATATATTTTACATCCTTATCCCACATATTTTTACTCCGTGGAGTTTTGTCCCTTCTGTCACTGTAACGATTTCTGTAATGTGGAAGCAACCTACTAAATTAGGGGATGTCAGTCGTCACAGCAGCACCGTGGCAACTGTGATTTATGGGCTGCAGAGTTTTCAGGTCCTGGCTCACCTTATGAGTGCTCAAGGGGTGCTCTGTTGCCACGGGAAACGGAATGTCCATCACATGGACTCTAGTGGGGATGGTGGGGAGGGGGGGGGTTGAAAGGACTGTTTTCTTGGAGGCAGGCATTAGCTCACTTGATACCTGTATACAGTTAACCGTTTCAAACATGGCTTACAGTATTATTTGACTTTCATAATTCATCAGATTTGAAATTCATGACCGGTTTCAAAAACATTTTTACTTTTACCAATATTCGGAACAAAAATTCGCATTCCACTTCTTTATGTTTTTTAGTACCATGTTTATTCAAAAATCCCCGTGGACCTGCAGGAGCTTTTTCAAAATTTGCCAGCAACTAAATAATTAAAGTATTTACTTTTTATGTATTCCACCCCGGTCTGATCAGTTTAGGGCCTGAAATTCATTTGAAGCTCTCCAGGAAATTCAGTCGATGAGCATTTGAATGTTTACCCAGGGGAAGCCTTTTGCTCGGAAGAACTGCTCAGAGAAACTGGCCTAGCGCATAAATAAAATAATATATTTATGTAATTTTTTTTAACCAACCAAACTCCCTCTGCTTGCTCATTGTTTTGATTTTTTTCCCCATAAAAGGCTCTTTTAAATATCTCTCTTTAATAGCTGCAGGGAGAAACTCCTAATTAGCTCAATTAGCTTCCTCATTCTGGCCCTTAATTGACCTCGTTCACCCACGGCTCGTCCGTCAGACTCCCGCGTTCCGCTCGGCGAGAAGCGCGAGAGAGAGTGGGAGGGGGAACAATTAGGTGTTTCTTTGGAGACGAGGACAGCGATGGAGCTATCACAAGAGACAGATTATCTCTTATTGTGTCTTATCTGGGGATAATGCTCTTTTTTATTATTGAAATGTAATTCTTTTTTTTTCTTTTTTTTTTTTTGGGCACAAAGTTTTGGAGATGGAAACCCAAACCCAGCGCACCCCCCCCCCCCCACCAACCCCCCTGCATGTTCAACAAGAACAAATCACCCCTGATCTGCGACCCCCTCGTGGGGGTGGGTAGTGGTGGGGGGTTTAGCTGCAGCGGAGCTAATGACAGACTGATAACATCTTTTAATCAACAGCAGGGGTCCAGGAGTCCCAGATCTGTGTCAAAATCTCCCTTCATTTAGATAGGACTTCCTGTAATCACTTCTCTGCAATTACATTTAGCCATTTGTCTCCAGGAATGAAATTTTTTACTGCCCCAACCCCTGCTCCCCCCGTCTATTACACCCTGGTGTGAAAATACATCATCAGAATCATTTATAAAACCTTGCATCTCCATTTCTGCCAGTATTGAGTTTGACTCACGAACAGAAGTAGGGCATTGTCATTTTTCCACTGTCAATGTCTCAAGGCTCTGTGACTAATAAAGTTTATTCAAAATGGCATGTGACCACAGCTTATCCAATGGCATACAATGCAAAAATCAACGCATTTTTTTCTTGTTTCCCAGCAAGCTTTTATTTGTTTAATTACTTTTGTACCCTCAACAAGGGGCAATTTTTGTAGGAACATTAAAGAGGACACTAACTGACAGGGCATTTTCAGTTCTATTTTATTCTATTCTAGAAGGAATGTCTATTTCTATCCTAAAATGAAAAGGACACATTCCAAAGAATGTTTCCTTGTCTTCAGAAAATAAATATAGCATTCTAGTGCTTTGCATTGTAACGTATGTTCTGATGTCTGTTTTGACTGATTTGCATGAGCCCTTAAAGAGACTGAACATGTTTGATTGAATTCCGCCCAAACTGCACATCTTGCGGATTCAGTTGGTGAAGAAGTGCACAGTGCCGAACCAGCTGGTCGATGTAGCACCTCCCACCCAATGCAAAATCTGGCTGTCGACCTCTCTGAAGTTAAAAAAAAAAAAAAAAAAAAAAAAGAATAAATAAATACAAAATGCAGATAATAAGATAAACAAACTGGTTTGAGATTAGCAGTGTTGAGTGGTCGCGGTCGTTGCCAGGGAGTTGGTGGGTTTAAGTGTGTCTGAGTCTGTCTGTCTGTCCATGGCTGAGGCTGGTGTGACTGGGCCCACAGCTGCCTCTCCAAACAGCCACTCCCATACGGGAGACTCGCGGAGTGAGGAAAGAGAGATTAAGAGTAAGGAGACAGGGAGAGAGAGGGAGATTGAGAGCAGAAAGAAGGAGATGGAGAGCGTGAGATTGAGTGCAGAGAGAGAGGGTGACAGAGAGCGAGAGATTGAGAGCAGAGAGCGAGGGAGACGGAGAGGAAAAGAGAGGGATCTGTTAGCTGTAATGGATGCTCATGCTACCTTTAGAATCCTCACCTGCAACAGGAGAGCACACTCAGTCAGCCTGTAACACACACACACACACACACACTCACACACAGACACAGCCACTGGAATTGGAAAGAACAAACACAGACTGTATCTTTCTCTCTTGCGCATACATACATACACAGACTGTCTCTCTCTCTCACACACACTCACACACACACAGAGCCAGCATTAGTAGTTCCCTGGGGGGAGCGGGTCACTGGTAGGGGCCTGCTGTGTGAAACAGTGTTCTCACTTATTTATGGGTGTCTTAATCTGCCTCATTATTTACGGTTTACCATGCAGGGTGAATACCTAAGAGGAGGCTGGCAGGGGGTGGGCTGAGATGCCAGGCCCAGTGAGTGTGTGTGCCAGCCAGCCCCAGGGAAAGGCCTTTGGTTGGTCACACCAAGCACATACCCTGGAAACAATGCGCCCTTGGGCCTGTACGGCCAACAAAACACTGCCCAAGGGTTCGACTGTCATAGAACTGCCCGTTAGGGGTGTCGATTTTACAGTGGTGAGGGGCCAGCAAGCAGCTGGAGAAATGGACTCCTATCTCACCTGGATGGGGTACAGCAGGAGAACCTTCCAGCTGCAGATTGGCTAACTGGACTGTGACCGCTTCATAAAGCTGTGCGGGAAAGACTTATGACTGTTAAACTTCATTACCTTCAATTAATCTAAAAGAAAAATAAATGGAGTCTAAATCTCTCCTCTCCTTTTTCCCCCCCCTCCCTTTTTTATCATTCTGGTCTGACCACAGGAACGATCCAGAAACAGTACATCACATTACAGAAACATTACAGCTAAAAGGCACTTTATCTGCTCTCACCCCTGCAGTGGGGTGTTGGATGCTCTGATTCACATGGCGTAAGCTAATACAAGGCCAGTGTGTTATTTCAGCCTTAGCAAATGAGTCATGACTCACCCTTTGATGCGCTGCAACCAGAATTCCCCCCCCCCCCCCCCCCTTTTTTTTTTTTTTTTTTTTTTTTTTTTTTGTAATGGAACCACTTCAGACAGATCTATGATCCGATACCTCCGGTCAGAGGATTTCAACTGACAGGTTAAGCGGTTTTTATATGCTGATGGTCTGCCCTCCGCCGAACTTCTAGAAGATCTGTCTGGCATTCAGGGTCCTCCGGTTCTTTGTGACGGTCCTCCTCTTGGCTGGGGGGGGGGGGTCAAAGTCATCTCTTGCAGGGCTGCTGTGTCTGCAGGTTTTTGTGGAGTCCTTTCAATCGACGGGCGATTTAGGCCTTTGGAACAAGGTGTGTGGACACTGTAGCTAATCGCTAGCTTTAATTAGGCATTCAAGTGCTAAAAAGAACCCAAAACCAGGAGGCACTGTGGCCTTCCAGGACTACAGTTTGAGATCCCTGGTCTGGACAGAAGCGTAGAAAGGACTTCATTTCCCAAGTGTGTCCATGCTCTTCCATCTCATTGAGGACACATCCATATCCTGCTTCCTACTTCCTGTTCCTGGTATCGCCTACATTCCCAGAGACTTTCATGACCTATGCTCGCCCATGCTCGTCCTACTCATTGAAGACAACTCCACTTCCTGCTTCTGACTTCCTGCTTCCTCACACAGTTTGCTAATTGTTTTTCAAAGTCCCAGAAACTTGAGAAGTTTAAAAAAATATATATATATTTTGTCTTTTTTGTTAATCCTTCCAATTAAGCAGGCTGTGAGCGTACCGTCACCACAGACTTACAGACCTCCTGCTGTGGCTACCGAGCGTCTTCTCAGATTCCACCGCCATCCTTCTGTTTTCGCAGACCAGGGGCCCCTCCCTCCCCTCCGTCTCTCTGTCTCTCTCTCACCATCACACTTCTAATCAAGACTTCTCAGGTGTACCGAGACAGCGTGTTCAATAACGAGTTCGCTTTATCTTACCAAGTTTATTTCTGGATTATTTCTTTTTTTTTTTTTTTTTTTTTTTTTTTTTTGGGTGTGTTTTTTGAATTTTGTTTTTTGAAGAATAATTAGTGTCCAGACGTGTTTTTTTCCCCAGGATTCATCCCCCGCACGTAAAAAAAAAAAAAAAAAAGCGGAGCCAGACCTGCCTGCACCAGCTGGGATATAAATAAAAAAATAAGAATTTCTTTTTGCCCACAGCACATGTAGCTTTCTGATCGAGCAGAACTGAGAAACTAAAAAACGCAGGGAACGGCAAATTAATGACACGTTCATCTGGCTTCCGGAAAACCACTTTCAAGCCAATCTCTGGAGCGATAAACCACAGGCTAATAATGCCTTTTAAGTTCTGAAAATGTAACAACAAGCACATTTGGGCCAGTGTTTATATATAGTAGACCATTATAATTGGGCGATAAATGGCTTTTAAGACTCACCAAAGTTGCCCTTTGTAGGGGACGCAATGACCAGCAATTTTTTTTTCTATTTTCCCGTTAATTGGACTGTTTGTGTTTTGTGTATTGTTTTATTACAAATTGGAGTTTGGTGGTCTAAAACTTGAAGAAGATCCGACATGTCTTCCCTGTTATTATGATTGGCTGCTTTCTGTATTATTTATTTCTTTTATTAATATTTAATAAGAAAACTGTATTATCTGTTCGGTGCAAGGAGTTTGTGTGGCATTTTGTGTTCTCTTAATTAAATTGAGTTTGTCCTCATTGAATTTTTTTTTTGGTTCTTTTTTTTTTTTGTCCCTCAAAAATGTTAACATAATTTAAAAGAACAAGGCAGGCATCTCAGTTTATCACTTATCTGTTCGCCCGGTCTCTCGGTAACCGTTGTCGTTATCAGACCCAAAAAGCTTGTTTCCTAGGCCCTTGGCCTTAGGAAAAAAGCAGAAAAATTAAGAGGAAAAACCGATAAGAACAAAATGGAAATCTTAATCAACACAGAAAGTGCCATTAACAGCACCTCATCCTCTTAGCGCAGCTATTCCAGATTGTCCCAGAATGACTCATTTCAGGTGTGGGTGGAACAAAAAGAATACAGCGGCTGCTTTAATGGGGGAGATTAAGTCTGCCTCCATAAATCTCTCCACTCCTTCCCTAGGACTGTAGCAATGGGTTAGGTGCAGCAGAGGGTGTTTAGTGGCCACAGTGTAGTGTAGTGTTTAGAGAACTGGGCTTATGACTGAAGAGCTTGCAGGTTTAATTCCAAAGTAGGGCACTGCAATTGTACCCTTGATGACCTACATGGCTTCTGTAAATATGTAGCTGTATGCATGGGTCATGTCTGTCAGTCGCTCTGGTTAAGACTGGCTGCTGTTGTGTGAATTTGATTGGGGTCGGAAGGGTGGCTGAGGAAGAGCGACAAAAAAATAGCCTTGTCATCCTTCAATTATGTATCAGGTTTAGGCCACAGGATGTTTGGATATTATCGCACAGCTGTCGCACATGTGCTCTTGTAGCGTGTGGAACTGTGAGACGGCGGCAGAATAATGGAACGGGCAAGGGGCAGGGTTTATAACTGAGAGGTTGCCGGTTCAAATCCCAGGAGGGGTCACATCCATTGTTCCCTTGACCGAGGTACTTAACCCGAATTGCCTCGGTAAAGATCCAGCTGTAAAATGTGTGCAGGAGTAAAGCTGTGGAAGTCGCCGTGGGATAAGCGTGTCTGCTAAACGCCTGGCTGTAACGAAATGTAATCCAATGGGCTCGGGGGGGGTGCCCCCTGTGGCCATTACTCATCCTGGTGATTAAGTGCAAGTCACTGACATGCCATCCCACACCTAAAAACCTGACTGGCTCACCCCGATTCGAACCCACTGCCCCCGTAACCACCACACCCCCCCCCCCCCCCAACCCCAAGTCTCCTCCCTCCACACCCCTCCCACACCCAGCTAATCGAGGTCACGGTCCCTACACCGCGGAGACCGTGTAGCGTAACGGGGTAGTGCAGCTGTCCGACATGCACCTTATGTGTCAGCCCTGGGTCATAAAGCAACCAGAAAAAAAAAAACATTAACCCTTTAAGATGTTGCGAAAAGCAGTTATGTTAAACTCAGGTTCAGTTGGGCTGCAGCATCTGCTGATTTTGAGCGTCTTTCAACACTTTTAAATCAAAGATGGCCATAGAGTCTGTATACTTTGTTTCCAAGGCCTAAAATGGCTGCTGATTGAAATGTCACAACAAAAACCTGCAGACACTGTGGGCCTCCATGCCTGGATTTACACACCCCTTGGCTAAAAGGGTCCAAATTTGATGGTAAACTGTGGGGCCCATCCCCACTTAAACTGTCTGAAAGCAGTTTTTTTTATTTCATTCTACTTTTAATGTGCTTTGTGTGTAACTGACTGCATTATGTCTTGCGTTTGTATTCTTGCTAATGTGTTTTTAACTGCAAGGCACCCTGGGATAGCTTGCTGTGAAGATCGTGGGTTTCCTGGGGAAAGAGTGCGTTAAGAGTAGGGCAATCATTCTACCGACTGTGTGTGTGTGTGTGTGTGTGTGTGTGTGTGTGTGTGTGTGTGCGCGTGTGTGTGCGCCCGTGTGTGTAACGGCAGAATATCACTCACATTAGTACGCTGACAAAACTAATATGTGCAGTATCCGAGCTGAGTCGCTTTCCAAAGTAGCTGCTTAGCAACAGTAGCGTCGCTGCTAAACATCTGGTGGAAATTCTGAGCGTCGTAGACGGTTAGCGGACGTCGGGCGGCTTGCGCCCGTCACTGAAAAGCTGTGGGGAGTGAAAATCCTCTCATTTATTTAAAAAAAAAAAATGGATCGCGCCTGACATCCGGTGATTTATCCAATTAGGAAACGATTAGGGGGAGGGCGTGGAGAATCCCGCCCTCCCTACACTGATTTGAAGATGACCTCAACAGTGGGAGTTATTAATGGGATCGCTTGAGTTGCCGCGTTTACTGCAGAGGTCATTGATCACTACCCTGAGGGAGGTGGGGGGGGGGGGCTGTGTGGTTCTTACTGGCTCTTTGAAATAGAACTGCAGAGCTGTTAAACCTGTGTAAGGAGGGATAGAGGAAAGGGGGGAGGTAGAGGCCGAGAGAGAAAGAGGAAGAAGGAGAAGGGGGGAAGAAGAAGGGGGGAAGTGAGAGAAAAAGGGAGGAGCGAGAGAGGAAACGAGAAGAGTTGATGGAGGTAGTGTGACAGGAGAGGGAGGGAGGGAGGGAATATGAGAGTGGAAAAGGAGCTGAGAAAGAGAGGGATGAATTGAGAGAGGAGATACGGAGGAGAGAGAAACAAGCAGAAGGTAAGTGGGGGGTTGGTGGGAACAAGGGAAAGGAAAAAAGGAAGAGATGAGGAGGGCACACTATTGGAAGGGAAAGATGGAAAAGGAGAGGTGTGAACTGAGAGTGAGGGAAAGAAAAAGGCGACAGGCAGGAAAAAAAGGGGCAAAGGAGGTAGAAAGCAGGCGGGGGCGGATGTGGGGGGGGGGAGACTGGGGGAGATCGTTAAGTCAATGAGGCACCGCTAAACGACGATGCACCTCGTTAAGGGAAGACGTATTTAGAAGGAGGACTGGCCTGGGGGGGCCACATGAGGAGGATATTATCCAATAAAGCGCCTCGCTAAAGACCCCAGCCGAAGACATTTGGATACAAACCTGTTTAAATGCCTATTTGGCTGGTTTGGAATCTGTTCCATGTAATTAATCAGTTATTATACTGCTATTACATGTTCACAAGCAGATGGCCAGTGAATCTGACTGGGACCGAAATTGCTCAGTTCATCTTAATACAACCATCTGTAATTTTGCCTACAAAGCAATTTTCACAGATGTATTCAAAGGACTTTCCAGTGGAGTGAAGTCGTCTTAATGTCCTCACAACTACTTCAGCTTTGTTTATACAGTGTTCTCTACGCTTCGTTCTCAAAGCACTTTCCAAAAAATGACAAAGCAGTAAAGAAAACAAGAAAAGAAAAACAAAGTGCTCATAACACACGAAGGAGAATCAAACTAAGCGACAGTAATGGGCAAGTCTGACACAACTAAAAGCGAATTTGGAAACAAAGTAGGGGCTTAAACAGAGCGACGGTGACAGCTGTGCGTTGGGTGCCTGACACCACAAGGTCGTCGGGTAGACTCCCACCTGCTCTCCGACTTCCTCAGTTTGAGGTTTGTGGGGCGCATATTTTCGCAGTTAGGACAGCAGATAGACGCGTTTGAGAGGGGTTTGTGGTCTACCAGGAAAGTCCACTCAGAGTGGGAATATGAAGTGAGTCACAAGCTCGTTCACGCTTCCCGTGGATGGTTTCGCATTTTTTTTTTCCCCTCTTACCCCCTAGCCTGGTTTGAGTCACCGTGGGGATTTTGGGTTTGGCTTTGGCGGAGTTTACGTTAAGTGTGTGGAACACATGGGGTGCAGGCCTCTCTGTGGTGAAGGTGATTGAGAATGTCTCCATTTTGACATTTTAGAGGGAACAAAAAACGGAGGTGTACACCGAACTACTGAACTGAAGCGAAGTCTAAGCTTAAACCTTCCAACTTCTTTGTCGTTGATTTGATCACCAACACTAAGGAGTAGTGGGGCAGCCTATAGCCTAGTGGCTAAGGTACATGACTGGGACCCCTGAGGTTGGCGGTTCAAGCCCCAGTCCAGCCACAGCAAGAACACCATTGCTGTTGGGCCCTTGAGCAAGGCCCTTAACCTCACATTGCTCACAGGGGAGATTGGCCTTTGGTTGAGTACGTTTGATTCTGTGTGGCGTTTGTACTGTGTGTCTAGGACGGGCTTTTACTCTGAAGTTTACCTTGGCTTCTCTCTTTTCTCCTGACAGGACTGCTGACTGATTTGAGCACGTCTGTGGGGGTCCGACCCCCACCTCCCTCCCAAGCTGACTGTCGCCGTTGCCCTCTCAGCCAATGAGAGCAGGAGGAATCTGAGATCCGATAGCTGATTGGACATCACTGCATTCCGTCACTACTGATTGACTGCTGAAAAGTGAGTATAAGAGGCCGCTGAGTGTCTTCTGTATCCGTGTTTGTGACACACCTTGGTATGTATTAAGGAGGAAGTACAGTCTCCTCTTCCTGTTCGCCCTCCCTCATTTAGACCTCTCACTCTCTCTCAATCGTTCCCGCTCCCAAATTGCCGCGCCTTCTCTTAGATGGAGTGGAATGTTGCGGCGGGGCTTTTATCCAGACCATGGATGGAGCTGGGAGGGTACATTCAGTCTGCTTTGGGTGCAACAGAGCTACTCTAAAAGCAGGGGGGGGAAAAAAGCGGAGGAAAGAAGGCCGTGAAAATGAAGGAAAGTGCATAGAATGCGCCGATCGTCACGGCGACAGAGCCTTGCCATTAAGCAAGGAAGGTGTGTGTGTTTGTGTGTGTGTGTTTCCAGCATCCTGGGCTTGTGGATGCTAAAAGTCATTGTTTGTGCGTGTGCGTGCGTGCGTGTGCATTTTGCAACATACCCCCACAGTCCTCCACCTCTGGGGTGAACTTCTAGGCCAGACCGCTGAGCGCCCTGCCTGCCTCAGAGCTCTGCTTCCTGGCCTCGAATCGGCCATTCCCCCCTTTGTGTGGAGAGGGGGTGAACCCAAGGCCTCACTCTGACTTGGAAAAATGTCTCCGGCTCTTTCCTGTTAGAGAAGAGCTGGTGTGTGTTGTAGCACCTGGTGGGGGGGGGGGGGGTTTGGACTATTTGCACCCACTGCCTCTCACCCACCCCACCCCTGGAGGGGCTAAGTGTTCTCCATGAAGTGTGCCCTGTTATGAGGGACTCACACTCACACACACACATCAATAGCTTTTTGCACTCAAAAGTGAAAATGGACAGCGAGAGAGAATGTTTTTAAAAAAAAAAAAAAAAAACTAAGGCAATCGCTAGCGGGCCCAAAGATATCTGAGGTCAGTATTTCTGCATTTTATCTCAGGGGTGGAACAAAACTGTGAAAAATCATAAAAATCGCTCCCCTGATGGAGGGCGGTCGGGGGGCCATTTTGGGATGGGGGGGGGGGTGGTTAAAGACAGACGGTCTGAAGGCCAAGGTTCATCGATAACGTTTAAACAGTGAGCCGTGATTCCCGCGGGGTGCCACGGCAGATCAAGCTGTTTCCACGTCCTGACCTTGGGCGGGGGGAGATTCTGAAATCCGCGGATGAAAGCCGCCGCGACGGATGGGCGTAAATCACAGTCAGTGGGAGGTGTGTGTGTGTGTGTGTGTGTGTGTGTGTGTGTGTGTGTGTTTGTGTGTGTGTGTGAGTGTGTGTGTGTGAGTGTGTGTGTGTGTGTGTGTGTGTGTGTGTGTGTGTGTGTGTGTGTGTGTTTGTGTTTGTGTGTGTGTGTGTGTGTGTTTGTGTGTGTGTGTGTGTGTGTGTGTGTGTGTGTGTGTTTGTGTGTGTGTGTGTGTGTGTGTGTGTGTGTGTGTGTGTGTGTGTGTGTGTGTGTGATTCGCACAATACCTGCCGAATTCATTGCTGAAGATCACCAACAGAGACCTGGCTTTCAGAAAAGACCCTAACCTAACCCCCTCTCACACACACTCACTCTCTTTCTGTCACGACACACACTCACACACATACACACACACACTCAATCACAATCTGAATACAAACCCCCGGCAGCTAGAGCTAATCAGTCATTTTATTTTTTGGTTTGCACCCTAATATCATATCATATGTGAAATGCTGTCCCAGGGAAGCTGAACAGTTCAGATCAGCATAAATAAAAAATCAAGGATTGCATAGCAACTGAAATACAAAGACCCCCTCTCAGAGATATAAAATCAAGGCCCACATAAACACACAAACACAGACAGCCTACCCCCCTACACATACACACACAATGACCCTACTAAAAAGAAAAGCATTGCGCTGCCAGAGGAAAAAAGATTAATACCCCCCCCCCAGGGTAATTTGGTACGAGCCACCTACACAGGGGCCACAGTCAGGGTCACAGAGAGATGGACCGATCCATCTCCGTTGTCAGGTGTGCCCGGGTGAATTCCGTCTGGGGTTCCGCTGGCCTCCCTCGCTCCATCATGGAGGGTTGAGTGACAGGCAGGTGGGGCAACGAGGTGAGCTAAGGTCTGTATTCACCCCCCCCCCCCCCCCCCCCCCGCTGCGGAACAATCACCAAAACAGGTGTGAGTGGCCATGGGCCGAGAGGATGACAAGGCACAGACCAGAGAAGTGAGCGTGACAGACTCCACTTTTAATTGTGTTAACCACAGTTTGTGTGTGTGTGTGTCTGTGAGCGTGTCTGAGCGTGTGAGTGTGCGTTTGAGCGTGTCTGTGAGTGTCTGTGAGTGTCTGTGAGTGCCTGTGAGTGTCTGTGAGTGAGTGAGTGTGTGTGTGAGTGTGTGTGTGTGTGTGCTCAGGCATGAGGTTAAGTCAGTTGTCCACTTCATAACTTTAATGCCAAGTAGCTTCTCGCTCCAGTGTGGTTTAGATCTGCCCAATTTCAGAGAATTTTGGGCTACCCTTAAACTGCCCCAGCCAATCAAATCCACAGATTGAAGGCTACAAACAACCAATCAGATTACAGGAAGCAGGAGCCAGGGAAGAACGATGTGGGTTCTGTGTTGGAGTTTGGGAGCTGAGAGCAGGGGAGTCATCGTGCAGCGTGTCGTGTTTGTTTGGTGTTGTAGGGAATCGGGCTGCTGGCTCTGTGAGCTCAGATCAAATGGCAGCTGAAGGGAGAGAGCTGATTCTGACTCTCCTCCAGGAGACCGGCGTGAGCTGCAGCTTCCACTAACACCACTAACGCAGTGCGGCTGGCTTTTAGTTTGGGACTCAACAGACTGATGATTTTGCATGCTTACACACACACACACACACAGACGTACAGCAACACTAACACAGACAGACATACAGCAACACACACACACTCAAACAGACGTACAACAACACTCACACAGACAGACATACAGCAACACACACACACACAGATATACAGCAACACACAGACACACACACAGACGTACAGTAACACACACTCACACAGACGTACAACAACACTCACACAGACAGATATACAGCAAAACACACACACAGACACAGCATGACACACATACAACACAAACATTCCAAGCTCCAAGATCATTTTAGCACATATATTATAAAACGCTGTTATGTAGCGCTGTTTTTTCAGCTTTTCAGAAATCAGACAGAAAAATCTGTCTTTAGCTGTAGAGGGTATTTGACCTTTAACCCCTGTCAGTTGTCACCCTGCCAAGTCCCTGTGTGACTGGATTTTTCTGCAGGTTACCTCTCACGTGTGCCTCCAGCAGAATGTGACATTGATGTGTCATTTCTATTTTTTCATCTTTCTTTTTTTGGTCACATTTTACCCAAGGTATGCAGTCCCGCGAGTTAAAAGCAGCACACCTCCGCGTAAAGTCTTAATCAATCTTTCATCAGGCCGCATGGAGCGTTTTACACGGGGCTAATCTTAAACCAGCTGTCATTACCGATCACGTCACGTCTCACAGCAACATTTTACATAACCTGTCTTATGTCATCCTCCATAAAAGCATCGCAGTCACTCATGAATGATTCATAAAGACGTTATATCCACTTAATGAATGCATTATAATGTCTTCAGCTGGGCTTCTGCATGTTATGTAAAGTATGATTTTTTTTTTTTTTTTTTTTTTTTGCCGCTAACTTTGACTTTACAGTCTTTTGCTCGGTGCCATTTTACCTGAAAAGTTATTTTTGAAAAATAGGGTAAATAAGTATGGTGTTTAGTCATGCCTTGGTCTTGAAAAATGTCAGAAAGGTTTGTTTTGGGTTGTTTTCGTGACCGGAACTCATACTAATGTGTTGACTGACACAAAATTGCATGGAACTTCTCAGGAGGAGGGTGGCCAAAGCTAATTTTAGCATCTAAAGCACCTTTACTTTCGCCGGGTTTGCCAAGTCAGTCTCAAAACCTGCATTTCCCCAATTAGTGTCAGCCAGATTCTGTTAAAATGGCAGAGGCGTAGGCTGCAATTTGTGTGAGCCTGGGTGCCATTCCTCTCAGAAAAATCAAGCCAAAGTTTGGTAAACTTTAATAAAAAGCTGCAACTTTTATTGCAGCTTCTAACTCTCTGCTTGGACTGTATAGACTCTGCAGGCCAGGGTGTCCTCCATTGTGCTGTATTGCTGTTGGCATGATTTCCACATTTATGGAGTCAGTTTGGGTAACGCCGCTGGGGTCCGACCGCCCCGGCCTGTGCAGTCGAACCCGAGTCCTCCCATGCCTGGGGCCGTCTGTCACTGGGCCGCAGGGATGTTTGTGTTAGTGGTCTGGGCAGCGTCTGCGGCCGCTATTTCCTGCCATAGTGCTGATGGGGCAATGCCGTTGGTTAATGGGAAAACCAGGACTGGCACGGACCCCACCGGACCGGAGTCACGTTCAGCTGGCTCTATGTGTGTGTGTGTGTGTGTGTCTAAGTGTACTATGCTCTCCTCATACTTACACACTCACACACACACGTTCATATACACACACTCACATGAGCATACACACACCACCTTCACAGAGATATACACAAACACACACACACACACACACACTCCTTCCCCCCTGCACAAACACATATATGCATTCATACACATTGTCACAGTCATTAGTGCACTCACACACCACCCACGCAGAGACTGTATGTATATGAATGCATACACACACACACACACACACACACACACACGGCAGTGTCAGTCCCTCCAGTAGCAGGAGTAATGAGAGCCGCGGGACAGGAGCCGTCCATTCATCATCGCCCCCCCCCCCCCCCCCCCCCCCACCCCCCCCCCCCCCGGTTCAGAGCCCCCTCCGCCCCTCTATATAATGGCCTTCTTTGTCACTCCCTGTGCTCTCCTGTCACAGGTGTGATCAAAGTGCTGGGGTGAGACAGCTTGCCTCTGCGAGTCCCCTTCTATTCCCAGTGCCGCTCCATCCATCCATCACTCTCTCTCTCTCTTTCTCTCTCTCCCCCCCTCTCTCTTTTTCTCTCTCTCTCTGTTAAACGTGCAGCATACAGACAGCAACTGTCTTTCGAACACAAAAAGAGCTAATTTCACGTCATAAGCATCATGTCCAAACCAACAGGGCTAATTTGTCAAATAATGGTACTAATTATCTAATCAAGAGCAGGGGAGATAAAACCTGTACAGCCTGAGACCGCCATGGGAATCATTAGATACCCCCCATTTTTAAACAATGAAGCTTTTTGCTCCCCTCACTTCCATTGAGATTATACATTTTTTGCATCATTACCCCCATCATAACCACCTTTCATAAGTTTCCTGTGATCATGGGATCGTAAGGGATCGTAAGGGATCATCTGCATTGTCTCTCTCTCTCTGTTTAGGGATCGTCTGCATTCATTCTCTACGCTAAGGGATCGTCCACAATTATTCTGAGTTAAGGGACCTTCTGCATTGTCTTTCCGTGCTAAGGGATCGTCTGCATTTGTTCTGTGTGCAAAGGGGGTATCTGCATTGTCCCTACGCTATGGGGTCACTGGGCACTTATTCATTTATGAGGTAAGGGATTGTCTGCATTGTCGAGCTGTTTTATCTTCTTGGAAGGGGCCATGGCAGTCTGTGTACTTTTCCTGATGAGTAGGAACAGTGGCAAGAGGACAAATGATTTAAAATCTGCGCTTAAAGTCCCAGCAGGGACCCCCTGATCAGTCCTGCGTTTATCCGGGATGGGCGCGGATTATCCGGTCCGAGAGGAGGATCAATGAAATCCGCCTCCAGGTGGGCCTCCAGGTGGCGTTGAGGCAAATGGTCGCCACGCAGCTGTGAGTCACGTGACTGGCGACTGGGTGTCGATGCCCCAGCAGCGAAGTTACTGGTCATAGGTCCGCATTGGCAAGGTGAGAGTTGGCTCATTTTCATTGGGGAAAGATAGGGGTTAAGGCGGTTAAATGTATCAGTCCCATTGCTCTGTGGTGCCCCCTCCTGGTCAGCCAGTGGTCAGCAAGTCCAAACCAAGCATATGCTAACCTTATGTTCCTCCAATAGCACGTTGGCTATGAGAAACATTGTGGTGGAGCGCCAGCTGTAAACAACCTTCTGCGATGCCGGTTTGCTTTTTTAAAAGTAACACATGTACGAAGGAAACTGGGCCCGACTCTGCTGCAGCAGACTTCATGATGAAGTGTTTAATTTTCAGAAAGGGAACCGTGGGGCCGGCAGGCGTGATGCGTGCCGGGTTGGTATTGTCATGCTGAAACCGTTCTCCCCCCTCCCGAAACGATCCCCCCAGGGGAGTTTAGTTCCCGGTGATTTATGGGTGAGCACATTTGCATTGGCTCACGCTAACTAGAAAAAAAAGGAGACTGTCGGTTGTATCTGGCTCCAGTGACAGAGGATGAGAACAAAAACCGTCATGTGTCACTGCTTACTCCCTCTCTCTCTGTCTGTCTCTCTCTCCCTTCTGTTAACTTCGAATAAAGTAGAGAAGAGCATTCCCATATTTTCGGTGAGATTAAATTGCAGCTTGTTGCTTTGAGGAGAAGTGAGAGGTCTGTTCTACCGTTTTTTTGAGTGCCTTTTTTGATGGCGGGAAAACTAAAGTTAAGGTCAGGACGTCATCGCTCCAGGAAAGGCTGAGTGCGGAGTGCCACAACGGCCTCGAACAGTTGTGTGCGAACGGGGGGCTGAACGACTGACCCGGCGGAGAGCCGAGAGCTACGCACAGGGATGGGGAGATGGGAAGGGTGGCGTATCCTGCTAAAGGCCCCACTGGAAGGAAACAGTCATAAAACAGAGACAGGGCGGGGGGGGGGGGGGGGGGGGTTGTGAATGGAGATACACACCCTTTATTGTGAAGGATCAGCTAGTGTATGAACAGCGACGCTCCCCCCCCACACACACACACACACATACACACCTCTTCCATGAGTGGTAGCTTTTTTTTCATCCTGGCAGGAGGGCTGTGGATGTCATTCTCATCTGATAACCGCGCCCCCCCTCCCCCGACCCCTGCTAAAATCACACACCCAGAGACACTGCTAGCTGTGAGATGCTGCATGCTGAATGCAGAGATGGGCCCGTGTGTGCTGAACTGTCAGAGAGAGGGAGGGAGAGGGAGAGAGAGAGAGAGAGAGAGAGGAGGGAGGGAGAGGAGAGAGAGAGGGGGGGGGGGAGAAGGAGAGGGGAGAGGGAGAGAGAGAGAGAGGAGGGAAGAAGGAGAGAGGAGAGGAGAGAGAGAGGGAGAGCGGAGAGGGAGGGAGGGAGAGAGAAAGAGAGACAGAGAGGGAGGAGGGGGGAGAGGAGAGGGAGGGGGAAAACAGAGAGAGGGAGGGAGGGAGGGAGGGAGAGAGAGAGAGAGAGACAGAGAGGGAGGAGGGGGGGAGAGAGAGAGGGAGGGGGGGGAAACAGAGAGAGAGAGACAGAGAGGGAGGGGGGGGAGAGAGAGGGAGGGGGAAACAGAGAGAGAGAGGGAGGAGGGGGGGGAGAGAGGGGGAGGGAGGGGGGGGGAGAGAGAGGGAGGGGGAAACAGAGAGAGAGACACTACATGCTGTGGGTGTGGAGCTACAGGTCCCAGGGAGTTGATTGGTGCACTGAGTTTTTTTGTTCAAAGGGGATTGGTGAACAGAGTATTTGACCTAGTATTGGTTTTGGGATTGGTGCATCAGTTGAGCACCTTGATTCTGTTAAAGCAGAGAGATTTTCAGTAATGAGCTCAGTCTGCACCGCAATATGAGTGTTAGTATAATAAAAATTATTATATCACTATTTTTACATCAATGATGACTTTTGGTAAGGACACAATACCAGTGTGTGTGTGTGTGTGTGTGTGTACGCAGCATAATAAGTTAATTACTCCATTAAAAGTCACGACCCAAGGCGACCTGTCTTTTCTTTTTAATGCGTTTACTCGCTAGTGTTGCCTCGGTGCGTGCAGATGTATCTCAGGGAAACACTTGTCCACTGCGCACTGGGTTTTTAGCGCGGCACGCCGATGTTTTGGGCCTAATTAAACGCCTTGGCGGGTTTAAAAAAAGTGTTGTCAGTGCGTCGTAGCGGTCGATGCTGTTCTGCGGGCAGAGCTTCCGTGTCACCACGGCGATCCGTCTGCCACCCGGAGGCATCCTGCTGACCCTGCTAATTAGCGACTCAGCCGGGATTGGCTTGTTAACTCTGCCACCCGTTACACCAACCCCCCCACCCCCCACCCCCGACCCCGCCGGTCAGTCTGTCACCAGCAGAGGGGAGGCGGAAGACGAGATGAGCAAAGTTCACCCGCGCCCCCCGCGGCGGCGATTCGGACGAGGTGTCGCGGCGACTCCGTTAGCCCCGTTAGCGGTCGTGGCGGTGGGCCCACCCACTGGTGAACTTTGTGGAGATCGCCGCCTGCTCCCGCGGTCTCCAGGAAGCTGGGCAGATGGCGGGGGTTGTAGGGGCGGCGGGAATCCCGCCAAAGGCTCCGGGTTAGGCGCGGGGCAGAGGGCCACCGTGTGTGCGGTAGCTTGGCGATAGATAATTGGGGGGAGGGAGAGAGTCAGATCCGACTCATTAAGTCTCTTTAATAATAATAATAATGTAGTTCAGTTATTTATAACTACAGTAATAATTCAAATCAGTTATTGTCATTTTTATTTGCTTGAGAATTCACTGCCAATAAAGCAACTTGAATCTGAATTTGGGAAAGATGTTGGTGTTTGTATTGTACGGTTTTCCTGCCATTGTCGTTATTATTGATGCGATTGATTGTGTTGATTGCAACGCTTGCTTCGGCAACACAGCCCATGTCGTGCCGATAAAGCGCCTTGAAACTAAGATTGGAAAAAACTGAGTCGGCAAGAAAGAGGGATATGGTGAGAAAGAGGGAGGAAGAAGGGAAGGAAAAATGGAGACAGAGATCAAGAGAGAGAGAGTGAAAGAGTGAGACAGTGAGAAGGAGAGAGATGTAGCTCCTCTGGGTTTGCAGAAGCAGGTGCTCAGAGACAGGTGGTCTCAGAGCGGAGGTTTGGTCCCACCTGAGAGAGACCGGGGAAACCCCCCCCCCCCCGGGGAGAGGTGGGGGGGGGCAGGACGAGCGCCTCTAATCGCCCTTCCGAAAACGCCTCTAATGGGGCTGTTCTTTTAAGTTAAGCCCTGAGAGGGGGATTGTGGGTACTGCTCTCGTCGGGTTACTTCCATCGATCCGTTTCCCAGACATCCTGTTCTCTTGTCACAAATACACTCTCTCTCTCTATCTCTCTCCTTATTGGTTTTGCTCTCTCTCCCACGCTCCTTCAACCCTTCTCTTTCTCTCTCTTCCTCTTTCCTCAACTTTTCTTTTCTCTCACTTTTTCCTCCCCCTTCCCCCCCCTTCCTCTTATTGATTTCTCTCTCTCTCTCTCTCTCTCTCTCTCTCTCTTTCCCCATCTCTATTACTCTCCCTTCCTCCCTTGTATTTCTTCTCTCTCCCTCCCTCTCCCTCTCTCTCTCGCTTTTCCTCTCTCTCTCCCTCCTTCCCTATCTCTCCCTCTCTCTGTCTCTCTCTCTTGCACGGTCCCCTGGGTGATTGTTGATTGAGTTTGAAGCGGCTCCTTCGGTTGGCTGTTGGGTCCTTTTCGAAAACTCAGCCTCAAGTCCCCCCTTAACGTGTTAATGGCTTCTGACAGAGTCACCTCAGATCTCTTTAGATAAATAAATAAACAAATAAACAACACTGCCATGACATCATCACCTCATTGTGTTTGATTACCGAGCCCAGAGTGATCCTGCCTGCAGGCTCGACTCCAGCGCTGGGAATTCGCCTGTATGGTCACGCAGGCGAAGGTGAAGTTACCTACCCTGCAGGTGTAGCGGAGGGTGCTGGAGTTTAGGTCTTGATCCTCTACCCCAGTGGTTCCCAGCTTCCGTCTTGTGGCTCCACTGTGTATGCTGGTTTTTATTCCAACCACCAGTTTTTATAACTCTCACATAATCCCATGGGGCCCCTTTGCCAATAATGGGGCACTCCCCCTTTGGATTGCTATGGCAACGGCCACGGCGGAGTATCAGAAAATGAACTGACCCGAGAGGACACGTTCCCCTCTGACAGGCAGACAGCACCTGTGTGGGATCAGTCCCACTGGCCAGCAGTCGGAGTGTTTTTAATTTTTTTTTTTTTTCAGAGGTGGGGCTCTTGGCCCTGATCCGCGAGATCCCATCGCGTATGCTTGTTTTGCTGGCTCAGGCTTCGTAAGGCCTCGTCGAGCTGTTAGCTGAACAGCGGTCAGGATCAGCCTTATCTTTGACATTTCTTCAGCACGTACATTTGTATTACGCTCAGACCCCATTACACTGAGCGGGATGGTGAGGAGAATACACAAAGCTTTTGAGAGCAGAATGAGTGCTTGATCAGAAAAAGGCAATCAGAAAAGTGTTTTGTTTTTTGTCCCTCTTTGAGCCTGCAAAAACATGTAACACAGATTAGACAGATGTAAAAGATCTATTTCCTTTTTTCAGCAAATCCTTACTGGGTGTTTAAAACAAAAACCTCTCCAGAAATAGGCTCAGCTGAGACAAAGGAACTAGGCTTGCTTAAAGGGCAGATCCCAACAAGAGCGTAATGAAGAAACACCCTTGCATTTATCTCTCTGTTAAAGTAAAGGCCCCACTGGTCATGACGTTAGCTACGGGTGTGTGGAAAGTGACTGTTGACTAACGTAAAATGCCCGGGTAGCACTGAACGAGCAAGAGACGCTTAATAGAAAGGTCATCGCATTCAGAGGGCTGCCGCCTCCCAGCCCGGACAAAACCAGTGATTTTGGGGCACTTGAACACCAGGGAAATACACGGTTTCGTCCACAGTTTTATAGTTGTAGTTTTTGTGATATTAGGCTTCAAAATCCTGTATCACAGCCTTTCTGTGGCTCCTGTTTGTCCAGCTGAAGTCCTGGAAGGCTGAATGCTGAGAAAAGCACTGACTGGTTGGTCAGGTTTTTATTATTTTTTTTTTTACTTGCTGTAGCTTTAAGTGCAGAAACAAACTGTGGCCCCCCAGGACTGGAGGCAGGGAGTTCAGGCAGGGAGGCGTATTTTTTTGGGGGGGTTAACCCCTTTAGGCCCCGCTCCCAGGTGTTTAGGACAAGCAACAATATGGACTTCTGTATTCCCAGGGGAGGGGTCAAAGGTCAAGGCCAACATGTGCTTCCTGTTTTCTTTCCCCCTCTCTTTCCTAGTCTGTTTTGCAGTATTTTTTTCCCCTCAGCACAGTCACATGCTCCCCTTCTCTGTCGTCTTCTTCTTCTTCTTCCTATTTTTCGGTTGTTTGACCTCCTTTAATTAGGGAAAGTCCCTGATCCGGCAGAAACAGGTTTGCTTTTGTGGCATGTGCTAAATCAGTGTCCCCCTAATGGGCACTAATGAATGGCGTTAAGTGCGTGTGGTAACGACATCCACCCCCTTTATGAGGTTATGCTCCCTCTGGCTTTTAACATGGAAGGTTCTGGAAAGACAGAACCGTTGGTGGAGCTGTTTTTACACTGATTTTGCATCAATTACGATGAAGCAGTGGTATTGGAGGGCGACAGGTCATGACACTGAAAAGGGGTGGGCAGCACACTGCCATTTGAACCAGTCATCGTGTTTTTCTGTGGATCGCAAATTCTTTTAATTGATTTGGAGACGTCAGTTTGATTGGTAGCTCAGTTTAGGCCCTCAGCCTTCATAGTGTTAAATGGCAAACAAACATACCTGCAGCCTACACACAAACACACACACACACACACAGGCACGTTCTCTCAAACACACACACACACACACACACACACACACACACACACACACACACACACACAGGCACGTTCTCTCAAACACACACACACACAGGCACGCTCTCTCAAACACACACACACACACACACACACTCTCAAACACACACACACACACACACACACACACACAGGCACGCACAGGCACACACACACACACACACACACACACAGGCACGTTCTCTCAAACCCACACACACACAGGCACGTTCTCTCAAACACACACACACACAGGCACGCTCTCTCAAACACACACACACACACACAGGCACGCTCTCTCAAACACACACACACACACACAGGCACGCTCTCTCACACACACACACACACAGGCACGTTCTCTCAAACACACACACACACAGGCACACTCTCTCACACACACACACACACACACAGGCACACTCTCAAACACACACACACACACAGGCACGCTCTCTCATACACACACAAACAGGCACGCTCTCACACACACAGGCACACTCTCACACACACACACTCAGGCACGCTCTCACACACACGCGCACACACAGGCACTCTCTCTCAGTGTGGTGTCACTGTCTCTCTAGCCTGAAGAGAAGAGTTTTGTGGTGGGTGAAGGTGAAAGGGCCTTTTTGACCACCCCCTCCCCCCCCCACCCGTCAGCCAGCCCAGTGGTGCCCACTGCCCCCCTCCAACTCCCCCCAGCCCGTGTCCGAGGGGGGCGGGGAGAGGCTAATGGAGCAGAGACTGGGGCCTAATGTGCCTAATCGAGTTTGAAATGGCAGAGGAGAGCGGGGACACGGCCTCATTATTTAGGCTAATCGGCGGAAGGAAGTGGAGCGTGGGGGGTGTGGCGGGGGTGGGGGGGGTTCGATTTGGGCAGGCGAGAGCGAGAGCGGGGGCGGTGTACGGCTGTTCATCGATTTATAACACCACGGTCACAGATGGGTCCCCCCGGGCAACAAATGTTGGGAAGCTTTTTTAAGTTTCCAGGCTATCAAAAGCATTAAGGGGGATCTAACGGCCGCTGAGCGGCCATAACATCCATCTTGATGCCGTTGGAACGTGGTGTGCTCTTCAGACAGGAAGGGGTGGACAGTCAATGCTTTAGGTTTTTTTAGTGTTATAAAGGCATCATAAGGCTGTCATAAGGATGGGATGAACGACAGATGTAACCCTTTGGAAAAATTGTTCATCTTCTCAGTTTGTGGGGGGGGAATAATTGTTTGTCTGCGCACACGTCAGCCCACCTGTTAATGTAGCCCAGAGATGGGCCATCCCAAAATCCACCGCTCTGTGGGAGAGACCCAAAAGGTCAGCTTCTGGAAGAGCAAAGACTGAGCGAGAGAGAAAAAGAAAGAGCAAAAGTGCAAGCAAGAGAATCAGAATGGCTGATGAATGAATGAATCCCCCCTCACTCAATGAGATGGAGAAACGCTGTTTTCAAAGCTGTCATTTTTAGGTATAATCTCAACAGCTAATTTGCATCAACATACATTTTAGGAAAAATAACATCTGTGTGATTTAACCACTGAAAAATTATGACTTTAACAGGAGGAGGCTTTTGATATCACTTTGCTCTCTCTGGTAATTGTCTGATGTCACAATGGTAGCATTGCAGGTATGAATTATGATTGGCATCTGTGTTTGCCCCCAGTGTGATGCCAGCATGCAGGTAGGGATAATTGCCAGGCTCAGGTTTAACCATTAGCTTTTTAAAATATGCGTCGCCTTTCACCGTTAGCATTTTAGTTTCCTTTCACCGCAGTGCGTTTACCCTAATGCTGGTCTCCACCGTTGCGTGTTCTGGTTGCTCTGGTCGCTTCTGTCTCACAGGCTCAGCACATTCTATCATATTAACCTTTTTAGTTGTTCTGCGCGAAAGAGCCTGACAAATAGATTACTGTTATCGATAATTTTTAGTAGTGTTCTGCGATGATACGGGGCTTTTTGCAGCCCCAGAAAGGTCAGACGGCGTGTTTGTTTTGGGATCTTTAACCGTCCTGTGGGTGGAGGAGAGGTTTTTTTTTTTCAGTCCCTCCTTTTAGTTCTCTTCAGTCTGTGACCGTAAAAAAAAGAAAAACAATGTATCGTCTGGGCTCTCTGTCTCCTGAAAGGTCAGTGGGCCGGGATGTGAATCCAGCAGCTGCTGGCTTGAACTCTTGTGTAAGCCACTATCTGCTGCAGTCTGAAGAGCTTTGACAGGAGAAGACTCTGGAAAGCTACTTCCTGTCTTCCTCCTCTTTAAATTTTTGTTTACTCTGCTTCCTGTCTCTCTCTTTCTGCACACTTGGTCCTGTTCTCCTTTCCTGTGTTCTGTTTCCCATGCTTTGCTTTCCTGTCTTTTGTGACCTGCTTCCCGTCCCTTGCTTCCTCCTTCCTGTCCCATTTCCTCCTTCTGTATCTGCTTCCTTGTGTCATGCTAGCTGCTGTGTCTGCAGCCTGTAGCAAAGAAATCAATTGATGTTCGTCCTATACTCTGACGAACATGAAAATGTTTGTGATGAGGAACAATGAACGCTCAAAATGTAGTGACATATGCAATTCCCTTGATTAACTTGCTGAAGTTTATGAAGTAACAAGCAACACTTTTTATGTAGTTGTTAAATCAGAGTTAAAGATGGAACCCAGACCTCAGCAGTGATAACATGAAGCCTCCTGATTGGCTCCCTCATGCGTCCGTCAAACAGACATGCCCACCCACTCGTTGTTATGCGCAGCGCTAACTGTAGTAGACAGTTAATCCTTTTAATATAAGACTCCGAGGTTGGCGCCTGACCCCGCTGCTAACCTCCTGCCAAATCCAAATCAGGCCTCATGGCTAATTAATATTGATGACAGTTCAGGTCTTTTGTTTACTTTAGGTCTGACTCCTCCGTTTATGAATGTTAATGTTGTCTGTGAGACTCTCAGGTACACAGAACCAAGTCAATGAGTGCTGGGGGGTGGAGGTGGGGGAGGTTCTGGGTTTTCAGGAACAGACAACACCCCTCACACACCCCACCCCCCCACCACCCCCCAAAACACACACAAACCTACCAGCCCAGAGACACCAGTCAGGACGGTTTTAACCTTTACTTAAGACACTGTGTCATCGCTCTGTCTTCATCCATTAATGCTGGGAGAAGCCGCTGTTGACATTAGCGTCGTAAGTCCATCTGGACTTGATTTAGCGCCGCAGGAGCAATTAAAAATTCCGCCACAAAAAAATGTAACAAATCTCCAGGGGTACTGCCTGACCTTGGATGAGAGATTTTTTTTTCTTTTGTTTTCTTTTTTGGATAATGTCTTAATGATTCTCGCTATACTTCTTCGAAATTCGATTTTTGCGCCAAGTTGTGTCTGGGTAACAGGATGGCGTAGTTATCCAAATTAGTTTCTTTATCGATGTTGCACCTGCATTCTCTGCTTTGGACGTGTTGTTAGCCAAGTGTGCACCCCTGTAGTTTTTGAACGCTTGTGGATGCATTCACAATACTCTCTGTTATGAATCGCTGTGGACTTGGACATCTGGTAAATAACTAACGCCATATAATGACGGCAGAAAGGTTACCTGACATTGTGAGACAGCGCACCTGTAGCAGACTGCAGTCAAAGCGCTCTGAGCAGTGGTGCTGTGGAATCACCTGTGAAAGGTGACCTGCTGGTTTGAAAGAGGCACGTGTTTCTCAACCCTGTGGACAGCCCTGTGGCCGATCACATGCAGATTCCAACTCACCAAATCCTCTTTTCGTTAATGTTCCCTTACCTAATGGCAAGTTTCCTTTGTCAAGCAACGCATAGTAGCTGTGCGCTACTAAAGTGTGTACCGTTTTTGGCGAGGCCCCCGAGATTCTGCCATGACCTGATGTGGACTGATTTAATAATAAATGTATGAAAAGTGGGCTAAAATATTACATGTGACATATTAGGAATGATATGAGATAATGAAATTTGAGGTAAATCATATTTGAGTTGAGATCCAGCATATTAAATAATGATTTCTGTGTGTGGTTTTCCCCTTTTAAAAGCCTTTTTTCTGTGTTTCCCTCCCTGTTTCTGGCACAGGTGGCTGTCTATGATAATGTTCTGCTGAGGTCCAGTGGAAGGCATCTTTATCTGTCCCCGCCCCTCCCCGTCCATCTCCCCGCCCCCAGCCCCTGGCCCCGCCCCCATCCATTGCCATGACACCCACCTGTAGCATGCTGGCGCTCCTGCTGCTCGCCCTATCACTGGCCTCCTGCCTGCTCCTGGTGTCCGGCATGACCACGCCCTTCCCCAAGGATCTGGAGCCCATCAATGTGGTCACCAGGCAACGTGAGTGGCGTCATGACGATGGAGTGTGTGCGCGTGCATGTGTGTGTGTGTGTGTGCGCGTGCGTGTGTGTGTGTGCGTGTGTGTGTGTGTGGTGCGTGTGTGTGTGTGTGTGTGTGTGTGTGGGGGTGTGTGTGTGTGTGTGTGTGTGTGTGTGTGTGTGTGTGTGTGCGTGTGTGTGTGTGTGTGTGTGTGTGTGTGTGTGTGTGTGTGTGTGTGTGTGTGTTCATTTGGAGAGGTGAGAGGAGGCTGATCTCTCAGTACATCTCAGGCTTTAGGTTCACAGTCAAAGTGGCGCCGCAGGTGAGCTCTGAGACCTGAAGGCTTACACAGATAATCTGCCTCAATGACAAAGGGACACACTGCAGCTCCCTCAGCGCCCTGCAGGGGGAGCCCTTAGGCCAGTTTCATCTTATCCACTGCTAATCAGGGGGGTTTCCAGGGGAACCAACAGCTCGTTAACTAATTAACAATCCCATAATTGACCTTTAAGTGATGGGGCTGTTCCTGCACCAGTGGCCTATCTTTGGGGGGGGGGGGGATTGCATCATGTAACGAGGATGGAAAAAGCATGGGATATAAAATAAAAATGAAAAATAAGAATAATAAAATGTGTTTAAAGAAGGAGTGAATGAGGTCACTTTGTCGTTATGGGTGACAAGGCTCCTGAATTCTATCTTGCCTGTCTGAATTGCACAGTAATCTGCAGCTCTAGTAGGGGAAAAACCTCTCTCTCTCTCTCTCTCTCTCTCTCTCTCTCGCTCTCTCTCGCTCTCTCACTTACTTTGCATTAATTGGGAGCAGCACCATCACTTACCCCCTTAAACCACTGAGGCAAAAGGACACGGTGGGCTTTGTGCACTTTCAGCTCCTACATTTGTAGGAAATAGAAGAGCCATAATGGAGTCTGAGAGCCGGGGTGAGAAAGAGGAGGGGGGAAGAAGAGGGTAGAGACAGAAGCACTGATGGAGAAAGGGAGTGAGATGGAGAGAGAGAGAGAGGGAGAGAGAGGCTAGAAGAGGGAAGAATGGGAAAGGGAAGGGTGGAGGGCTCATATCCTTAATAAAGGAGAAGAGTGAAGGAGAGGGGGAGGAAGTGAAGGAGAGAGAGAGAGTGTGTGAAGAAGGGCGAAAAGGGTAGAGGAGGAGAGACAGTGAAAGAAGGGGGGAGGGAGAGAGGGAAGGAGAGGAGGTGGAAGGAGAGGAAGAGACAGCTAGCCCATACAGGTTTATTTAATAAAGATGAATGGAGAAGTGACGGAGCACAGTGGAGAGAGAGAGAGAGAGATGGACAGAGTTTCAGGAGTGGGGAGGGGGAAACAGAGAGAGCCTGCAGAGGCCCACCTGCACCAATGGCTGGTGAAACACACACACCTTATATTACAGCGTACTTTTCCTCGATTATGATACATTTTACTGGAGACAAGCAGTCATGCCCTTTGTACTGCATTCTAATTCTCTTAAAGCAGGTTAGCGCTTCCAGGTTAAAAAAAATGTCCGTTTTGATTGCATTAGTCTGTTTTCAGAGACTTAAGTGCATTCGATTGAATGTAGGCCAGGGTTTTGTCGTACGCATTTTCCCCCAGACCAGGCTGGGCTTAATCCATAGGTCACTCAGCTCCGTTATTGATGGTCGGGGGGGGTAAAATTCGGAACGTCTTCAGGGGTTTATTCAGCCCCATTGAGCCGAAAGTCAAAATCGTAGCGACAGAAAGGCCCGACGGACCCCCATGAGGAGACAATTTTGGCAGAGGGCGTTCAAGTGCTGTTGCCAAGAAACAGAAAGGACCACAGTAATTACCGAGTGTTTTTACTTCGATTTTGCTCTCTTAACTTTGTCAAGGGCCTGGCTCTGTCTCTGCAGCCCCTTCTGGACACACTGTGGCCTCCAATCTCTAAACAAAGTACCTCCTTATCGTTTAATTAGAAAATTCAAGTCCAGCACAGTAATCAAGCTTTTTTTGTTGTTGTTCCCTTCTAAACAAATCTCCCTTTGATAATTAATCTGTATTTATGCTGGAATTAATCCAACCGCTGGTACTCCTTAACTTTTGAATCGCCACATTAAGCAAGTTTCTTGAGATTTAAACTTTCTCTTTAGTGTTTTTTTTTTTTTTTTTACCCAATTTTTCTCGGTCAGAACAGATAGTATTAGTGCTGAAATCACAAGAAAACTGCCCAAACATGGGGAGGAGAATCTTTAAAGTAAAGAGTTTGTTTGAAGGGATAAATTGACATTTGGGTGATTAAACCCTTTTTTTCTGCTTGCCAAGAGTGGAGCAACCCCTTTTAATTTCTGTCTGTACATTATGGAGATGTCTTAGCACCATAGCATTGGACTGCATGTAGCATTAGCAATAACTCGGTGTCTGAAAGTCTATGGTGAAAGTGACTGTGAACTCTAACTTGCTCCAATGAAAAGGGAGGCAATGCTGTCTCCTCCTTTGAGACCCAATGCTAAATGTGTCATTTTGTACCTTTAATGTGCAGTCAGGTGCTATGCCCAAAATTCAAACGCAATAAAGTAAATTGCGATACATAAATTTGTATGATTTATATGTCAAAGTTGGAATATCCTTAATACTAATAACAACATTTAATAAATCTGTACATTTATTTCTTAAGGTAATATATACTGTATATAACCTGCCCAATTTCTTATATGCTGGCTACATCACCCAAAGTTCCCATTGGTGATAATTAGGTTATTCTATTCTATTCCGTTCCATTCCATTCCATTCAGTTGTATTCCAGTGTAAAACAGTACTGTTGCTTGTGGTAAGCAGACAGAAGGTATGCGCCTTTGAATCCCTTAATTGAAGGCAAGGGCAGGTAAACAGAGAGCAGCATCACGGCGGCGAGAGTTCAGAGCTCGTATTTAATCAGGAACAGCTGTCTGGCTTCTGTCTAGTCTTATTCTCTTATTTCCCTGGGCTAATAAAGCTGTAGCTCCAGCCCCCCCCCCCCCCCCCCCCCCCCCCACTCTTATTGTCTCCAGTAACGGGTGAGAAACGCGGGGCAGGCCTGAGTTAATGCAGGCTTCTTAGCCTAAACTTTAATGAATGACTCAGGACTTTTTAACACCACAGGGCCGGGAGTAGTCCAGCTTGGCGTGCCTGGAATTTAAATCATTGTGTCCAGTCGTGAGCCCACGAAGCCAACGAGGCCCAATAAACGATTGGTTGAGCCATGATTGGTTAAGCTATGATTGGCTGTCAGTCTCTGACTGTGTCTGAGCTGAGTGTGTGTGTGTGTCTGTGGGTATGTGTGCGTCCGTGCGTGCGTGTGTGTACGCCTGTCAGTCTTGAATTCATAATCCAATCAAGTCTAAGAGTTAATGTGTGAATTTATAAATAGTAATAATGATTGGTTGGAAATATGGTCACTCTTATGTGTGCTGTGTGAGGTTTTTTTGGCCTGGGTGTGATGGGGTCGGGTTCACTCGTCACAGCCTGTGTGCCCCTACCCCCACAGAGTCGTCCCTGTACCCCGGGTTCCAGGGTCTCACCTCGGACAACGACACGGCCAGACTGGGCCTGGACTTCCAGAGAATGCTGAGGATCAACCACATGCTCTACATCGCAGCCAGGTGAGTCAGAGGGACACAGCGACGAGAGTCACGAATTTACCCAGCGCACCCCCGGACTCTCCTGACCAAAGCTGGGCCACCGTGGACCAGTAATGGCACAACCATGACCCTGTTTACACCTGGTTTTAAAATGTGTCTTGGGCGATCAAAAGTGGACGGCGCTAAATGCAGGTGTAAACGACCACCAAGACGCATTGTGATTCCGATCGCTCAAACAGCTTGCAGAGGTGGTCTGGGACGCGTTTGACTGTATCTTTTGCAGTGTGAGCACTAATGCATCCCCAGCAAGGACGTAACAGGAAAATATGTCATTGATGGAGGACGTGGTGGCTGTTTTGGTGACAGCGCGCCAAGTCGCAAATGGCTTCGTCCTGCCAATCTCAACATTTGGAATAGCCCGTACATGTATATTAGATCTTGAAACATTTTTGCTTTCTTAGCTAGCACATGTGAAACAAATCTTGTCTGGTGACAGACTGACGTAATAACTGTGGGCAGGGCCCCTGACCTCCTAGTGGAAGTGACAGTAGGCAGTAACGAAATCTGAACACAAGTGGTCAGGTGTTCACAGGTGTGAACGGCGATGTGTCTCCGCAGTCCACCTGCGTTGGGATCACCAAAAGGCATTTTAAAACTAAGTGTAAACAGGGTCTAGGATTCAAAAACCCAATCGCAATGCTCAATGCCTGCTCCTCAAATGCATGTCTCACTGTCAGAAGCTACAGAGATGTTTTTTTTAATCATATTGCTATCTACTTACCATCAGCTTGTATCACTATCTCTATTTGCGTTCATCTGGACAGCCATTTTTACCTACCCTTTACGTATGCACCTTTAGTCTTCCTCTTTTGTTGTAATTTTTGTTTGTAATTTCTATTATGGAAGGTGCTTTTGACACCATGTAAACCTCTGTATAAACAAAAGTATATTTATAATTACTGTTGTTGTTGCTGGGGGTCTAGACACCACAGGTGCTGGTTCCCTATGGTTTTTGTTTATGTTATGATTAATGTTATTAAATATGATTTTAATGGCGCTCCAGAGAGATAAAGCTGACCGTTGCGCTAAATGACAGCTTCCTGTTGTTTTGTCACCCCCCCCCTCCAGGGACCACGTTTTTGCTGTGAATCTCAGCACCTCGATGGAGGAGATCGTTCCACAACAGGTATGGGGGGGTTCGGGGCTGGTAAGATGAGTTTTGGGCGTGTCCATGTCCCTCCCCAGCCCCAAAAAAATACAGGAAGTAAAAGGAACTGGAGGGGGACTTTAAGTATGTCATATGTACAGGTATGCACCGCATAACGTCTGTTCAGGCGATGTCTGATTGCATATACGCCCGTGGTCCCATAAGGTTATAGTAGAGCTCAGAGAATACATTACCTATGTAACCCATATATTACCTTGCCAGATACATTAGCTGAAATACAGTACTGTATGTGAACAGTATCTTGGCTATTTATTCAGTACAGGTACACTACAGTATCCCATATAGCTTTGACAATATGGTGTCCAACACAACGTCCAAATCACAAAACGTCCTATTTTGCAGAACGTATCGTGGACGTTAAGCGACGCATACCTGTATATCTAAGACAGGTCAGATTTATGTACGGTCACAAGTCTGCAACAAAGTTATAGGTATATATAAGAAATTGTAGGTATTGTAATACCCCTTTTCTGTAAAGTCAATCGGGGTTTTCTGTTAGTTGTTGCTGCACCAGTCAATGCATGTCATGTCAATGTCGTAACTGTTACGTAGCATGTCGAACCTGGATGACAGATTATCTTTTATTAAAACGGTTGGGGTCGCTTTCCTGTTACAGAAGCTGACCTGGAAGACAAAGGATGTGGAGAAGTGTACGGTGCGAGGAAAGAATAGCGTAAGTGCCGCCGCCTTCGCACAGCAGCTAACACACGCTAGCTGTTACTGTCAGTCCCCAGTAGGGAACACCGTGGAGAGAGAGAGAGAGAGAAACACCCAGAGGGCATAGGGTGGGGTCAAGGAAGTTAGACAAACATGACATCATCGTTGTCAGTTGGGTAGACTGGTAGCCATGGCAATGGTCAGTTGTATGGTACACGGGTGACTTATACCTTATACCTACAGGCAAGGACCAGCACACCCTGCTGGCTTGGAGTCAAACTGGTATAATAATTACTGTAACCCTGTTATACCTGACGCCTTAATACAGTCTGTGGCATTACATTGCACTGCTCATGTTAACTTATTATGAGCTACATTTAATATTTAATTTTCATATTGTCGTGAATATTTTTTCCTCCTCCTACGTTCTGCTATCAATACTGTCAGTGGCACACATACCACAGGATGGAATTTTTATTTTTATTCTTATTTATTGATACACAAAACTAACTAAAAGTAAGCAGCAAACGTGCATGAAAAAGACAGTGAAGGAGAGCTGGGATGAGACTCTGCGCTTATGTAAGTACCTTCACTTAGACTGCATTCTGCAGGTAATGAATCACGGTCTTATGTAAAAGGTAGCAGAGCTGAGTGACGAATGGATTCGTGATTCTGGAGGTTGCAGGTTCAATTCCCAGGCTGGCCACTGCTGCTGTGCCTTTGAGCAAGGTGATTGAGTCAGGAAATATCCAGCTTTATGGGAGGACTATAAATATAAAAACACTTCAATAACTGGAGGTATATGCTTTACGAGCCGCCGTGGGTTGGAGCATTAGCTGAATACCGGAAAACCAAAGCGTACACATCTGCCACCTAGTTACAAACCCAGAGGCCCCACTTTTTTTTTGTTTTTTTTTTGCAGGATGAGTGCTACAACTACATCAAGGTCCTCGTCCCTCGCAACGACGAGACGCTGTTCGCCTGTGGCACCAACGCCTTCAACCCCACCTGCCGAAACTACAAGGTACCGACCCGGCCCTCCGTTTGGTTCCGAGACCTTTCATCCCTGCTGGGACCCTTGCTTCCACTACCGCCCCCCACCCCCCACCCCACCTCAGACAAGCTGTTTTTAAAATGCATCTCTGGCTGCTTCCTGCTGTTCGCTTTGTAGAGTAGCATTTCTTGGGGGGTGGCGTGGGGAGGCGGAATCGTGTGAGTGCATGTACCTGAGGAAATATCAGTCTTGAATACCTTAACAACCTTAACACATCTGTGAACCCCCAAAATAAGGAAAAACAGCCAGAGCTAGGTGCAAACAGTAAATACCCAAAGGGTATTTTGCCTAGGAATGTTTTTGATATGCTAAAAATTTTTTACTTTTTTTAAACTGAAACATATTTTGTAGTTTTGTCAATATGCACCCTAGCCTGACAAATATTAAATACAGATCCAGATATGCGTTATCATTTTCATATTTGTTTTCTTTTTCGCAAACCTTGAATGAACTTGCATGCGTGGGCAGCCAAGTATTATAGCAGCTAAAGAACTAAGTTTGTTACACGGAGGTTGCAGGTTCAAATTTCAAATGGGGCGCTGCTGTTGTTCCTTTGAGGAGACTCTACTTTGCCAGAACCACTTTAGTAAAATATCCAGCTTTAATAAAGCCTGATTAAAATATAGAAAAATGGATTATGGGTTTAAAAAGAGGCAACTGTGAAGGTCACTATGGGTGAGTAAAGCCTCAATGTAACCAGGCAGAACAGTGTAGTACAATGGATGTGCACCTTGTAACTTTAAGGTTACAGGTTCACATCCCGGTAAGGGCACAGCTATTGTACCCATGAGCAAGGTACTCTACCCACAGTGCCTCAGGAAAATGTCTGTCTGGATAAACCAATAGTGTGTTTAATGTAAACTGTATAAGTCACTATAGATTAGTGTGTCGGCTAAATGTATATGTCATTTGTAGTTATCAGGTAAACTGAAAAGGATTTGCCACAGGTTTAGTGCATTTAAACTGCCCTTAGAAAAATAGTGTTGACACTGTTAAATGTCCTGGTTCCCACTTCTGTGAGATTGTTTTTAGATTTGTGGGTCACATGCTCGTTGCATTGGAGGATCTGTAGGGGCGATCGTAAACTACTGGAATTGTGGCAGGGTAACGTTCCAGTCATTGTTTGAAAACCGTTTAAGAGAGATCACTGGCTACGTTCTCGCTGGAGAAACTCGATGTGGAAAAACAGAGCAGTCCACTCAGTTGGACAGGGGTGCAGTTTGTGTTCGGCTCCCGGATCGTTAGCTTCCTCAGGTCCGTTGCCCGGGTTAAGTCAGAAAGTCAACATGCCGAACGCGCGTGCGCTGTCATGTGCTCGCAGGATCAGCTGTGAACGATTAATCCGTCTGCAGCAACGCCAGATCGCTCAAAAGCCGTCTGCGGCTCGCGTCTGTGTTTGCACATAGATCAGCCGCGAGTTTCGATAAAAGTCACAACCGCACGTGAGGGTCAGTGAGTGTCAGGTCGAGAGGTAAACACACACAGCATCCCGCTGCGCTGATTGGACAAGCCCCCTGAAGGAGAACAGATCAAACCACAAGATGAACTCGCCACCCCTGGATGAAAACACTCAACATCCAGGGTTATCTGTTTTTGATATGCTAAAAAAATATGGTCCATTTCTCATACATGTTTGTAATTTTGGCAGTATGCACCATAACCTGACAGATATTAAATTCATATTTAAGCTTTCAGACACATATATCCTTGCATTCCTTTGGATGTCACACACGGTCATTTCCTTTGTCCGGATGTCTCTGTGACAGGTAGCACAGAGGCTGGACTTGGATGCATGCAGAAATTTTCCAAATGCAGAGTTGAGACGGCTCCACATGTGAAATTAAAGACAGACACTGTCAGACCATCTGCAGTCTGGATATGAGGAAAAACCTAAATTACTCTCAACCCAAAAATACTAAGAACAAGAGATCTGGTCAAACTGGATGGAACACTGGGAAGACAGTGGCAACATTGTCATAGCAACACGTTGGCACGGCGATTTGAAGTCTGCTTTTAAAAATCTGTCCACTTTAATTGCCTCTGAGTGAGCAACTTGTTGCAAAAACAGTTTTATGGATAAAATATCAGTGGAGGAAAAAAAACAACTTCTGCTAGAGCTCCAATTAAAGACCAACACATTTTTTGCCTGCTTCTGGCGGTGAGCGCGATCGTTACGAGCGCGTAAATCCACCGGCGGCTAGTTTCGATGTTTGGACAAAGTCGTGCCTCTGTGGGTGCTGTGCAGCGGGAACAAACACGGTTATCGGCATTCGTTGGGTTAACAGCTGACTCCCAGAGGAGGGAGGTCTGTGAAAGCAGTCAGGAGTCGACCTGCAGACCCAAACTAATCCCTCAGCCACAAACAGAGACCTCACAACCCCAGTTTACATTTTTTTTTTTCTCGTCAGGCCTTAGGAAAAAGCCTGATAATATATAACACAGAGAGCATTCTCTCTCTCTCCCCCCTCTCTCTATCTCTCTCCACCACACTCCCCCCCCGCCTTACTTTGGCAGAGCAAACGTAACGATCCCCTTGAGGAACATGGGGAAAGTGTATTTCTTATCGCTTAATTTATTCCTAACTTTGTTTGAAACGGGCCATGAAGCTTTGCGTGTGCAAAGATGGAGTTGTGGCTGGGACTGTATTCCACTGTCTGTAAACACAGTAAACTGAAAGTCTTGCCTCTGACGTTTGATAATCTGCCATCCAGTTTTGACCTGATCCATAACACACTTGGCAATTTTTACTTTCCGTAAAACCCAGCCACCCAGCCACCCCTTCACTAAGCCTTTTGGGCGCGAGTGCATGAGTCTGAAGCAAGAGGTCAAAGGTCAGAGAGGTAGTGTGTCGGGAACAGATGACGGGCCTCAGAGAGTCATGACAACGGGTTGTAATTCATGTACTGGGAAACAGCAGACCAGCTGTTCGTCTGTGATAACCGTGTCAGTCCCTGCCCCCCCCCCACCCTTCCGGACCCCCCAGTGTCCCATCCACTCACCAACGATGTCCACATTCCCTCCTACCCTGCTGGGACCCCCAGTGTGGTTAACAACCCCAGTCGGAAACAGCTGCTGTAAGGTACACCGTTTGTTAGCAGGGGAGGGGTGGGTAGCAGGTTTGGGGTGTCTCGTAACACTTTTTGAGAGAGGGGGGCCTTGACCATTTGACTCAGGTTTGAATCCTAGATTGGGGTACTGCTAGGTTTTTAACACGACACTTCACGGTTGTAGTCTTGGGGACAATGTGAGATCTAAAGTTTCTAGTGCCTTTTATAGAGCAATTTATGCTTGGTTTTGGAAACAGAGCGCCAGTGCTGCTGCGTTCACAGCACTTCAGATATGTCTTTTTGTGTTTTGTGTGTTTTAACTACACTGTAGCTTGGAAAAGAAGGATTTTTGTAAACTGCAACAGGAATAAAGACGCAACAAAAAAAATCAAATGCCTGACCTTGCAAGTACTTTCGCAAACTTGGAAGGTTTTTCGCATTTCAAAAAATGAAAGCGCTGTAAATGTTTTATAAGGAGCGGTGGGACTCCTGTTTTATATTCTCTTTGCCTTTTCAGATGTCTACGCTTGAGCAGGATGGAGAGGAAGTGGTCGGCCAGGCCCGCTGCCCTTTTGAGTCCCACCAGTCCAATGTGGGCCTGTTTGCCGGTGAGTCTCTGGATAGGTCAGCCGCGCCAATTGGTCGGGAGAGCCCCAGATTCTGAGGACCCGGGGTGGGGGGGGGACTGCTTTTTCCTGGGGGGGCTATGGATCATGCTGCCATGGCTTTCAGCTTAAACTCAACAACCCGTTCACACCATAGAAATCAGAGGAGGAGAGTTAATGGTGTAATCAGCTGTGTTAATTGATCACTGGAGAGCAGAGCGATGGGAAGGACCAGTGTTCCCTGCAGCTATCCAGGACCACAGCTGGCTTCCCCCACTGTGACCAACCAGACACTCAGCTCTGTGCTCGTAACACTGAAGCATATGCCTCTCTACCATTGAAGCTGAAACATTGCAGTTTGATGCATCCATCTTATAAATATTCATTAAGGGGTGTGGCCAGCAGCAGTACTATGGCAACGGCCAGGCTATACCATAGTGCAGCACTGCAAGCTACTGTGAATAGAGACAAAGAGGATGAAAGGAAAAAAAGGGATGGCGCGTCTAAAGCAGGAGTGACCGTATCGGTCTGTAGTTCTCATGCCAGCTTCTGCTCTTAATTATTTAATTTGCACAATTATTTATGTGATTTGATAGTTAAGATGGATTTCATAAAAAGCTCATGAGTGGCTGCCAAAGACTACTCGCTTCCTGGACATGAAATACTTCACTTTGGCCTGGTATGTGACTGAATTGGCATTAGTGTGCATGGCTAATAAGCTAATTGAGCCAGAGCAATTAGCAGAAACAGATACCTGCATACACACGGGACCAAATTAGCCAAACTGTGCCAAGACCACATTCACATGAATATGACTGGCTATTCTGGGCCTGGCTCAATTGTGCATGCAGTATATAGGTTTAAAATAATGTCAACACTCATTGTGCTATGGAGTGTCAGGTGGGGAGTGTTTGATTGACACATCTCTTTGGCATCACTCTCCCACACCACCTCATTGGTTTATTTTTTTTAATATCCATTGCGAGACGCCATGCTGAAAAGAGGGCCCAGGTCTGTTTGCAATGCGACACAGCCACTACCGTTTTCAGCAGACAGGAGCGTACTAGACTAGAATGTAAAACACCCATGGAAAACGAACGATTTACCAGTATCTCAAAACACAACTGGAACGATGGCAAATACAGTTTGGGTGGTGGGTGGTGTGGGACCGAGCTTGATACGTCTGTGAGACACGTACCCACGTCTTCCTGATTCCTCTTACTTTACTCCCTTGTCAGGCGTGTTAGCGGCTCTCGAGGCCGTCACGGACAGACTCATAAAGCGCCTGTCATGAAGAGCGTCGGGAACAAGAGTGCGGGCGCAGAATAGCAAGCGATAGCATCATCGATAAAGCGTCAAGCTCAAGGACTGCACTGGCGAGGCAGGCAACAAATCCCACATAATTACATACGTACAGCAGCGTTTAAAAAAAAAAAATCACATGGAAGGCCCGTCTGTTCTTTGATGGGTTTTCTACGTTTTCTCCCTCGCTTTGAATGCTCCATCATATTCTCAAGCCATGGTCATCGCTGCAGCATCCATTGTGAGTTTAGGAGGACTACAGACTCTCCTAAATGTTGTACAGGAATCCCACTGACTGAGTCTCTCCCTCCTTGGGTGGAGCTAAGGAATAAACAGTTCTGAGAAACAGCCTGTCTTAACTGAATATCTGTTTTTTTTTTTCCTCTCCAAGGACAATGAGTTGAGATGGGATATTTTGAGAGCAAGCTTTTGACGTTAAAAAAAACAAGGTGTAATCTGTTGATTGGAGGGTTGAATGCTATCTAAACAATGCTTTTGCTTTTTGAATTAAGTTTCTTTTTTTTTTGTCCACCAGGGGGCGATTTTTACTCGGCCACTATGACGGACTTCCTGGCTAGTGACGCAGTGATCTACCGCAGCCTGGGCGAGGGAAGCCCGGTCCTGCGCACGGTCAAGTACGACTCCAAGTGGCTCAGAGGTGCGTCACATGACCCTGTAGCTGGCCAATGAGCACACCATGACAGTGAGAGGCGTCAGGCTCAGGGGCTATGAAAGGCTATTGTTTTTTTTTATTGGGCCAGTTGGGTTGGGCTCTCTGATTTGAACTACCTACAAATGATTACACTGCATAACCAACCAACTGGCAAGGGTGGGACAACCCCCAGCTTCATTACTGAACTTCTGTATCAAACCAGCTGATTCTAATTAGCCCTTTGCGGATTTTGGGGAGCTAATTAGTGAAATCAGCTGGTTTTAGTGTGGGGTTGGAGCGAATACATTATAGTACCTTCTACTTTCTAAAGACAAGGCTTTCAAACTCTGTTTCCCAGCGTAGACAGGCTGAATGGTCCATTGTAATAAACATGTAGTATTGCATATCGGTTTCTCATTACTAGATGTGGAAAAGGATTTACACAGCACCAAACCGCACTGATCACCCTAACCTTGCTCATGCATTTGTTATAGAGCCCCATTTTCTTCACGCGATCGAGTATGGGAACTACGTTTACTTCTTCCTGAGCGAGATCGCTGTGGAGTACACCACGCTCGGCAAGGTGAGCGGACCTCGCACACACACACCTTTGTGTCTTACCTGTTATTCTTAGGTGACACTATTGGTTGCCCTTCGAAGTATGCTACATAAATGTCCCCTAATTTCTCCACCCCTTTTCCTGTTCCCTATCCCATCATGCACTTGTCCCTCTCCAGGTGGTTTTCTCGCGGGTGGCGCGGGTGTGTAAGAACGATAACGGCGGCTCGCCACGGGTCCTGGAGCGCTACTGGACATCCTTCCTGAAGGCGCGGCTCAACTGCTCCGTCCCCGGCGACTCCTTCTTCTACTTCGACGTGCTGCAGTCGCTCACCAACGTGCTGCAGCTCAACGGGCGACCCGCCGTCATGGGCGTGTTCACCACGCAGGCCAACAGGTCAGCCCACATCTGCCAACCCCCACCCGAGCAGGAGTGTGAAAACCCTGGCTTCAGAAAGCTGAAGTACTACCATGTATTTGTTCCACCCACTAAACCAGCTGATTATAATTGGCACAGCTCTTTACCCATGAAGGGCTGGTATAGTAAGTTTGTGCAACAAATGCATGGTAGTGCTTCTACTTTCTGACGGCCACGGTTTAACACTCCTGTCCAAGATCACCTCAACTACAATCTCAATAAACAATGAAACCCAATTCAGTACCCATTATTGGCAATGAAATGCCCTTGTAAATATTTCCAAAGGTGAACAGTCAAGTATAATAAGCACACAGTTTTCCAATTTATCATGACAGACACTGTAATAGTAATTGTATATTTGTGTGTGTGTGTCTCTCAGTATCACTGGCTCAGCCGTCTGTGCCTTCTATATGGACGACATCGAGAAGGTCTTTAACGGGAAATTCAAGGAGCAGAAGAGCAGTGAGTCCACCTGGACACCTGTGCCTGAAGACCAGGTGCCCAAGCCCAGGTGAGCTAGCCGGGAATTATGGGTAACCAGAGCCAGCCTGGGTAGCATAAATCACTCAATCACAATATTAAAACTGGGCTATGTAGCATTTGAATGTAAGAGTAAGGTCTTGTTTTTTTAACTGTAGGGGGTGTCTAAGTTAGAGGAGGTTTGGAGGGTTTATATATATTGGATATCATAACCCCCCCCCCGTCTGTGTTTCTCTCCCACAGACCAGGCACCTGTGCAGGTGAAGGGTCCGCCACCTCCTACAAGTCCTCCACCACCTTCCCTGATGACACGCTGACCTTCATCAAGTCCTACCCACTGATGGACGAGGCAGTGCCGTCTGTCAATGACCGGCCCTGCTTCACCCGCACCTCCAGCAGGTACTCCCCAGGCCGACCAGCCGATGGCAGAGAACAGTGTACACCTCCCATAGTGGGGCTCGATGTGTGTCATTGTCGGGCCTATGAGTCGATAGCCAGCAAACAATCTACTCTCCCTTAGTGGAGTCATTGCCAAGCATATCATTGCCGGTAGCCAAAAATATTTTCCTTTCCTGTAGTGAGGTTAGCTATGTGTCCTTTCCAGACCTACCAGCCAATAGCTGAAAAAAAAATCTCCTCTCCCAGAGCGGGTTTAGCTCTTCTTTTTTGCCACACCTGATGAATCGATAGCCACATTAGTCCAAAGTCAGCTCTTCTGCCATAGCGGGATTAGCCATGCTGCATTAGCAGGCCTGTAAGCTGTTGACCGATGTCAGTCTTCCCACCCTGTGTGAAATGTGTCCTTCCACATTGTCGGGGGCTCTTCGAGTCCAATGACTGCAGTCAGTCTCCTCTCCCAGAGTAGGGAATTAGCTACGCTTCATTACCAGGCCTACCAGCCGATGACCGAAGTCAATCTCCCATCGCGAGCCAGGATTAGCCACACTCTATTTTCAGGCCCACAAGCGGATTGCTGATAGCCGGATTAGACATACTCCATTGCGAGGCCTACGAGCCGACGGGCAAGCCCAGTCCCCTGCACCGTTAGCGGGATTAGACACGCTGTATTGAGTAGCAGCACCGGTGGGAGTGGGGGACAGTATCATGGCTATGGCAGCCGCCTCAGGCCCAATGCTGGAGGGGTGAACTCACGGTGCCCGCCTGCCCGCACCCCCTGCCAGAACCACCGGCCTGTACGCCAACGCCAGCTGGTGCTCCTGCTGCGTGTCGCCTGGTCGCGGGCAAGAGATTCTGACAAGCCTGATGGGGAGGATGGAGGTGACAGGGGGGGGGGGGGTGGGGGGGGGTGGAAGTGGCACGCTGTCTCACATCGCTGAACAGCCACGGTTAAAATACACAGCATAGTCTAGGGGTTATACAAGCAAGGATGCTAATTGAAATCTGAAGCCTCAAGACAAGGTGTCCATTTTGACTAATGATAGTACTTTACCTCAATACCCAGAGTACTTTACAGTGATGCTTGGAAACTCACCTTAACCACCATCAGTGTGTGGTGCCCAGCTGGGCACCACAGAGCACTCACTACACATCAGTTTGAGGTGGAGAGAGAGGTAACTGAATTATCCCATCCCTGCTTTGGGTAAGGCTATGACCATGTTGGCCGTTCTGTGTCTCCCCCTCCCTTTAGGTACAAGCTGACCCAGATTGCTGTGGATACCTCTGCTGGACCATACTACAACAGCACGGTGATGTTTCTGGGGTCCGAAAATGGCCGGGTTCTGAAGGTCCTGGCCAGCACCCACCCAAATTCCACCTACGGCTCTCAGCTCCTGGAGGACATTGACGTCTACAACCCCACCAAGTGAGGCCCTCCCCACCCCTCCCCCCCCACATCCCATTCCAGGGGGTATAATGAACCAGCCTGGTTCCAGCTCTACAGTGGGAAAGGGGGTATAATGAACCAGCCTTGTTCCAGCTCTACAGTGGGAAAGGGGGTATAATGAGCCAGCCTGGTTCCAGCTCTACAGTGGGAAAGGGGGTATAATGAGCCAGCCTGGTTCCAGCTCTACAGTGGGAAAGGGGGTATAATGGGCCAGCCTGGTTCCAGCTCTACAGTGGGACAGGGGGTATAATGAGCCAGCCTGGTTCCAGCTCTACAGTGGGAAAGGGGGTATAATGATCCAGCCTGGTTCCAGCTCTACAGTGGGAAAGGGGGAATAATGAGCCAGCCTGGTTCCAGCTCTACAGTGGGAAAGGGGGTATAATGATCCAGCCTGGTTCCAGCTCTACAGTGGGAAAGGGGGTATAATGAGCCAGCCAGCTCGATCAAATTACATCCAAAAGCTCTGAAAGCCCCCCCTTTTCACAGTCTATTTGTAAGGTCTCATGGCCTCAGTCTCTTATCATGCCCATTCTTTCCTCCAGGTGTAACGTCCAAGGTGAGGACAGGAGGATTCTGGGACTGGAGCTGGACAAACAGAACCACGCCCTTTTCGTGGCATTCTCCAGTTGCGTCATCCGCGTCCCGCTCAGCCGCTGCGAGAGCTACGGCACCTGCAGGAAGTGAGTTATGCATGAATGCCACGCCCATAACCACACCCATACCCTTTGGCCACTCCCATAAACAAGCCTATAACCATGGCAATAGCTATATCCACAGCCCATAGCCACACCCAGTAAACTATGCTCACACACAAAAGCCACTCCCTTGTACAAACATGTAACCACGCCCATAGCTACATCCACAGCCAATAGCAACACTAATACCCACAACAAAACCCACGCCCCATAACCACTCCCATAACCACACCCACATCCCATTGCCACTCCCATAACCACACCCACATCCCATTGCCACTCCCACGCTCACCCACAGTCTCAACATAATTTGAACCTACTGAAAACTGCACAGTGGTTCATTCATTGATCAAAGCCAGAGACTCAATGCACCCAGTCTCATGAGCAAATTAATTATTTTGTTATTGTCAGGCCGCTTGCATATTTAGAAATTGTACCCAATAACCGTGCTATTCTTTTCCATGCATATACATAGTTTTTGTTTCATGTCTTTGTTCGAGGCTTATCCTCCCCGCTGTGAAAGCAGGTCATGTATTATGATTTTAACTTTGAAGAGTGTGTTTCATTGAGCAAGCAATTTTTTTGGGCAAAAGCCTATTTGTACAGTGGCCCTGTTTGCAGTATTTTCCTTATTGTGTATGAGGATTTACCCCACACACCCTAGGGGGTCTGAGCGTGAAATCTGAGATTTGACTTGCACAAAAAGGCCCGAAGCTGGGAGTTTAAAAGGGATAAGTCTGAAGTGTGATGACAGGTTTGTCATGCTGTCTGCGTTATCAGTGGATAATCCAACCCCCTGTGGTGGCCAGTACAAGGTGGGGTCGAATCCCAAAACAGAAGGGTCTAAGGTGAAGTCAGTGATTAAATTTTGGCATGGAGTCCCAGAGAGAGGGAAGTATTCCCTGCCTGTTTGCACTGCAGCACCACCTCTGGTCATTTGGGGAACTGCAGCTTTCCAGCAAGGGACAGTCACACAGTTCTTCAGGTTGATGAAAAGTGAAGCAGCACTTGGCCACAAAGAGCTTCTGGGAAGCATAGTGGCTTCTGTTGACGCTCCGAGATTGATGAAGGAAACAGCAGACTGTTGTCCTCCAGAGTTCTGGTGTGGGGCGGGGTTGAGGACTGGAGTAAAGAGAAAATGGCAAAGTAAAAAAAGATTCCAGAGTGACACGTTTTTCCTCTGTCAGTGTCATCCTGCGTATCCTGAGCGATGGATGGGGAGGATGGATGAATATGAGTGGAGTGACTGACTTAAAAACCTCAATTTAAAGTGGAGGAAGGCTCCCCCACTGTCTCTCTAGTCACACTGACAGCCCCCCCCCCACCCCACTCCACCCCCGCCATTACCCAGAATCCCCCACCTCCTCCACCGTCTCTCCGTCTCTCCCGCCTGTCAGGCTCCAGGGCTCCTCGAGGCTGTCAGGAGGATAGTCTCACAATCTGGCGGCCCGTTCTGCTACCAGCCGCCGCCTCCCCCCCCCCCCAACACACACACACGCCTCACCCCCAACCTCCAGGCCCCCACCTTGACATGCCACCGTCGCCGTCTTCCTCTCCTCTCCCGAGTTCACCGATCGGGCAGCAGTGATCTCCGCCAGAACTTCGCTCGTAAACCTGCATCGGCTGACAGCCCCCTCTGACTACCCGCCACCACCACCCCCCAGTATAACAGCAGGGCTGTTTCCATGGTGTTCACCCTTCAGCAGGCAGGCTGTGCGGGCTGTGGCTGGTGTAACACAGCTGGTGAGATTAACACTCGGTGGCTTACACACGCGGGTGGGGCCCCACCTCCCTCCCTCTAACGCTTCCCCCTCCCTCTCTCTCCAGGACCTGTCTGTCCTCCCGCGACCCATATTGCATCTGGCTGAAGACAGGAAGCTGTTTCACACTCCTCCCGGGGAACAAGTAAGTCCCGCGCTGGTTAGCGCTAGTGCAACCACACACACACACATGCAAACAAGCACGGAAGCAAATCAGGACAAGCAGAATCAACGGAGCATCCAATCAAACTCAGCCAATCAGACTTTATGTAAATAGCACATTTTGACCAGGTTCCAGTAAGTCCCATGCTAGTTCGTGCTAACTCCACAAATCACACGCACACACACTTCCAAACCTGGAAGTCCCACACTGGTTAGCGCTAGTGCAACCACACACACTCTCTCTCACACACACACAGACATACACACTCTCTCTCTCTCTCATACACACACACATGTGAGGAAGCACAGTGTCCAATCACCTAAAAGTGGAATTACCCTTTGGAGAATCTGGCCTATTACCCTTCAGAGCCGGGGGAGGGGGTCAAACTCCTGTAGAGCCGCAGTGTTTGCAGGTTTTTTGTTGTTTCCTTTCAATTATCAGATATTTTAGGTCTTGCAAACCAGGTGTGTGGTCTCTGTAGCCAATTAGAAGTTTACATGCATCAGTTAGGTCCTGAAACACGACAAAAACCAGCAGACACTGTGACCTTACGGGACCTGAATGTCTGTGTGTGATCTTACATTAGCCAACGTCTGGAACATACAGAACTGTCTCAGATGAGATTCACTTAAGAAGCCTTTTCCCCATCGCCACGTCATTTATATTATAATAAGAATGAATGGGACTCATCTTTTTAAGTGTTTTTTTTTCATTATAGAGGAACATTTTATATGCCAGTTACCCCCCCTCCCCCCCCGGCAGACAAAAAATCACTTAAGAAAATTAATGGTGGGTCAGTTCAATTTAAAAATCCATTTCTGAAAGTGGGAAAAATTAGTATTAAATTTAAGTATTTTTTTGAAAAGTTGTGGATTTTATTAAAAGCCTTTGAATATGGCCTTTGCCTTGCCTCCCATTAGTCAATGACCGAAAAGCAAAGGCAGGTGAGAAAGGCCTCAGTGCTTCACTTCCATGGCTGTCACAGTCACATTTCGAATCTGCCGCTGACAAAAATTTCACCTGGCTCAGAATCACCCAAATCCGGGTTTTCATTTGAACTATGTGCCATTTATTCCATATTTAATACAGTATACCCTTTTTTGTAACTGGGCCTTTGACTTTCTAGAACAGTAAGACAGACAGAACATTGTGAAATTCTAGAACAGTAAGACAGACAGAACATTGTGAAATTCTAGAACAGTAAGACAGACAGAACATTGTGAAATTCTAGAACAGGAACATTCTGATGGAACATTCAGAAAGCTGCGCTCCCTCCATCGCAGGCTGTTGGTGCTTCCTCACTGTCCTGCTGAAGGCTCTGCAGATGCTTGAACACGGCCTCGCCTGCTGCCTCTCACAGCACAGGAGCGCTCTGCGCAGGCGTCTGTGGCCCACGCTCTCACACCAATGAGCACTCACTCAGGAACTAACTCACTAACTCACACATTAACTCACTGACTCACTTAGGTACTCACTAACTCAATCAGGTACTCAAACCTGTATGCACTCTGACTCACACAAGCTCTCACCCACAAACTCACTCACATATTCACTCACTAACTCGCATACTAGCTCACACTACCTGTCACTCACGTACTCACTAATAAACACAAGCTCTCACTGACTCATGTAGTCACTCTCTCAGATACTCACCCACTCACCAACTCACACAAGCACTCAGTCAACTACAATATTTTTTTTCAAATTCCTTCCTTCATGTAGGCCGCATATCAAAAATAGCGGCAAGCCGCAAAAAACTGGCATCCGGTTTGTCATGTTGCCTGGGCAACCATATAGAAGAGGGTAACCGTGCCAGCGGAGCGTGGTTTTAGAGAGTGTCGATTGTTGTGGTTGGACACCATCCTCGGACGCCCTGCCTGCCCTCGTGTCCCATAAATCTGCCTACCCACAATCCCCCTCAGGCACACTCCTCCAAGAGCCGCGAGACACGGGGTGATCGAGTACCACTTTATATATCAGACAAACAACGGCAGAGAAAGCTCAGACAGGCAGTTTAGGAGAGAGAGGGAGAGAGAGGGAGAGAGACGCGTACACTTGAAATGCTCCAGATGATTAAATGACATTAATGTTATGCTACAAGTTGTTTGCAGTTGTTTACAGATTGTCTTCTAGCCCGTTTTTGGTTTCATTATGATTTATGATGTACAATTTCCTACGTATTGCATATATTCTAATTTGCTGTGTTCATAATGGCATTTTTTATGTCTGTGCACTTGCAGTTGTCTTGTCATATCTGTTGTGTGTTGTGCACACTATGCAAATACTGCTATAGTTGCCCTGCAATCACCTATGAGTGTAGAGAGAGAGATATGGATGGATGGATGGATGGATGGATGGATGGATGGATGGATGGATGGATGGATACAGTCTGAGAGGGAGAGAGATATATGGATGGATGAATGGATAGAGTCTGAGTGGGGGAGAGAGAGAGATGGATGGATGGACAGATGGATAAAGTCTGAGAGGGAGAGAAGAGAGAGAGAGAGATGGATGGATGGATGGATGGATGGATGGATACAGCCTGAGTGGGAGAGAGAGAGATATGGAGGTAAAGTGGCTCCCTTTTTCCTCCATAAGACAGAGGAGTGAGGCGGCAAATTGAAGTGATTGAAATCTGGCCAGCCGAGCAAAGCACAGCCTTCGATTGCGTCCAGCAGGGACGAAACAGGGGGGTGGGGGGTAGGCGAGAAAATCCATCGACTGGCCTTTCACTGTCACCCCCCCCCCCACCATCCCCCTTCCCTTTCAGGGATGCCCCGGTCGATAGTCCCGCTCCATAATAACAGATAAATAAATTACATCTGGATGGCTTTGATCTAACGCTCCATTTTCGCTCTTTTCCTGGGGTAAACCTTGAGACGGAGGCTTAAGAGAGTGTGTATTACAACCGTGCGCTCGCTGTCTCCGGGCGCAAAGTGCTTCTTATAAATGGAAAAAACATGACACAAAGCTCCCAGGCTGCCGTCTGGCACTCCAAACCTGTGGCGCAACCATGACAGCAGACCATAGTACATCTTACAACTGGTACATTGTTTATTCCAAGACAATTTTAATTGCGCCTTAAAATATAAAATCTTTAACAGGAAATATCTAAATATTAAAGTGTGTATGTATTTTGTTGTGTGTGTGTGTGTGTGTGTGTGTGTGTGTGTGTGTGTGTGTGTGTGTGTGTGTGTGTGTGTGTGTGTGTGTGTGTGTGTGTGTGTGTGTGTGTGTGTGTGTGGGGGTGTGTGTGTGTGTGTGTGTGTGTGTGTGTTATTTCCTGGTTGGGGGTACCCAGCAGTCCTCCCATTTTCTCCTGCACACGTGCCACTTCGTTTACAGCTCAGCAAATCAGCGCTGTCGTCTTTTAAAGCGGTTCTTCAGGTTCTGCGGGAACAGGACTCAGTCAAAAATAGTTCATTACGCAAACCCGTTCGTCTCTTCCTTCTGAACAGAGGTAATTGGGTATGTCGGATGGCGTACTTCGTCTCTGCATAGAACGCAAACGCCCAGGGAAGTGCTGCCTCCCGTTCCCAAGGAGACGTGATCGTCCCCTTCTTCATGCTGGTCTTTTGCCTCAAAAGGTTTGGGGGGAAAGACGTGCCTCCTGCCCCCCCCCCCCCCCCCCCAGCCCCCTTTCATTCCCAATCATCTCAAAACAGTCCACCAAGCAATTAGCTTTTTTTATTGTTAACATTAATTACAATAACGCGCAAAATAACAAAAACAAATAGAAGGAAATTACAACATAAACAGGGGGGAAAAAAACATTAAGTATGCACACAGGTACAGAAAAGGCGAAATCACAATTACCTACAAAGCACAAAAACACATGGGAACACAGAACTCTTAGTTATCCCTTTCCCCAAGTCTTTGTTATCTATTTTTAAATGAAGTGGAATCGTAATATTTGATATGTAGGCATGGGCTCACTAAGCTTACGCTCACACGGACAGCATATATCCATTTTTATGGTTTGATATTTACTGAAGCAGCAGGAACATATTGTATACCCGTAGCTCAAGGGTACCGTGGCTGTGTGCCCTTCATTTTACTGAGATTTCAGATGGTATAAAAAAAAAAAAACCGAATCAAACCCAAGGCGTTGGACTTACAGGCCCATTACACTGACGTATATTCTACTCTGCCACCCTAGAACATGCCATTTTATTTTATTCTATTTTGTTTGTGAAGCCACTCTACATGCTTTCAGCAGGGCTTGAGGAGGGTGGAAGAAACGATTGTCGAAAAGCTGTCGTTTGACTCGCCGGTCTCTGAACAGCTTGTCAGACAAAAAAATGTAAATATGATCATCTGCTCTTGAGCCTTTTTCCCCGCTGAAAAGCCATTTCAGAAGCTCTTGATTTTGTTTTGCTTTGATACCACATTTGATGTTCACATGGAAACAGAAAATACCGTAGTACATTATAAATCTATGGATTAAACAGACACCCGTTGGCTAACTACGGCTAGTTTCCACATAGTTTCATAAACTCCTCTGTGATCGCTCTTTGCCTCTGTTTTATGTGGTTTTGTTTTAGTAAAATCAGGACGCAGGATTGGCTGGAGCAGGCCTTCGGCATTGAATTACATAATGAGGAATGTGGTCAGCTAAGTATGTATCATCTTGGGTCTGTTGTCTTGTAGGACAGACAAATATACAAACCTGCCAAGATCCTGGAAATTTTAGATTTAAAAAAAAAAAAAATGACCAGATGGAGATTGAAAAATGATAACGCTAATCTGTGCTGGGGGTTGTGTTCAAAGCAAGATCAAACTTAGGCAAAAGCAAAAGAAAAACAGGAAGTTTTGTTAGTGTAGGACTGCTGGAGCACCTCCTTATGAGGAGAGCGCAGAAAGCATCCTGGCTCCGTGAACCTCCCAGTGTTTTTCTTCCTCCAGATACGTACCAGATGGGGCCGTCTTTCAGCCGAACGCAATGGATCAGTCTTCCGCCCCCCTCACCCCTCCTCTCCCGTTAGAAAGTAGGTCTCCATTTTCGGGGGGGGGGGGACATGGTCCAGAGGTGAGCTCAGCAGATGCTTTGGCATGGGGGGCTGTCTCTGGGCCGAGCGTATCGCGCGTCTCTGCGGCCCCTGCGGCCCCTGCGGCCGGCGCCAAATGGCAGAGCGGATAAACCCGAAACAGGTTTAAGCGTCTTAGTGAGTCCCCTCAGAGCCGCACGCCTGCCTGCGTCTGCGCCGTGTGAAGAGTTTAATCGCTCAGGAGCCGCCGATACCGCCAACCTGGCCCTGCTACTGGCTCCTGCACATGCTCAATGCTCACAGACGTGCACACACGGACACACACACACACAGACATGTGGGCACATATGTTCTCACACTCACACATACACACATACTACATTGACACTGTTACTTGAGGTACTTATTCCACACATGTGCACACCCATGCTTGCACACACACACACACACAGTCACACGTGCACACACACACACACACTCACACACTCACTCCCACACACACACACACGCACAAACATGCGCCATCACATATACACACACAATGTCATAATGCACCCTTATCCACATACCTTCACTTTCTCACACACACTCACACACACACTCTCACCAGGTCTGTTGCACTACTCTGTGTGTAGCCTGACAGCTAGTGATCAAGTGATTTTTTTGCATTTTGCCGAGTATCTCTGTCTCTTTCTGTCTCTCTCCCTTTCAGAGTGCCACTCCTGCTCTCTCTCTCTCTCTCTCTCTCCGCCTCTCTCCAATTCTCTCCCTTTCATACGTTTTTCTCAAACACAGTACATCTCACTACCTCATTCCTCTCAGTCCGCTGGCTGTCAAAGCTAGGATCACACGCTCGGTTTCCTCCTCCCTCTGTCTCCCATAATTCAGCAGCATAAATTTCCATAAAACGTATGGATTTGAAGGTGAAAGGAGTTTTGTTCAGTCATGCTGCGTGTTGCGTTAGGAACATCTGGTGCATTTGATCTTGGGCTGGGAGTCCAGAGACGGGATCAAATCTGGCCATTAAGACAAGGTAGTAAACCCTCTGTGTTCGACTTGGGACAGTCCTGCTGCGTGGAAAGAAGGTGTAGTCGTCACGTAAACTGGAGGAGTCACATGACCGTGAGCTCCCCCTCCCAAGAGTGCAGGAGACAGTTACTCAGTCAGAAAAAAGGGGGGACATTTAAAAAAATAAATAAATGTAAAACCCTAATTAGGGGCCCGGGGTCATAAACCTAGTGCAAGGGGAACCCTCCACTACCTCTCCCATGACTGCTCCTGTGCTTCTTCACGCTAAATAAAAAAACAACCACAGCGGAGGGAAAGCATACGGTGAGATCAAAGCATCGGACTCTGTGACAGAATGACTGATAGGAGGGGAACGGGGTGCGGGATGTGAAGTGAGGGGGATTGTTGTGCCAGCCAGGTTGCTTTTGTTTCAAGAAACAAGAGTCGAACTGCTGTGTGATGAAGCGGAAGGTTGAGTTCATTTACTTGTGGAATTCCTGACCGGTCGGGGTTCGGGGGCTCTCCGTTATTTACATGGCCGCCTCGCTTGAGTTTGATGCGTGTGCGCGTGCGTGCGTGCGTGCGTGCGTGCGTGTGTGTGTGTGTGAGTGTGAGTGTGCATGCTTGTGCGTGCGTGTGTATGCGTGCGTGCGTGTGTGTGCATGTGTGCACATGCGTGCGTGTGCATGTGTGCACGTGCATGTGTGTATGTGTGCGTGTTTTTTTTTTTTTGCTTTTTTTTTTTTTTTTTTTTTTTTTTTTGTTTTTTCCTCTATAATTCACTGGTGGGTGGCGGTCTAAATTATGAGCGCCCCACTTCATTAACCTTCTTGTTCGGAGCTCCAGAGCCTCGGTGGCTGTTTCGCAAAAATAAATAAATAAATAAGGAGGCAAAATGGGACACCGGCACTCAATTTTCGCAGCTTAATTCAAAGGCACCAAGGAAAAAAAAATCCTCAGAGAGGCTAATTCAATACCATTCTGGAAGGCTCTGAAAATTGTCTTGTCACAAGGCAAGTCCAGATGGCACGGCAACTCATCACGCAGGGCATTGTGGGTAAAAAAAAAAAAAAAAGGGGGACATTAACTGGCATGATATGAATGGACAGGCTCGACTTCATTTTACAGAGCAGTGCAGATGGGAGAATGATTGGCAGGTCCTGCAGTTATTATTTTTGTCCACTTCCTGTTTTCAAAAGAAGACCAGTTACTGGTGCTGTGAGATGACATAAGCAGTGTAACCCTAAACCCTAATAAAAAAAAATCTGCATGTGAACCTGAGGAGCTCCACGTGCAGAGCATCCTTCCCATGAGTCTTTGGGAGACAGTCGCTCCATGGGGATGAATGGAAAGCAGCTCAATTTTGTAAAAAGGAGGGGACAAATGGCAAGCTAAATTTAATATAGGGAGAATTACTGAGTCCTGTCTTGTGTTCGGCAGCGTCTTGGCGGCAGCGCTGGAGGCCAAACAGCAAAGAGATGCTTTCCGGTAAACACTGACACTCCCCCCACCCCTGCCACCTGGCTGGGACTTAGCCTGTTTGTCGTTTGACCTTCATCAATCCTTTTCCTCTCTGCCCCCCCCAATCCAGAGCCCACAGGATTTAATGTGGCAGCTTGGCGTCCCGGAAAGGCACGGTCAGCCAGCACCAATGTGGATCACTATGTAGCAATGACAAAAGATGAGAAGAGTGAATGAGGGCTCTTTTCTTTCTTATGTTTTTGGCGACAGGAGTTCAGAGGATGGGCCCATTATTGTCCGATTGTGTCACTTGCGTAATGAATTTTTTTTTTTTTTTATTGAAAGGGTGACATCACTGGCCAGTTAAAAAGAGGGAAGGTTGTATTTAACAGAGACGAGATAAAGGCATGAGTCACTGTTCGACTCACTGTCCGACCTCTCTCTCTCTCTCTGTCTCTCTCTCTCTCTCAGAATGGGGATGGTGTTTCACTGTCTTTCTCTCGCCCTCTCTCTCCTCCAGGAAAGGGTTCGAGCAGGACCTGGAGGGAGGTCTGACCGAGTATCCCGATAGCTGTCACGGTAAGCATGGCTTTTGGCCCCAGCTCTGCTATCACAATATGATCATAAGCACTAATAGACAGGACTGATTTCATACAAAGGATTGTTAGTGCATATATGATGATAAAAGCTGAAAGAAAGGACATTAAATGCATGCAGTTCCACAGTGGACATACTGTATGACCGTAAGTCATAATCACGGTTTTTATTACACATTTATTACACATTTAAAACACTCTGATCACATGAATTTCTGCAGTATGCATAAGATCATAAACACCAGCAGTTAGGACTCTAAATGGTTGCCTTTCTGCATTATATATAATGGTCATAAATGTTGATCAATATGCTATACACTTCTCTCACATATATTTACTGCAGATGTTTTGGCTTTCCTATGAACACAGTAACTTGGAGGGGGAGACAGTAGGCTGATTTGTTGATAGTATTGACGAGGGTGACATCAATAACATGCTAATCACATGGTGCGGTGCTTTGTGTCTTCCTGGAACACACCATCCTGATAGCACTTCAATGGAATGTGTCACCATTCTTATCTATTGTTTGATGATGTCATATAATTCCGCCACTGTCAGGTTACGGAATTATCGTTACAGTCTGTTTAATCCTTTACCTCTTTTTGACTATTCGCCTTTCTCCTTTTTTCAGATGTCCTAGCGACCACACGGAAGCAGAACACCGCTGCCGATTCGGCCTATGGTTAGTCACCCTTTTTTATTGTTGTTTCCCATTACTTGTCCATTTTATTCTCTGCACAAATGTTTCAATTCCTCAGATATAACAGTAAAACACCCTGGCTTTGGTTCTAGTTGGCAAAAAGGCACAAATAAGAGAATCAGCCAAAGCAGCGAAGAAGAGAGGCTGCAAACTCTACAGACTTTTTCTCCTCTCACGGCTGATCAATATGGTAGCTTTTATAGAACTTTTTCTCCAAGTCAATCAATTTTTTGTTTATTTAGTTTTTTGTTTTCACACAAATGCTCGCCTCTTTCCATCGAAGTGTGAAATAAGGTGGCTGTAAAAGAAACAGCAAACAAAAGGAAAAACAAAGAGAAAAGAAGGGACAGTGGGAGGAAACAGGGGAGGTGGCGGTGAAGCAAAGTTACAAGTATCGGTATTTTCACTCCTCATAAGTCTTCTTTCCACAGCATGGTTTTCCTCTATGCAGCCATTTTTTTCCTGGAGTTCAAATGTGTCTTGTCTGTTGCTGGGGAAACAGGCCAAATTATTATTTTTTGTCTTCCCACCCGAGCATTGTCACGGAGACACTTAATTACCGCAGGGTGCCTTCTACCCTGGTTGCTCTGCAGAAGAGCGTAAACGATTTTGGTGTACGTGCACTCATGATCTGGCACAGTCAAAAGAGACAATACTCCCCCCCTCCCCCCCTTCTCTCTCCCTCTCTCTCGATATAAAAAAAAACATTAATTGTCCTAATTGTGATTCGCCGTAAAGAGTCGTGGAGTGCCTGCTGCTTATCACGGAAAACGTTACGAGCCCCAACACGGGTTTTCAGATTCACGGTAATTGATCCGCCACGCGAATGATGCAATTACACAATTAGAGGCTGTTAATGTTGTCTCTGAATCTGATACAAAAAGGGCTTCAGCATTAACTCTGTGGATCAGCGGGGTGGTGCATCCTGGGAAATGCGGTCCAAATGGACCCACATACCAGCTGATTGCCACTGGCTGTTTTCTGGCAGTGGATTTGGATTGGCTTAAGACACAGGATTGGGAGTTTTTTTTTTGGTTTATTGACTTCTACTTGATTCATTTAAATCAAAGTTCAAAAAAGTTCAAACACCTAAAAATTCTAAATTCATTTGAATCTGTGGCTTAAATTTGTTGTTGAGTAGAATTAAAATACTTTCAGCCACAACTTGTAACAAGTTTTGAAACAAGGTGTACGGCCTTGTTTTTAAGGCCTAAATTCACTGTGAAACAGAAATTTAAGCACAAAAACCCACAGACACCCCTTGGCATAAAACGTTAAAAATACTAGACAGAGTATGACAGCGTTTCGATCCCCTGGGAACCATGTTGAGTTGACAGAGATCCCCACAGGACTGAGATGTTGTCACACCTTGTCATCTTTCGAAAATCGTCCCCACAGCAGTTTTTTTTTTTTAACTGTAAAATTTATGGAAAACAAAACTGTGTATGCACCGGAAAACACGAACTACTTAATTAAACTGTGAGCCAGCATTTAGGGGGCGGACAGCCACAAGCGCTCGCTTACACAACAGACACATTTGTTTTATATGGAAATCAAAGTTTACTGCAAAATTTCTTTGACTGAATCCACACCAAACTCTGGCCCTTAAGCATATGACAAACAAACTAATAAATGAAATTAATTTGAAGTCAATGTAGTTTTAACATGGCACCGCCCCTTCACCCAAACCCCAACCCCAAATGCCCCTGCCCCACCCCCACCCCCACCCCACCCCACCCAGTTTCATAGGGGTTGTCCAGTATGCCACTGCTGGCTGTCTCTATAGCACTGATTAGCCTGACACAGATGGGAATCACTGTCTACAGGCAACCTGAAAGAAAGATGAGAAAGGGAGCGATGGAGGGGGAGGGAGAGATGGGGAGAAAGAGGGAGAGAGGGAAAGAGAGAGAGAGAGAGGAAGAGGTCATGTTAGGATGTTTTTTTAGGCAGGGGCCACGGATCAGGTGAACGCTTCAACAGAGGTCCTCTTCTCCACTGCCCAAAACCCGAGAATCAGAGTCTGAACCCGTTGTGTTTTTTTAACCTAACAGTTTTCCGTACCTCCCCCCTACCCCTCCCCCACTTTGTCTCAGAAACTTGTTCTCAACTCGCTTGTTTATAACATCCTGTTCTTATTCCACCTGTCATGATCCTCTGCATATAAAATAAAAATTACCCTCACCCAAGCAACACTGTAAACAATACACACTTTAATTGAGCAGGGCGGGAGGTGATAGCCAAGGGTACCTTCCCTCTGGTAAAGTAAATTTGTTTTCAGTTTGAGTCCGTATTAGCAAGCACCTGTTTTTCCTCTGGTTTTGTCAGCTGGGCTGCAGCACAGCACTTCAGCTCTTTAGATTATCGAATGATTCTGACTCCAGTCCTCCAATTTAAGGGGAAAAAAAAACACAGAAATCTGGTCCCTGTTGGGTCAGTGGCATATTGAAGTGAACCTGTACCAGGATAGAGGGCACGGTTTCTTTAGCCCTGGCTCGCGGGTAAATTATCCGCGGCACGGAGACCGACATCTCGGTAATAAAGCCAGAAAAACGGGATTCTGAAACTTATTAGAACGCGGGGGGGGGCGTAGAGCAAAGGGAAATGAACTCGCCCAGAATTTCCCCAGGCGATGGGGGTGGGGGGGGGGGGGGGCTATTTTGGAGTTTAGTAAAACACCGCAAGACATTAAGAGAGGTGTTTCATTAACCCTATTGGCCTCCCCCACCCACATTCTGAATCAATAGGAATTTCTTTGTATTTATTTTATCTTATGTCTGACATTTTGAAGGTAGAGGTGCCGTGCCCTGTAATGTGTGCCACCTTTCCTGCAGCCTGCCATGCCTTCTAAATTTAAATCAAACAATGAGGGTCATTTTCACTTTTTTTTTTTAAGATCAAGTCTGTGACCAGTTATCACCTTTGCATGTTTGATTAACAGATTAAAATGAAGGCAGAGGTTTGGTAGAACTCTCCCATGAAAACACACCTCCCTCCTCATGCCCATCTTTAAAGGTGCTGGTCCTGCGAAGGTTTAGCTTTTTACAGTAAATCGCAGTGATTGGTTAAAGCCTCAGTGTAAATCGCAGTGATTGGTTAACGCCTCAGTGTAAATCGCAGTGATTGGTTAAAGCCTCGGTCTCCCATCCCTGCTCCTAGAAGCCCTATGAGCATTGCCTTCACCAAGTAAACAGTTTGTTTCTTAGTTTTTTCATCTTGGTTAGTTTTATATTTGCTTTGTTTTTGTTGTGTTTCTTGCTTTGTGTTTCTTGCTTTGTTTTGTTGCTGTTTTGTTGGGGGGCCAAAACAGCAGGAGCAGTCTTGATAGAGCAGAACGCTGCTGTAAAATGAAGGTTCACACCTCGGCCCTCTCCAAGACCCCGATCCCCAATTAGTCTGTGTGCGAACAGCTCCCATGGAGGGGTTTTCAGAGGGTCATGTAATGCTGGAGCACAGGCTATTTTTACCACGGTGGAAATAATCGCCATCGTTGTTGTGCTGAACGATGGGATCCCCTGACCCACAATGCACCTGTTTTCTCTCTTGTATTATACCTGAGGATGTGTCAAGGGGATAGCTAACACTTTCCCTCTCTCTCTCTTTCCCACTCTCTCTATCTCTCTCTCCCTCTCCCTTTCTTTCTCTCTCTCCCTCTCTTTCCCTATCTCTCTCTCTTACCCTCTCTCCCTCTCCCTCTCTCCCTCTTTCTCTCTCCCTCCCTCCCTCCCTCCCTCCACGTTGTTTACCTGTCAGGAGCATACAGCCCTGACACACTGTGTGTAGCGCACTCCGCCCGTCATGAACGCCTTTCGGCAGTATTGAGTTGCACGTTATCTGTGGCTCTCTCTGCTAGAATGAGACATTTCAGGCAGTGGGTGAGTGTGTGTTTGGGGGGATATAATGTAGCAGTAAGTGTACGTGAGGGGGGGAGTGACAGGGGAGTGACAGACGTGCTAATTGCATTCCGCAACTTCTGGAAATGCATTATGGGTGCTCTCAGATGTCAGAGGCTCCCAGGCTTTGACTGATTACAGCGCCATTATCCTTTAATCCCGGCCTGTTCCGCGTGCGGTACAACATTAGAGGCCGCTGCGCGCGCTCTCTCTCTCACGCGTACAATTTACGGGTAACATTGCTCCATCCCCACTAATGCTACCAATACCTCAAGGCCAAGGAGAACGGTGGGGGGGGGGACGCAGTGATTAAATCTACTCCCACAACGCCCCCACCCATTTTTTTAATCTTCAGAAACTTCTGATCGTGAAACATGATTAGAAGTTAGCTGTAGGTAACTTTTATTTTTTTTATTATTTTTGTTGTGTTGTGTTTTTCATGGACAGCGTTCAGTCGCTGTTGCATTATGGGAAATGGGGATGAAGTGGTCTAGAAGGGGCCCGGATGAATCTCAGTCTGCGGACTCAAAGGGGGTGCTCACAGGGTACCTGTAGTTTTTCCTGAAGTAATTTAGAACAGGCGTATGAAAAGTGTCCCCTCAAAAATTCCTGCCTCTACCTTGGAGATCCACCCCATCATGCATGTTTTTGTTGGCCATGAGGAGACCAAAAACCTGTTGACTTCTTTTTTAATGAATTCACTGTTTGCTGGTAGTTCTGCAAAAAAGCACTTGAACAACTTGGCTGATGTCATCATTGTGACATCACAAATAGGAATCAGGAAGTTCTGAAAACTACCTGAATGCAGAGTTTCAGCACAGCACAGATTCGAAAAGTGGATTCTGGGATAGATGGCTGGTAAAACTGGAGGAATTACGTAAGTCATTCTTGCTTGAGTGCCAGGAACACTTTAAGGCCTGGCTGCGAACAAACTTCAGGCATCCTGTGAACTCCAAACAACCCTTGTTAAAAGTTAACATTCAATACACAATGTGTGATACGATAAAGGTGTATACAGGCAATAATCAAAATGGCACATGCCCAAAATGTGAAATATATAATGTGTTAACACTGTATATGGCAGAACACAAGACACCAACACTTTCACAGCTGTAGTTTAATGCAAGTGTTGGAAGAACACGTTTTTCAATCCATGGTAAAATTATTCTGCAGAAAACTGTTCCTTTTTGAGGTAAATTACATTTCCACTCAAATCAGAAAAAGCATAACTGAAGTTCAACAAATTTAATTGAACAAATCCTCATTCCGCATTACAGGAACTGTTTCCAATTCATTTTCTCTACCGAGTTCGAAGTGGGACTGACCACTGACCTCTGAGTCTGGCCATTTTAAATGTCGCACAGCTGATCTGAAAGACGAGGCTCCCAGAAGACCTGTCAAACCCGCCGTCCAGCCGCAGGCTTCCGGGAGCCGCGATGCCGCCAACATCAGCTCTGACGGTTTTTAAGTCTGGCCGCACGCCCGCCAGGAGGTTTGATACAGCGAGCATAAGATGTACGTGTTCATGTTATGCTTTTTCGCAAAAACGCGAGCGGACTCAAAAGCGTGCCGGACACGCTCCGCTGTCACCGTAAATGATAAAACCCCATATCAGCGCTGACGCAGCAGCAAGACGCGGTATACCGCGAGCGATCACGCGCCTTGGGAAAAGGGATGGAGCGTGGCAGGATCATTCAGCCGCGACACAGCGCAAAAAATTAAATAAAAAAATTAAAAAAACTTGGGTATAAATATTAATATTCTTGGGAGGGATTGGAGGTAAATTCGAAACACATGCTGGACATGCTGTCCCGAGGAGGCTTGCCAGGGGTACGGCGCTTTTCAGTTCTGGCGCGTGTTACGGGCGTGACCTTTTTTAAAAAGCCGAGACCGCAGAGAGAGCGGAGCGGAGCGGGGGCTTTAAATGAATGAGCTCTGAGCTGGAGCAGCATGGAAGCCGTACCAGATGCGAAAGAGAGATGGACCGCGTGTGATCGGAATCATAAAGACAGCGTTTAACTCTACTGCTCTGTTTTTCTGTTTTTTTCTTTTCCCTTCCATTATAAACTCAAACACAGCAACAAAAAAGATATGTCTCCTGCTTCCACTGTGCGCAGCGGAGGCCTGAGCTGTAAAGAAGATGTACTGGAGATTAAATACATTAGTGCCCATGTTGTCCAAGGAACAATTTTCAGTTGTTTATATTGTTTTTGTTTGTTTTTGTTGCATCATTGTATCAAAATGAGAGGGGATAGGGAGGTAGCGTTTATCAGCGTTGTCCTTAAACGGCTCACGGTGAGAATTTGTTACTGCAAATCTAGGGCGGCGGTGGGGGGGGGGCGGTATCCAACGTGAGCAGCTCGGTGTCCCGTTCTGATTGGTCCATTGAGCACCAGACCTCCGCAGCGTTCGGTGGCCGTTCGGTTCCCGTTTAGAGCGGGGAGATGAGCTGGCGGAACATCGATCTCCAGCAACTTTCCTGGCCCGCCCGCGACGGCTATCAAAACCACATGTGTCAGCCTGCTGTGGAAGGCCGCTCTGGAACAATAACACACGACTCATTTGATTCCAATTACCATACCTCCAGCTCCAACTCTCTCTCTCTCCCTCTCTCTCTCTCTCTCCCTCTCTCTCTCCCTTATTGTGCTTCTCTTTTCAACTATAACTAAAACAACTGCAACGTATGCAACGCACACAAGCGAAAAAATATGTATTTTTTTATGTTTTCTGCCTCTGAATGGTGGGAGAAACGCTTTCTAGCAGCCCCGGTGGGTGGCACGAGCAGGCCCAGCTCACCTGTGATTTTGCAGATCTCTTTAAAGAATGAGGCATCAAAGGTCATTTGCATCTTCGTCTCTTCTCGGCCTTCCTCTCACTGCCCTGAGTGGCGCTGGTTTGCAGAACTCTAGCGGGCCTTGGCGGACGTCAGCAGCACGTTAGCGACCGTTAGCTGTGCCAATGGCCGGCCGCCACTGCGTTCCTGCCGGCTGGGCCAGGCCCAAGAAGGCCGCCAAAACCCGGAGAGATGCTTCAGATAGCCCATAATTTCTGCCCTGATAACATTTACGGCATAAAATCGCTGCAGCAGATGTTACATTTTATTCATGCGGCCACAGTGCTGATGAGTTGTGAGATGAAGGTTGAGAGTTTAGCGTTTGTGTTTTGATCCTAAATTAACCTGGAGTGTCTGGATGGAAATGACAGGAAATGTAAGTGAAATTATCTGAATTTGATTAGATGTCTCACAGTGTGTGATTAAGAGACAGATTTCCTCTGTCAGTTCATTTTCTTGGAAATTCCTTTTGGGTGGGTGGGTGGGGGGTGTGGGGGTGGTTGCAAAACACTACAGAGTGATCAAAATGATAGCATGTCAATACATCATTTTTCACCATTGGAAAAGTTAAAAATAATAATCGTGATCATTACTATGATCATCTCTGGGGAATTAAAATGGAAGCCCCTGTCAGCATGCATGCTTGTGTGATGGCGTGGAAGCGAACTGATGCTTTCTGGCTTAGCTGGGGGCAGTTTGGCTCGTGCCTCTCGCACACCTGGAGCTGGCGCTAAGGTGCCCTCCACCTGTGAATCTCTGGATCTCCTGTTAGGTTTAATATATACCTGCTGCTCCCAAGCCCTACTGTTCCACAGCACTGAGCACTCACGAATGTTTCAGAGCAGATTCTGAGAGGAGGATGGCACTGGTTTTTTGATCGTGACCCTGACTGCAGGCAGCAAAATTGATATCACAGTATAAAAAAATAAGATGATGACTCGATAAAAATGACATTTGCTGAGCAGTAATATTGTTATATTACCTTACCCCATACCCCACTCCACCCCTCCTCCCAAAAAATCTAAACCCTGTGCCAGTTGCATGAATTCTCAGTTGAGTCGAAATAAGCTCAAAACGGAGATTTCTCTATGCTATGTGCTTTCTGATGAACAGGTGGGAGTACGTACCCTACTGGTCAGTTTGTGAACTAAGGAAGTGCATATAATTTTCAACCATTTGGTGGGTGAAGAATCCCTCCAATTTTAATGCACTGTTTTTTTTTTCATATCATTAATTTAAGCTTATTAGTGTTTTGGGCGTTTAGCATGTCTCACACCATCATATGAGGGAAACACAATCAAAGTCAAGCCTTGTAATTTCATGCAAACACCTTCAGACAGGTGACTTCACGCCTTTTAATTTTCCCATCAAGCACTGCGTGATTCCTCCCGAGCACCGGCGCCAGGGGTATTTGAGTTACGCAACGCACTTAGGCTCCGAGTTTGCTTCGCACGACGGGATTTGTCTTCCCCCCCCCCCCCCCCCCCCAGATTAGCACAAATAACCATACTCTGTTGTCAGAGCTGAACAGCTTTTATTAAGGTATTATACAGGTATGTGATATATTTTTCTCCGTTTCAACATCTCTTACTGTCAAACCCCAGCCACCAAGCAACAATAGCAATCATTCAGTCTTTGCACCAGGGCTAATGTTGTGAAATTATTATGTAAGTGCTTTTAAAAGCAACCAAAAGCACTTGCCATGTCTGTCACTCACAAAGCCCCCGTGAATCAAAACACACTGCTGCGTGGGCCCCTCTTCCATTCCACACAACCCCCCCCCCACACAAGCATTTCATAAATACAGTCATCACAGACAAATGGAGTCATTACTCCTTAATCTGTTTGTCGTCGTCGTTTGGCGACGCCGTCTCGATCGCGTAGGTAGCCCTAATGTTTGTCACCCACCCTTCTGTTATGAATCTGACAGGAGCTGTCATTATAGGAGGAAATGAAGCCATTCACACCTGCAAACCCCCCCCCCCCCCCCCCCCAACACCCCCCACCCGCTGCCCAAAAGCTAATAACCATCGCAGTAATCTGGTTCATGAGGCTTACCATACTGAAAGCCCACGCGCGGCGGCGCATAAATCAAAATGTAGATTGAATGAAAGGTGTGAGGGAATATAGCTATGTATTTATCATGATCACATTATGTTATTAGCCAGCCTGGGCTTTGCCATGTTAATCAAATTTATGTGTGGATGGATAACATCTACACGTATATCTGTTGCAGTGGAAGTTACGTGAATAAGGTGGACTGTGGGTGTGGCTTCCTTCAAGTGTGTTTAAAAGAATTGAAAGCGAATGCAAGCGAAAATGATTTCATTTGACTGACAGTATCTCTGGGTATGTTTAAGATTGACTTTTATTTGTCCACTGTCTTTCCCATAATCTGATGAACGTCAGCAAGGACCGAAACACCACATTTAATAATAACAAAGTTAAGCCATATTGCTATATTATATTATTCATCTTCTGAGATTCATATTTAAGCTCTCAGAAATGAAGACGGAATTCCTGACCTGTAGCAGCAGAGCGGGCAATCTGAGATCACAATATGAAAACGGTATAAAAAAATAAAATACAATCAAAATTTAATTTAGTGAACAATGTTTTTTTTTTTTCTTTCATTTTTTTCCCTTCGCCATCCTCTCACCCCTCCTCCAAAAAAAGAAATCAAAACAGCACGTACTCAGAGTTCTCAGCTCTGTAAATAATCTCTGGAGGAGATTTCGCCATGCTGTGCTCTCTGATAAGAGAGTGGGAGTAACCATACATTTTTCAAATATTTATTTATTAACGTATTAATTATTATTATTTATTTTGGCAAGCCCAAGACACCAGGTGTGCTTTCGCTGAAGCATGCTTTTGAATGTGCCATCTTTTTTTTTTTTTTTTTTGATGGGTGGAAGAAAAAATGTGCCAGTGATTTATTGAGTATTTAAAGCCTGAATGTGATCCAGTGTTTAATCTTCACTTACAAGCTCTTAGTCTCTGCCCCCAAGATACTGGCAGAGAACCTCTCTGTGAAGCTCCTCTCTTTTATCAACAGAGAGAGCTAGACTCATGTGCCAGGGTTATACCTCTCTGCTATATGCCTGGTGAAAGCAGTGCAGTTCAGAGTGATAGTGCCAGGGTTTATACCTCTCTGCTGTAAGCCTGGTGAAAGCAGTGCAGGTCAGAGTGACAGTGCCAGGTTTATACCTCTCTGCTGTAAGCCTGGTGAAAGCAGTGCAGTTCAGAGTGATAGTGCCAGGTTTATACCTCTCTGCTGTAAGCCTGGTGAAAGCAGTGCAGTTCAGAGAGAGAGTGCCAGGGTTATACCTCTCTGCTGTAAGCCTGGTGAAAGCAGTGCAGTTCAGAGTGATAGTGCCAGGTTTATACCTCTCTGCTGTAAGCCTGGTGAAAGCAGTGCAGTTCAGAGTGACAGTGCCAGGTTTATACCTCTCTGCTATAAGCCTGGTGAAAGCAGTGCAGTTCAGAGTGACAGTGCCAGGTTTATACCTCTCTGCTGTAAGCCTGGTGAAAGCAGTGCAGTTCAGAGTGATAGTGCCAGGTTTATACCTCTCTGCTGTAAGCATGGTGAAAGACATTTTGAACTCATTTGTAGTTCACCAGGGCCTCCCCTGGTGATTTTTGGGGATTTTTGTTTCCTGATGGTTAATTATTTGTCCCGTGTCCCTCCCGCTCGTTCCTCCAGGTGTCCGGCGCCCCCCTGACATGGATAAGTCCAGCTACAGCGTGCACTACACCCTGCTGATCGCCTGCGTGCTGGTGGCCTTCCTGCTGGGAGCATTCCTGTCCGCCTTTCTGGTGTCCTGCTACTGCAGCCACAGCGTCCGCCGCCGGACCAAGCGCCTGGGCAAGGAGCATCCGGAGACGCCGCTGCCCCACGCGCTGTCGCTGCGCAGCCTGGCCAAGCTCAACGGCCTGCTGGACCCCCAGGCCAAGCTGGAGGAGAAGCTGGAGGTGTCCTCACCCAAGCTATACAACTCCTTCATCCCCAACGGCAGCGAGATCCCTCCCCCTGCCGCCACGGTCTCCACTACCGCCTCCGCCTCTGGCGGGAAGGGACGGTCCAGCGACCACGGCAGCCAGCATCACCATCACCATGGCAACCAGCATCACCATCATCACAGCCACCATCACCACGACGACCAGAATCCGGCCAATCGCAGCTCCGAGGAGCTGTCCGGGCTGCCCACGCCGGACTCCACCCCGGAGCTGCCTATCAAGAGTATGAAGGGATTCCGGAACCAGTGGGAGAGGAACCAGAACTGCAACAACGCCAAGGACTGCAAACCGCCGCCGCTGGCTAACAGCACCGCCCCCGTCACCACCCGCTGTCCCACCCAGCAGGTGTACCCCTTCTCCCACTCGCAGCCGTCACTAGGGGGCGCCCACCACCACCCCCAGGAGGAGCGCAAGGTCGCCACGGGGGAGCGGCCGGCGGGGGCCCAGGGCTACGGCCACTGCTACCCGCACACAGTGGTGGACGTCTCCGCCCTGGACGAGCTCCTCAAGCACATTCACGGCGCCAACGGCAACGGTAACCTGGGCACCAAGGAGCTGTCGGTGCTGACCTCGGCAGGCCTGCTGCCATTCGCCGGCCTCCGGGGGGGCATGGCCGGCAACCACCACCCCCAGCAGCAGCACCACCACCCCCAGTCCCCCCAGATCCCCGACACGGAGTCGGCCCCCTACTACAGCTCGTCCACCCTCCCTCGGGACAGCCTGACCCGTCGTTTGGATGTCCCCCCAGAGGCGGCGGCCGCGCCCCCACCCCAGACCTCCCAGTCCACCCTGGAGAGGCCACCTCGCCATGCCAACCAGCATCACGCCCTCATCAACGCCTCCAAAATGTCCAGTGGAGGAGCAGGAGGGGGGCTGGTGTCTCGCCAGCACAGCTTCAGCTACCACCACCACCTGCACCGGGCGGGGGCCCCCCTCATGGGCCGGGGGAACCCCACGGGCGCGGCCGGGGATGGGTCGCACCACCCACTCATCCCCAACGGCTACCTGACCCGCCAGCACAGCTACAGCGAGCAGAACCCCGCCCACAGGGTGGCCATCATCCGGCGGAGCGCCTCCCTGAAGCCTGACGTCCCCCCCAAGCCGCTCTTCCTCCCCGCCACCTCCCCCGTCAGCCCCCAGGGCAAGTACAACTACTGAGACCCAGCCCGCCCCACGACCAGTGCACCTGCCCAAATAAAAACCCCACTCAGAGGGCTTGGAAGGTCCGAGGAATAAGACTCACGAAGGGTATACGCATTTGGCACCAGACTGGTCCGGACAGGCTTTTCTTCTCCAAAGTAAAATGTCTTTTATACCATATTGGTATCGCGTAGCCGGGCCTGACGCCAGCCGCCACACCTGGAGAAACGTGCTGGATCCTGTGGCAGGGGGTTTGTTTTGGGGTTTCAAGAGACGGCCCCCTAAAATGTCGTCCGTTAACCTCATGGTGAGGCTCTTCGACGTGCCCAGGGTTTGTGGAAGCTGACTTTGCGTGTTTTAGACTGTCTGTCGCTCCAAGACATTTTCCCTCATTACAGTTAATGCTCATCCACAACGCGTGGGTGGGTGGGTGTGTGTGTGTGTGTGAGCATGTGTGTGAGCATGTGTGTGTGTGTGTGTGTGTGTGTGTGCGTGCGTGCGTGCGTGCGTGCGTGTGCGTGCATGTGTGTGTGTCCGCGCACATTCGTGTGTATGCGTGTATGCGTTTGTGTGTGTGTGTGTGTGTGCATGTGTGTGTGCATGTGTGTGTGTGGGCGTGTATGCATGTGTGTGTGTGTTTGTGTGTGTAGGTATGTGCGTGTAGCCATATATGCATGTATGTGTGTTTGTGTGTGTAAATGTGTGTATATACGTATGCATGTATGTGTGTGGGCATGTGTGTATATATACATGCGCGCGCGCGCGCGCGTGTGTGCGTGCGTGCGTGCGTGCGTGTGTGTGTGTGTGTGTGTGTGTGTGTGTGTATGTGCACGCGCAATTGTGCAGATATGCGTATGTATTTTTACACATGCACTGGATGTGAATACATTATAAAAACAAGTCGGATGGACTCCTGGGAAAGACCCTCCCCTTTGCATTCCCAGATAAATCCGGTTGGACGGCGAGTGTTCGTTTCCCGTCTAAAGTACCCCCTCTCCAGCGGACCGGTCTGAGCAATAACCCCGGGGCCAAGGTGTGCAGACACAAAATAATGAAATAAAATAAAACTGTTCTCTCTGCAGAGGAGAGCCGTTAACAGGGAGGTGAGCTTCGAGGAAAAGCGACGGAGTCGTTATCTTCATATTTGGGAGCCGGCAGCCAAGTTTGATCCTGCTGTGGCCATTGCCCGAAAGAACGAACTAGAACTCCCAAACCATGGGACTCCTTTACTCTGAGTTTCCTTTCCTTCTTTTCCTTTTTTAAAACAAAAATTATGTGAGGACGCAGGACACTGTAGAAGTGGTTTGTCCTCCACCATGCAAAAGACGAGCGCGGACGAACGCGCATTCCAACGGACGAAAAACACACGAGGAGAGGATAAAGCAAGGCATCACATATCATGACAATGGGAGTTATATTTTGTAACCCAAAAAATAAAAAGGACCCCTAAAGATCAGGTTGAAACTCCAAACAGGTCCATACTGAGGACTTTCCCCAGGTTGTACTGTAGTAAAGACAGTTATTACTATAATTACCATAATTACTATTAACCTTGTGCATATAGGTGTAAATAAAGGACCGTGGAAATAACTAGCCAAAATTTAAAATGTATGTGTAAATGTGTGCCTTATTTAATATGATGTACTATGGGTGATACGGATGATGTTACATTGAAAAGAGCAGATGATATAATAGTTATTTTGTTTCATTTTATTTGTTTTTATTTTTATGTATTTTTTTTTTTTTTTAAAAACGTTGTTGTCATCGTGTCAGCCATTTTTAGACTTGTGTTGATGATCTTCAGGAGGTTTTTCATTCCTTCCCACCGCCAGATATTACAGGGCAGTATTAGGTCAGCTTTCTAGATTTCTGTACGTTCGGAATCTTCATAGCATGTGAGGAGCTTGCTTGAGTTTGAAGACTCTACAGTGCACAGTACGTTACTGATCAAGATGTCTCTCTGTATCCCTGGGGACCCTCAGTCTGGTCACAGAAGGGTCTGTGCTAGTCGTGCTAGGCTACCAAACGCCTACACTTGCTCTGGCCTGTCTCTGATCAGACTGGAGGCCCCTGTTCTATGCACACATCCACACCGAACATTCCGCATTTCTGACACCAGAGTCTAGAGTTCAGTCTTATGACAGCAAAGAACTTTGACGATACCAGAGTTCCAGAATCACAGACGTCACGTTCTATTTCCCCCTTTGAGTGGTTCTGAGCTCTCCATGTTTTTTTTTTTTTTTCTTTCTTTTTGGCGAGCATTCACTGTTGCCCTGTTCACTGTTCACGGTTGCCATGACAATTTAACAGATCACTAATGTATTTCCAATGTATTTCGGTGGATGGTCCCGTCTCAACATGACGTCCTGCCGCTGGGTTTGGCTGACTCGATATAATCTGGAGTTCTGGTGGAACCCAAGCTTTTGCTCCAGTAGCAAAAATGCTTGGACTTAACTGCATACGTGCTGACTGGGTCGTTATAAACCTGACCCCTTACGTTCTCTGGTGTAGGTTCTCATATTCAACAGTTAAAGGGTAGTAGTGGCATAATTTTGTTATTGGCTCATTGTTGCAATCCATCATTGCGTTGACTATGAAGATGATAAACGCATCAAACGTAACTTTACTTCCTTAATATTAACACACCTTACAGGGACTTTTTTCAGCAGCACGCTATTGTTTATGTTCTGGTAGCTGCCTGCGTATTAGTGTGACTGACGTGAAGCAGAATGAAACTTAAGGAAGAAAACACCAGCTATTGGGCTGAAAGTTTTCATTTAACGCACATAAAAACACCCACCAGCCCCTGCCTCACCCAGTGAGACGTTTCGGAATGCACACATTGATTTTGGGGAGCCCAACCGAAGCTGAACGGAAGTGCTTTCCATTTGATTAAAATCGTGTTCAGTTCCGCTGTTATTTGATGCATTTATCATAGTCAACCTCATCGCGACGACTGACTACATCGAAGAGCCAAAAATCGAATTACAGCTGTCTTATCCTTTTCAGTAGTTACAGGGAGGCTGAATTTTAGCATCATCTCTGTTATCTGTCTTATCTGTTTTTATAACTGCTATACATCTGAACAGGCACTATCCTCACACATCTCTATTTGGATACTCCATCTCTCTACAGTATGTTTCTTTTTTCTTTTTTTGTTAAGTGTGTAGTTTAAAAAAAAAAAAATGAAATAAATAAATAAGATCTCGATTCACTTGAGCTGTGACTGATTCTCCGAGCTAAAGGGAAGCTGAGTATTTAAGCTTTATGTAGTCTGTTTTAATGGCCGGGGTAATTGCGGGAACGATTTAGGAGCAGCGGGCTATAAAATGGATTTGCTCAGCCTCTGGACCCGTACACTGGGGGGGGGGGGGGTGATCTATACTTGGTGAGCTAGCAGAAAGCAAGCATCATCTTTCTTCCAAGTGAAACCAAATGGGGGTGGCAGTGGAGTAGTTTTGCTGTTTATTATCCAGGATATGGATAATATAAGGATATGGTCGTGCAGGGTGGGGGGGGGGGGGGGGGGGAGGTATGCTGCAGAGTCTGCAGAACTTTGTGTTTTGTTCTCAGTCAGCAGTCTCTTCAGACCTTAAAAATCACAGGGTCAAGGTGTGTGGATTCTTTAGCCAATCACTGACTAAAACTGCTTTGTTTAGCCAATCAGTGGCTTACGTTAATCTCTGCAATGCTGGAACACTAACAAAAAAGAATTGCCCCCAGGACTGAATTTTCAGTCTCCTACCCCAGGAAATCTGTGAATAGGCCTCTCTCCACCCAAAACCCAGCCCCTTAAACACCCTGTTGGCCAATCAGAGACCCTTTTGCTTTTCTGTTATGTTTTCACGTTTTACTATTGGTCGAAATTCCCCGCCTCACCTCATTTCATCACCAATTGTAGACGAGGGACTCCCGGTCATGAGCCAACTAAATTTGCCATCCACAAATAGTAAAAATATGATTAAACGTTTTAAAAATGTGCATTCTGTCGGTATAAAGGCAAATTTTACTTGCAAACCTGACTTAAGCACAGAATCATTCGTGGGCTGAAGACCCTTGCGGTGACCTCCAGGTACGGATCAGCTCAAAGGTGATACAGGTGAGTCAAGATGGGTTTCCAAGTCAACCGTTAAACTCCATTTGTCACTGCAGCACACAGACTTTTTCCTAAGATGGCTTGTGTCATCGCCTTGACTCGCCTAATTCGTGTGTTGACTGGATAGCTAGGCTAATTTCCACAGCATGCATTACCAATGACATAGAAACAACAACATAAAACGAAAAGCTAGATTCATCTTCTGCCACTTGTCCTGTCAGGAGATGTATAATTTTTCAATAAAATGAAGTTATAGTGGATTGGAGATATTAAATTTTCTCTTACATGTCCACCCAGAAAAATATCTGGCTCTTTGTATTGAGTGTTTATGTTCCAATGGTGTCAAACACATCACTTAGCCACCAATTGAAAGATCTGTTTACAAAAACTTCATTTTAGGGTGAAGTTCCCCTTTAACTGTAGTTTACTGCTATCTCCTATTCTTGAATTCCACAGTTAAATAATGAAAAAAATTCCCTTCACAGTGATTCATTTTAGTTTTTTGTTTTTGTTTTTTGGGGTTTCATTTTTTAAAAATGGAGCACGTCTTTTGAGAACTTTCAAGTAGAGTTTATGTTGATGCCATCAAATGTCTCTTCTAATTTTAGAAATCAAATAAAATAGACGAACTCAGTGTCTGCACTTTTATGTGTATTTCCGCTTAGAATTTTTTTTTTTTTTTTGGTGATGCTTTCCACCATTACCACAGCAACGTATGCATGACCAGCCGCGAGTGTGTGACTCATAAAGCATTCCAGTGTGGCTGTCACGAGCCGACACGCAATCGATCCGCACACTTTGCTTTGATAGATGAGAACATTCCGCGGAAAGAAACTGGCTCCGCAAAACAGCAGCGCTAGTTTTCGTGCAGACCTAGACCGTACTGTCAGTCGCCGCCTCTGAGTTAGAGTGGGCGCAAAGTCACGTGGGGAAGGGTGAAGGGATGATTTTTGGACATCCCTGGGGGAGGAAGCAACAGATAAACAATAAGAGTCATCATGGATATTCATACAGACAGAAGGATTCCTATTCAGAAAAGACTATTGATTGAAAACTCCTCATATGTGGAGACAGACGTCAATAACACAGAAGACAGCAAAAAAAGTGTATTTAAATATTATTTATCTAACATTTAAAAAGAAAAATTAAATATCCATTGTTGGCAGGAATCTGAAATAGATCTTACTGCTGGGGGGGGGTGTTGGTTGTTGTCGAGCTAACGTTAGGCCGTACGGCCAGGCATCTGACAGGCTCGTATTGATTAGCCGGCGTGATTATCTTCCATCTCAATTAGGTAATCATGACTGCTGGCTTTGATGGGGGGTTTAGGGGGCGTGGGGGTAGGGGGTGGTGGTTGCGTGAGGAGAATAATTGCCAGCGGCGAGGCCTACCGCATGATTAATAGTTTCCGATGCAGGCCTCACTCAAAAACAGCAGGGTGTAATTTATTTTTGAAACCCTTTTTTTTTTTTTTCTGTAGGAAAAGCAACCATATTAGATTGGACTTGGTACAAATCACAATTACTAAGTGTCATTTTATTTGGTGATGGTCCTCATTCAATATAGTGTTGTTGTAGTTGTTGGTATTGCAGAGTTTTGTCAAACATTCAGTTCTGTGCTGCTGACACTGCATACCTCCATCTATGCCCTGTTGATGTCCAGTGAGTAATCCGAAGGAGGGAGCTCCAGGCACATGAGACAGGAGCGGAGTGTGCTTTAAATTGTCCGATTACATGGCAAAAGGAGAGTGCCATTGAACACAGAGAGTATTCCATTTAGTTCTGCTGCCGTGTTTATTTCGGAACCATGCGCCATGAATGTCACGCCAGCGGAATGTAGCCACTACTTTGTTGCGATGCGATGGCCGCATTCCAGAACGCTGACGAACTTTGCCCTGACACAGATTATCACACAGATCTGGGTTCGCAAATAAACAGCGCGACAATTATTCAACATAATTTGACCTTTTTTTATCACTGAGTACCGTCTGGCCTGTCAAAATAAAAGCCCGGGGTGCATAAGCAGGAGGTGCAGTCTGACACAAAGCAGACGCAGACTCGGCTTTCGCCTGCACTTACAGCTCTGTAAATCTAGTGCTGATGTCTGGTCGCCTGTCTATCAGTATATCTGTCTCTCAGAAAGAGACCTAATACAGAGGATTAAATGCCTAATGTGAGACTAAATGGAAAAAGAAACTGGGTTTTCCCAGTTGTGTTGTGCGGTCATAGACCTCCACAAATGAAACCTGACTTTGCCTTTATTTTCCTCCATCATTAGCTCCCACATACATGTATATTCTCACTTATACAAGTAGTCATGCACACACACACAAACACACACATGCACTGATACTAACACAGGAACAGTAACGCAAATAAGCATGCACATATACGCATGTACCCACATACAGTCACACTCTCTCTCATACACACACACATACATTCACACACACATACACTCACCCACACTCTAATACACACATACATTCACACACACACTCTCACACTATTATACACGCACACACACACATACACTCACCCACACTCTAATACACACATACGTTCACAAACACATGCACTCACACATACTCTTATACACACATACACTCACCCACACTCTTATACACACATACATTCACGCACGCACGCACGCACACACGCACACTATTATACACACACACACACACACACACACACGCGCGCGCGCGCACGCGCGCACACACACACACTCTTTTACACACATACATTCACACACACTTTCATAAACGCACACATGCGTGCGCGTTTGCTCGCCTCATTCTCGTCACATCCACAGCGGCGACACCACTGACAGCCAGCATCAAAATTCATTATGTCTGCACCACAAACCAGAGGACGGGGGGAGGGAGCAGTCAATATGTTTCACACAGACCTGTCATGGAAATAATTGTTATTGTCAGGGGAAAATGTTTTTTTCCTTTTTGCAAAAAGGAGTGTTGCAAAGGAATGGGTTGATGTACAGCGGGATTTAGAGAGTGTTTTCTGCTTTTCTATCTTGTTCACAGTAGTTCACATTTCTCTCCTCCATCACAACCCCCCCTCCCCCCCCCCCCCCCCCCCCCCCCCAACACTAGCTGTTTGCTAAATGTAAGCCTACATCATCAATAGTACATTTTAATGGTACAGCAGTGTAGTTTAATGGTTAGGGAGTTGAGCCTGGTGAGTTTGATTCTCACGTAAGGACCTGAAGTTGTACCCTTGAGCAAGATACTAAATCCAGAGTATTGTCTCAGTAAAATATACAGTTATGTAAAGGCACAGTTTATGAACGTTGAAATGTACATGTAGCGGTTAAAGTAGTTTCAAACAAATGCTTGGTAAAATAGTCAAATATACTGTTATAATAACAAACTTAGTTTGTAAGCCTCATACAAGGAAACGATATGTCCAAAGTGCTTCGCAGTGGAATAAAGAAGAAAAGCAATTAAAATATTATTGCAAAGCTAATACAAAATCCAATAAGTCCTTGAAAATGGTAAGGATGACAACAACATCTTAACAAGTGAAGTTATGACTAAAAAAAAACTGATCAGTCTCACTTACAGCCTATTAATTTTAATGACCCTGCCGCAAAATGTAGTTCTCTCAGATCACATGATGGCATTTCTCCAGACAAATGGCTGGACTCGCTGGGCCCAACTGATTTCTCTTTCCGGTGTAGTACACCTCAGCCTTGGCGAACCTCCAGCCACGCTCGCCGCTAATCAGTATGCTGGGTCTGTTACTACCACCGACAAACCCCTGGACAGAGTGACTGCGCGAAAGTAACGGCTGCCTCAACCGAACAAATCCACTATCGGAAATCTGCTGGCACCAGGCGGGCCGGCAGAGGCCTTGGCTACAAAATTTTACGATGTCGTCCAGATGCTCCGTTGTGATCGAGCATCTGGAACCAACGTTCGGAATTACCTTTCTCGGAGCAGGGAAGAGAGAGGAATGGAGTTCTCTTTTTTTTTTTTATTTTTTTTTTTTTTTTTTTAGGGATCCAAGGTAAATTCACTGCTGCGTTCTTTTGGAAGTGTAGCATCCAAACACCTGTGATTGTGCTTGAGGTTCATCCCTGAGGGAACTGAGCTGAACCCACTAAACTAAACCTTGACAGTCATCCATGAAAGATCAGATCAAAACAAGTTTATTTTTATGGGAGTTTTATGGGTGTATTTCACAAACATTTGACCGAATACCAGGTGCGAAATTTAGCTAGAAATTCTGGGCCCTCTACACGGGCAGGCTCTGAGGGCCCCTCCACTCTTTATACAAAAGAGTTAGGGGAGTTGGGGGACCCATCCTTCTCTAACTGGCCCAGGGTATGAGTTCATAGTGACATCACTGTCAGTCAGTTATACCAAAGGTGGCAGTCCTGAGTGGAGCGCCGGATGACCAATACCAATACTTTATGACAGCTGTCTTTATTTAATATTTAATTATTCAGAAGATGAGCTCACAGCCTCCTCGGGTACACACCACGGAACACATTAATAAATCGTGGTATTGGTATTGGTTTGTTCCTCTCACAATAAGAATTACGAATGCGATTCATAAGTTCTAATTAAGATTTCCCGTCAAATTAAAAGGTTGTAAGAGGTGGGAGGAGAAGTGGAGAATCGGTTTGAAATGATGAAGGATGGCATTCCTTAACCTTTGCTAAAATTGGCTGACAGTCTGAATAGGTACTGCATGTTGAATAGAAATGGCTGCCCACAAATGAGATAGACAATTAGTTGTTAAAAATAATGGGATATTTACCATTGACTTTATACCTAAAACCAATTCTCTGGCTTATCTGTGGTGAAAATAGTTATCTATCCCATTGTCGTGTCGTCTTAATTAAATTGATGTCAACCCACAACAAAACAGAGCGTTCACTTTCAAATTCCTCATCGATAAGTGTCTAAAGTGAACCGACAGTTCTCTCAGTGAACGTGCCCGTTCCTGAACGCACGTCATTTATTTCAGCAAATTCAACTGCCAGGCTTGACCCCCCGCTGCTGAGGAATATTCTTAGCGCGTGCTTGCCTCGAAACTGCTGGGCTCTTATTCATCTGAAAGCAATATTTCAGAATCTGTTTAAACATTCACCGTGTGGCCCGTCAGCAAACAGAAACTCCCGGATTCTCCTTCCTTTACATTCATGCTTTATAAGTCCAAACTAATTTTCAAGCGGAGGAGAGACTGTGCTGTACCGCTCACTCAAGCATCTTGGGGAAAATAATTCTAGCCTTGCAAACATATAATTTGATTTCTCTGTTAGCACATCCTTCATTCGGAATTCAACAGCATTCACCAGGTTTATTTCACTAAAGCTCAAGTAACAAAGTAGCTGAGTGATCCTGAAATTGTGAAATAGAAGCACACACATTATGTGTACACGCTCATCGCCGATGGCGAAAGTTGCCAGGAAAAATAAACAATTTCGATGTCCTTTTCAGAAATGCACAAAAAAAGACTGTCATATCGCGATTCTGCCAAAACTAAATCGTCCCTCTACAAACGGCAAAGGCAGGAGGGTTGGCCAAAACATCCGAAGTTGTCAACTTTAGTAGCGTTTTGTGATATCTGACAGTTTGTTGTTAAGAACGATTCTATTATTATTCTATCATTATTCTACGGGTGGTGACGCTACCCTGGAACGGACTCGATCGCGACCGCCCCCCCCCCCCCACTTCCTTGACAGACCACAGGTACACGCAGGCCACGGTCGAGCGACCACGCGCACACCGCAACCTGTCAGAAAATCCTTCTCCCGGACGTCCACTAAATCTATAGAACAACAGTGAAGCGAGGGGCACAGAGTTGGGGGGGGGGTTGGGGGGCGATAAGCCCCCCCACCCGTGAATAATGGAGCCCTGGAGTCGATAATCACTCAGAGGGAGCTTTTAAAGAACGAGTCAACACGATTTATAGATCGATTCGGTGAAAACTTCAATAGAGAAGTCAGTTGTTTCGCGGCCGCAGACCTACAGCAGATATATCAACCCTCATCTTCTCTCCCAACCCTCCTCAAAGTTTCCCCAGACTAATGGACTTTTCATTAAACTGGACACGCCCAATCCCACTGCAGCTGATCGGTGGCACTTAGGCCGGTTCGACCTTGAAGGACACATATTTTTTTGTCTCAAGTGGCTTTCACCAGGATAAAAAAACAGTTTAAAAAGCATGAATAATAAAATTTGTATTTATGATGCCCAAACTTTCCTTCTGGGAACGAAATCTCAGAAAGGGACAGCATGTATGATGAAATGCTTTTGGTTCTCAGTAGGAACAGTGGGAAAGCAACACTCATTTTTTTTTTGCCGTGGTGGATAGGAACAGTAGCTCTTAGTTTTATTATTATTATTTTTTCTCCCAGCAAAAATATGTACTTTGAATGCAAATTCAAGAATGTGGCGTCTTTGGGGTTCGGCGAAGGGGGCGGCTGGACTGTGGGTGCCATTGATTGATTACCGAAGTGCTGTGCAGATACGATAATAAATTTTCATCTTGAGCGCAGCATCTGGTGTGGCTTGGAGAACGGATGGTCACATCTGGTGAGAGGTCTCTCTCTCTCTCTCTCTCCCTCTCCCTCTCTCTCTCTCTCTCTCTCCCCCACATTCTGCTCCATTTTGTCATGCGCACTGCTAAGTCGATCCAGGTTGGTTCCCCGCCACTCCTGCACCCTGCTAATGCTCTCCAGCCTGCGCATTCTAAAGCACGACCGAGGAGGTGCACAAGAGACATTGCTGTTTTGACATTTGGGTCACCTCTTTCTTTCCCTGCTTCTAAGAAACCCCGGGTACTTCTACATATTTAATTGTTTTTTTTTCTTCATTATTTTGCCTCCTTGACGGGTAGTCAAGTTTTCCCATTAAATGTTTTGTGTTCACACTTCTTGCGTCTCTGCGATTATGTTCCCCTTAGGATATTATTGCACTTCTACCTCAACCTTTCCACTAGTCTTCATATTGTAAGGTGCTATAGATAAAAAATGTCTGCTAAATGCATTTCATTTATTGTATCCCACAATGCAACGGTCCGCTGACCGGTCTGCACGCACACCGTACTTCAGCAATTAACCCATCATCAGAACTGTGTCCTCCTCCTTCCCCACAACCGCTGTAGGCAAAGCAAGCTGTGATTGGTCCTTCAGAGGAATCAGAAACAGCGAATGGAATCTGGGGGGCCTTCCTGATCCCTTCAATCCAAAAAAATGGGCGTGGTCAGTACTTGCTGTCAATCATCGACTCGTGACCCAATCAAAATGTGTTCCTTGTACTAGGTACATGTAATAAAATGTCCTTATCCATCTTGCATTTCAGCACTTGATAAATTTGTACAGTGGGAGGTTTGCCAAGGTGAAGTTCCTCACTCTGGGATGAAATAACATTGCCTTACCTGGGAAATTAACCTGCCACCTGTGATTTATAAGCCCAGGTCTCTAACCAATGCACTACGCTGCCACCTGGCGCTAATTAAAGGACTGTTTTTTTTTGTTTTTTTTTTTGATGCAGGAATGCTTGAGCCTGCGGTTCATAACATTAACCTTAATAGCATTCATGGATCCCCACCTGTCTTGTTTAATCAAAAGTAACAGCCAGGATCCCCTTCATCTTGTTCTTGCTACCGAGCGCAGTACTCAGGCCTGTGGTCACAGCGATGGAAGTTTCTGTCTCCTTAGAGCATCTGGAAAAGGACATTATGGTTTCCCACAATCTGTTTTGGTTTTTCTAGGTTCAGACCAGCAGTATTTTACAGGTCAGTGGAATGATTTGGCCTGAGTTTGGACCTCATGAACACAAGTTCATGACCAGTGGCCAGAAGCAAAAGACCATAGCAAAAAGAGACTAGGGAGGGTGTAACAAGGTTTTCTAATTCAGAAAATGGCAGTTCTTCTTCTTCTTCTTTCTTCTTCTTCTCCTCAAATTCCCTCACCTCCAGAGAGAATGCTTTCATTTTTTTTTTTTTTTGCTTGCAGTTTATTGATTGAGCCCTGGTTTGCATCTGGGTTTTCCTGGGTCCTATGCTCTTATGTTACAAGCCCAGCACCAGTCAATATGGCTCACTTCCAGTGTGTGAACTCATGCACTGTGATATCCAATGGACCCGTCTCTCAGAGCTGGCAGAACAGCCCCTGGTACAGGCAGGGAGTCTTAGGCCTCCTACGAGAACAGCATCAAACAAAACGCTATTTGAATAATATTCAAATTTCCCCATCCATGCTGACTCATTGGCTTAATCCACACAGCTAATTTGCACCTCAGGTGTCGACTGTCTAACCCCCCCGGCCCCCCCTCAAAAAAAAAAAAAAAAAGAAAACCCTTAAGTGAAATTTTAATGGGCTCTGCAGGAGAGGGTGGCTGTTTGCTTTGAAGCTCATGTTTTTTAAGGTGTGTGTGTAAAGTCATCACAGAAACTCTGAACGATAAACTTGGACTGGCTTCTGACTGGCATAAATCTCAGGACACACACACACACACACACACACAAAGAAAAAATATATGAAGAGAAGAGAGACACAGTCAGACACTGAAAACATTTTAGTTTTTTTTGTTTTGTTTTTTTGTTTTTTTTCCCCGTCTTCTCCGGTGGACCAACTGTCAGGAGTGCAAAAGTTCATGTGAGGGGGAGAAAGGAGAGGGGGGTAAAAACAGAACAAATGGTCCAAGTTCTCCGGCAAACAAACTCTGGACAGCGTCTCGCAGTTAAGCTTTTCTGCAGCAGGGCCGCTGTGTTCCAGTGGACAGCCTCCAAAAGCGGGACTCTGGGGACAGGACCGGCAGACAGGCCACAGACCAAAGAGGGCCCAGGCTCTTAAATGGAGCATAAATAATAAAAAGAACATAAGGCCGTATTAAGTTTTAAAGAGGCAAGGCAGCTCCCTTGGAGTTTTGGGAGTAGGAAAATCCAAAAAAATAAAAAAGTAGTGAGTGTGGCGCTGAAAGTAAACACTGAGAGTATCGAACGGAGTCTCCATCGGGGAGATGGCAAAGTCTGTGCCAGTTTAACTGTCTGTGGCTGGAAGTGCCACATCCAGGCATTGTTTCAGCTACATTTTTTTTTTTTTTTTTACATATTTACATATTATCATTATTGATATTGTTATTATTATTAGTAGTAGTAGTAGTAATGTTGTTTTCAGTATCATTATTATCATTGTGTGTTTTTGATGACAACGGCATTCAGAATGTTGCACGCACAAATTGTTTTCGAAGTGACACAGTGGCATAAACGATATAAAGGTGAGCACGCCATGTCACGTATGAAATGTATTCATGCAAATTATGTTTTCCAGCTGGGCTCGAATGGCCTATTCCCATCATGACACATTCTTAAGCTGATATTTATTGTATTTATTCTAACAATATAATTATGCAAAGACCTGCCCCTCCCAGCATAAAAACGTCCCTCTGTGTCACTGGACTCCGCGTTTGTGAGGCCCTGTAGTCGCTTGTGATGAGTTAAATGGGAAGTGACAGGGACAGGCTCTGTTAGGCTGCAATTCCTGTAGTACAAAGAGCCTTGCTGAGAGAAGGGTGTGACCAGCTACATTAATGGACACTGATTTACAGGAGTGGGAAAACCCTGGCTTCAGAAAGTACAAGGCACTGCAATGCATTTGTTCCACCCATGCACTAGACCAGCTGATTTCACTAATTAGCTCGTAGAGAATTAGCACGTTCTAATTAGAATCAGCTGGTTTAGAGGATGGGCGGAACAAATACATGGTTTAAGAAGACCTGATAGATACAGATTCAAAGTCGTTTTTTTACCAGCCTTGCTTCTCTCTCTCTCTCTCTCTCTATCTCTCTCTCTCCCCCCCCCCCCCCCCCCCCCATTAATAATTTGTTTCTTATTTCACAAGCTCAACCCACAAGACCTGTAACTCATCAGAGATAGCAACCATTCATTGGTCTATCAGAAAAACACATTAAAGGAAGCTGGGTAGAGCTGTACTGCTTTGCAGCGAGAGCCAACTAGTCAGTCACATAGATATGATGTCATATTTATGCGCCTATGGCTGTCAACACCTAGTTTCGGCCCCCGCCCCCACAACACTCTACATCACCTGGCCCACAGGTGACCCAAGATTCAACCCGCCGGAGTTCCCACTTTGACTGCTTTCGTACACGTTCGTCTGCAGTCAAGCCTATCAAATACCATCAGTGTATAGAGGGAGCTTCCGGAGCTGATTGTAAGATTGCGGTGTCTGCTGCATATACGTGAATGAGATTACAATCGCAGCCCCGCAATCCTGACCATCATCAGCAAAGTTTAGACTGCCGAGCACACCGCGTCTTTGTTTTTGTCTGTTTCCTTATTTCGTTTTTTTCCATTATGTCCCCTCAGCTTGACATCAGGAAATTGTGGTGTTTGTCTCTATCTCTCTTTCTCTCCTCCAGTCTGTCTCTCTCTCTCTCTCCCTGCCAATCTCTGTTTTTGTCCCTCTTTGTCTCTCATTCTTCCTCTCTCTGTCCCTTCTCATCTCTCTCACAATTTCTCTCTGTCTCTGTCTGTTTTATTTTTTTATTTATTTTTTTTGACCGAAGCAGAAAGGAACAGAATGTGGGAACGCCGAAGCGAGACCAGGAGGAATGCAAGGTGACAGTCCAGGTGCCCCGATCACTACCTGTTAGTACCGGCTGTCGGGGTTTTGCTCATGGAGGATGGGGTTGGGGGCCGTGGGCCATGGGGGGGGGGGGCGTTTGGCACTGTTGTTCTGGAACACCAAGGCTTCCCAGACAGGTGGCAGGTGTTCAAACACTCACTCCCCTCCTGTCAGCTCTGAAAGGGGTGCTTGGCGGCAGCTTTCTTGCAGAAAAAGAAAAAAAAAACACACAAAGTCACTGCTTCATGTAGGCCTGGTCTCAATCATCTCTCGTCCTTAAGTTTTGCCTCCAAATAAAAGCAAAAGGTTGCTTGTAATTTTTCCTTTCCTGCCAAACACAAACTTTTTTTTCTCTCTCTCCTCATTAATTTTGGGGATCGTTTAACTCGTCCAAGAGATTATGAGGTGGACGGATTGATTAAATTGTGGGTCAGGGTCATGGGCAAATATTGAAGGAACCCAGGCATCTCAATCCTGCATATTGAGCCAGAGGTTCTGCACCAATGACTCTCTGCAGCTTAAACTGCAATATAATGCGCATGGATTTATTCTATGCTTATTTATTTAACCTTTATTTTAAGAGGAAGTTTCCTCCTGCGAGCCAGAATCTCTCAGATAAAAGACTCCTAGCCATGACAACAGCGTATGTATGCATTTATATTTGCATATAATCCTTAAATTCAAAGCTTACTGAAATGTCAGTTCTGAATATCAAATCAGCAATTAACAGATGGCCAGGATATCATGTTGTTTGCCGATCTTGCAGTGTGTCAGGCTGACCAGGAGAGGTCACCAGGGAGCAATGAGATTATTTTAAAGCAGATTATTTTAACTGCTTTAACCCCTATTGTGCCCTAAGAGGAGACTGAGCCAATCATTGCCATTGGGAATCCAATGGCTGGAGATCCATTAGCCACAGGGTGGATACCACAACCAAAGGGAGGGGTAGCCAAAGCACCACGACGCACCACGAACCAGCGCTTTTACACCGCGAGCCACCCATAGGCCCCCTGCACAGCGCCTTTTAAGTGTTCCTCTTCTCCATACTCACTCGCATGACGCTGATGCAACGGCATGCTCCCGCACAGTCTGCTCCCGTTAGCACTCAATTAGGTCCGTCAGGCAGGCTCACGGTCCCCAAACCTGCTCCGGGTCGGGGGGGGGGGGGTGGGGGCTTTTCCCATGAGGGGAACGGGCTGGGAGCTTAATCTGAGCTCGAGGAGAAGGGTAGAGGTGGGAGGTGGGAGGTGGGGAGGTAAATAAAGTACGGCAAAATAAAATAAGAAACATAATTAAAGGTACGCAGCCTGAGGGGAGGTTGGTCGGTTGCTTGGTTGTGTTTGGCGTGCTTTTCCCCGGGAGCCAAAACGAGCTGACAGATGCGAATGTGGGCCCTGCCGGGGGAGGTGTAACAGAGCATTAATCAGACTTTGTGTCTGGGTAATTAGAGGTAAGAAACTCTGTAAGCCCTTTCCCCCCCGGGACAATGACTCATTCAAACACCCCCCCCCCCCCACCCCCGCCCAGGTGAAACCCACAGGTAATGAAGTCTGAGGACAGAGAGAACAGGGGGGTGGATGATGTGGATACATCCAGTCTGTGCTTTTAATCCAGGAGAGGGAAAACTGCGGTTTCAGCTTTGTTGACATCGCTAAAATATCCCTCCGTTGGACAATGACACATCTGCCTCGGTCACATGGTTAAGGAGTGGGAGGTGCCCCCATAGCACGAGTGGAGCATTCCGTCCTCCATCAGCCAATCAGATCGCATTATTATCCTGCTCTGTGAACTTCTTGTCATCTTACATTATTGGATTACCCCTTTAAACTCTCTATAGAGTAAAACTGACAGGGCCTATCGGAGATACTGGGGGCAGGAGGCTTGCTCCATCTTGGGATTGAAAGGGAGTCAATAACCCCATTAGCAATGGCTGGAGGTTCTGAGTCTCTGGGCTGACTGATAACTCTCAAAAATGGTTTCACTGCACCGAGAGCTTTGTGGCGATTTCTCAAAACGTGCCCTTACTTGGAAGCCGACCAACCCGTGATTGGATGACGGCGACCGGCTGAGTAATTGTTTTGGCGGGCTAGTCCCTGATCCAAATCGATTTCATTAAAACCGAATTAGATCCCGTTACCCATCGGTCATTTAAACGATCCAAAATGGCGGCCGGTGGGGTTTTAACGACCGAACAGTGTATCATCCTGAAACTTGGATCGATTGTCGGGCAGCAGAAGGAAAGGCAGCGGAAACAACCTAAACGAGACCTGTAAGAGGGACGACATCTCCAACCGGCGACGTCTCGTCGTCCACAGTGCACCGATTTCACCAGCTGAACATGGATCATGAGGCCAAGAAACCCTTCAGCTGTGTCACAGGCCCTTAAACCTCATCTTGCTCAGCAGCAAGAGGGAGAAAGAAATAAAACGCTAAGCGACTCCTGTTTTCTGTCTCATAGGCACTAAAACCTCACACTCAGCAGTGATAAAGAGAAAAAAGAAGCAAAACCATTTCTGTTTTGCGGGACCACCAATAAACCTCCTTCGCGCTCTGTGGTGAAAGAAAAAAAAAAAGAGCTAAGCAATTCCGGTGGCCCCCGTGAAAGAGCAATTCCAACAATAAATAACCCAGAGTTACCGCAGCGGCACTTTCAGCGTGACACGACGTCTGGGAGAAGTGCCACTGGGAACGCAAACACCCCCCCTGAGCTCTTACAGAGAAGCAATCCAGGAAATGAAGCGCGCCTCCATCTCCCTCCCGTTGCTCTGGGTATTGTCTAAGACACCTCCACCCCCCACCTTCCCCAGAGTGACCTCACACCACTGCGGCAACCTGATTGGCTTTGAGATTACTCCCTGCCCCGTGCCGTCTTTAATTGTTTCTCATGCGCTATCGTTATCTAGATTAAGCCAGCGTGGGGCTAAAAGTCTCCAGACGATGTGAAATGATGATTGCGGAAGATGTGAAGTGCTGTATCTACACTCTGCCATACACGGAGTACTGAGCACTGGGCAATACCAATAAAACTGAGGCTCCAAGCTCCTTAGTCTCTGATTGGTCCAATGCTGCCATCTAGTGGTACAAAATTAAAACTTCCTTGTATGTTCACAATTCTGGTTACACTGATTTATTCAGATAGATAGATAGATAGATAGATAGATAGATAGATAGATAGATAGATAGATAGATAGATAGATAGATAGATAGATAGATAGATAGATAGATAGATAGATTCATTCATTTAACTCTGGATGTGTTTCTAATGTCTGTTCCCATTTAAGCCCTTCAGTCAGTGCTGGCTGGAAAATAATGCAAGGAGATAAAAACCTGCTAGTCTGCTATAGACATGTCACCCTGTAACACCCCCTCTGTCTCTCCATATCTCTCTCTCACACTTCCCACCTCCTTTTCTCTCACTCTTTCACTCCATTCCTCCCTCTATCTGTCACTCCTTCCTTCTCTCTCTCTCTCTGCCACTCCCTCCCTCCCTCTCTTTCTTTCTCCCTCCCTCTCTCTCTTTTCTATTTCTCTCACTCTGCCTCTCTCCTTCTCTTTCTCCCTCTCTCTCTCAAATTAAAATTGAAATGAGCTTAATTGGCATGCTCACACATTAGCATAGTATCACCATTTTTTCGTAAACAGGTTAGATATACTATACCACATACCTTTTTTATTATTAGACAAATGTTTAAGTAATTAATTAATAATCTCTCGCCTCTCTTTCTGTCTCTCGCCACGGCACCAGTCATTAACACGGGCCGAAATGAGTTATATGTCGCAGCTCAAAACACTCAGCGGGACTTATCTACGGCCAGCGGCGCGCGCTGGGGATGATTAACAGTCCTGGAGAAAGTTTCGAGAACAATTAAGGCACAGCTGTTAATGTACGACTCCAACTGCGTCCAAGAAGAATTCAGGCGCCCCAGAGGAACTTTTTTTTTCCCCACTCCCAACGATTTTTCCAGATTAACAGCAGCTTAACTCCTGCGCTAGCATCGCTTTTGAAAATCAGTGTGTATGGAGGTCTTTCAGAACACTGAAAGGGCCATAAGTTTTAAAGTGATACGGCAATTCACAGAATTTCAGACCTCTGTTGACATTTTTTTTAATGTCTTGTCACCGCTCCGAACTTGGCGAAACTGTTTAGCCTCCCACTGCAACCCTGTCTCACGTAATTCCTCCAATTCATGTAACGATGAGCACCCACTTCTTTCCACACTGCAGATACATCCAATTACTGTTGTCAATGGAGGATGATGAAATCAACATACTGTCAGTTCATACTCTTGAAGGCACCAGGCAGACCAGAAGAGAGCGCTAGAGAGCTGTGAGACTATAAATCTTACCTGGCTTACCCCCATCATTCACTGGTGAGTCTGTGAAACGTTTATTGATCAAAAACCAGAGTTGCACTGTTACATATAGCTTAGAAAGGCAACTCACATAGTTAAATTAAGGTGTTATTATATGGTACTTTTTCAATGGCTGGCCGTCTGTAGTTTCTCTATAAACCTGTTATGTTTTTTCCTGGCTTTTATTTTTATCAATGTGAAGGCTCGCCATGAAGCGAATCGGAGGAGTCACATATCATGGCCGCCTCTTCCTGAGTCATCAGGAGGGGGTTACTGATGGCAGCCAGAAATTTGGGTCTGAAAATGGAGAAAACAAAATACACAATAAGAGTGACACATCAGGAATCACTTATGGTTGGAACAAATAAACGGCACAGAAAGGGGACCAGGGTTGAGAACCCTGCAGGCAGCATGAAGCAGGCATAGTAGCATGGACATAGCAGAATTCAGTGCATTATTTGACAATGCTTCCCCCTAGTGGTCATTAATGTTTCTGCACCGAAATGGCATAGCCATGTCAGCAGGTGGCGCCAGATGTCACGTTAAATAGAATTTTCAGCATTCACCACAGTCTGGTCCTGAGAGCATGCTGAGAATCTTGAGTCTTGTTCAGACTGCAGTTCAGTTATGTAATATAGTGCTATTTCATGGAACAAGATCTGTTTGGTTTCTCTTTCCAACAATCTGCGATGTGTCCTTAGGGAGAGAAATGTGTTGAAAGAGGAGTTGGTGTCTGAGCTGGAAAATGCATAAAATGTTTCCTCAGTTTGTTTTTGTTTATTAGTGATATATATCACTTTTGTCCTTGCAGATGGTACACTTGGCTTAGACCGGAATGTGAAACTTGGACTGTGATTAAGTACAGTAACCAAGCTATTCTTACATCATGAGTATGTGAGCGTAACCCTTTGACCTCAAGATTGGCGTCTATTTCTGAACTTCAAATTTAGCCTTTAGCGAGAGCCAAAAACAATGTGTTGCACTTTTAAAGGCCTGACTGACTCATCCTCATGTGTTTAAGATATAAATGGCATGCAGTACTTAGAAAATGCTACTGCGCTGTGATCCAAGCGCAAATACTGCCAGAGAAAGCATGAGTAATTTGGCCATGAATGTCAATTTTATGACTCTTTGAAATTATATCTCTCTGGGCATGACATGCATTGTTGTGTATATTACACATGCGCCGTTGCGATCTTGTTCATAAAGGTGCTGAGCAAATGAGGGGCTTTACTTTTCCAACTGGTTCCATGAACTCCCACATCACCATTCTCTGCTTTGTTGTAAGAGTACTTCTTAGGGTAGAATCAGGGAGTACTGGAGTCTGGCTGGAGATGGCCTTTAACTTTTCCTTTTCTCCTGCCCAGCTACAGGCACTGTCTCAGGGGCACGTTCTGGTGGAAAGCATAAAACATGTCCTCAGGTTGATATTGGTCATCAGGAAGACTCGTCACCGTTGTCCTCGCAGATGATACCCTTTGGCTACGATTGGATCGTGAGGTTTGTAACATTTTGACCAATCAGAGGAGGGCACGGACAGAGCATTCCGCCTGATAGAGATTGGTCACGAAATCAGTCACTGTTCCAAAGCGGTATATGTCTCAGGACTTCTACAGCGTAAGGATTTATTAAATTTGGTTATTGAGTTTTATTAGAATCCATAACCCCAGATCCCCTTTATGTTGAGGTGATGTGGAAAATATTCAATTTTTAATGTAACTCACCAATGATCTTTTTAATATTTTGTGTGACATTCATGCCCCCGTGGTATCCATTTCATTATATTACTCATGTAATTACACATGCATACATTTTTAACATCTAAAATTTTAATAAACGGCTGTCTAAAGAGATCATTGTAAAGTTCTTGATACTTTGATGCACTTTGAAGCTGGCCTAGGGGATACCAGACTTACTTTGCACCCTTTCCGGCAAAACCAAGAATGGGTCTCAACTGGGCCTAAATTTCATAAGTATGAAAGGAAACTGAGTTGAAAATAAGAGAGCACAATCAGAACGATCAAAATCTGACATAAAAATAGGAACAATGGCTCAGTATCCTGATTTTATCCTCCCAATGCAAAACCGCCCTACATGTTAAGTTCTTCAAGTTAATTATGTAATTTTGCTGCCAGTATTTTTCTTGCATAACGTGTCTTCACCTACGTCGCTGACTGTTTATAAGGATTTAACACCTTCGAGAGGTGCTAGAAAATTCTCGGCATTTATATTTTTATTCATTCAAATGTGAAGCTATTCTGGGTTACAGTCCCTGCTGGATATATTTTTTTTTGTTCTGACATGTTTAATCTCTCAGAGATATTTAGCAGACTCAAGCGGTGGAGTCGGGTGTCCAAACCATGGTGAAAAACGTGGCTTTTTCCTCCCTGTTGCCATGGTTACTAATTGTCACCAAAAAATTCTGGAGAAATAGGAATGGAGGTTCAGAACTGAATCGTAATTCAGACCACTCATCCTCCTCTTCTAGTCTTTTTTTAGGATTTCTGTTGTCAGTTTGTGCCGCACTTATACGCAAAAGGAAAACAAAATGCATGAGGGCAATTGGCTATTTTTGCAGATCAGCCTGTGAAAAAAAAAGTAGAAATAATAACATTCATTACGGAGGGAGTTATGCAACATTCCCCCATAATTATGCATTCATTTGCCACCAGCCCTTTAGACACTGACCGATCGCCCTGTGCACAAACACAACCAGCAAACAAGAAATGAATCACTTGTCATAATAATTCTAACCTTTTTTGAACTGTAAAACTATCAGCATTCTGCAAGGGTAATTATGAAATATTAAAATATATCCAGAGGATATATTTATCGCTTGATGTGTATTAACTTTTGGAGTTTTAACTAAGTATTTAAAATGTATTACTTCAGTACTGAAAAATAATATTGACTTTTTCACATAAAAATACTTTCAGGAGTGACCACATGCTTTAACTGGGAGCAAAAGAAATAAATAAAGAAATAAATAAAAAGTTTCTTAATTATTTTGACAGTAGCAGACCAAGGAGGAGCCAGTTACAGAGGAAAACAGAACAAAATCGATATTCCTGGAAAGTGCAGACCAAAAACCACAAAGTAAATATAAACTGACAAATACATAGTGGTGATGGTTGAAATTAGGTTTTATGAGCACTGTTAGATACAAAGCTGTCAATCATTTGCTTGTTTCAACCAATCACACAGAAATCTTCTCCAAAGCCAATGCACTCATTGGTCCAAGGAAACCTCCTCCCCCAATCACTGATATATGGTGCTGGCACTGAATCGGCTGACAAGTCATGTCAAACTACAAGTCCCATGATGCCCTTCAGACACCCCAGGATGTGACATTTCTTTAGCATATGCGACCTTTTCAAACAGCTTTTACATAGGTTTCTTGGGGGGGAAAAGCCAAAAAATATGTCTTTTGGAGGGTGTTATTTTCATTCCACAACAGAACAGGATGTACCTGTAAAAACTGAAGTCATTTTCCATTTCACTGCACATGCCCTTAAAGAGACTAATGTCAGTTTATCCATCAAAGTATTGTGTACCAATATATTATTTTCGGGAGTATATAAAAGGGAGAAAGTGAGTCACATTTTTTGTCATAATAAAGGGAAAAAATGATATACGGAAGGCCATTTACTGTAGTCAAGGTGACGGCCAGCTCCTGTAGCCAGGGAGACGGTCACTGGCGGTATGCTGGGAGGAATAAAAAGGACAAGAGCATGACCCACTCGACGATCATACCTGCAATGTTCTGACATCATGAAGGGTGTTTTGTTGTTGCAGTCTTTTTTTATTTATTATTTATGATTCTGCAGCTTGGATAAATACTCCGTTCTGACTGATCTGAGAGGTTGCTGGTTTTTTTTTTTTTTACCTGCATGGGGAAACAGACCAAGGCAAAATCACAGTTAGGAGGTAGTTCCAAATCAAATCAATAGCCAATCTGGTAACTAGAAGCCATGATCATCATAAATAAGCCATTATGTTACCATGGCCCTCTGGACCAGTGATGGCACAATGTGTTGTCATGGACCCCATAGATGGTGGAGCTACAATGAGCTGTCCAGTCACTGAACTATTTGGACCAATGAAAAAGTTTTCTTTCTCTCTCTTCCTTTCCACAATAGATGACCTCAGTGACCTGATCGACTTAATTGTGATGATATGAAATTCTGATTAAAAAATAAAAATAAAAAAAACACGTGAAATTTAGTGTCTTGCTTGTGAAAATGTCATATAACATGTTTTTCCATTTCCTTTTCCAACTTCGAAAACAGACATGACATATGATAGGCCAGCTATTCAGACATGCAGCTATATGTTCACTTATTTTAAATTTCGGTTATAATAACAGTAATAATAATAACAGTATAATGGGTTTAATAAACAAAGATGCAATGTTTGTGCGGTCGTCACAGAATACGATGTTTGATTTTTTCATGCTGTAAAAACACGATGAATGGAAAGCATCCATTTATTTTCCACCGTTCTAAAAGCTTTTACTTGTCCAGTGTCACTGCCCTTACGTAACATCACCTGTCAATCAAGTCACACCTGCAGTTTGCCGTTTGCAATATTAAGTTGATACCAAAATGTTAGATTACACATATTTAAAATTACGGTATCATGGTTGAGCGGGTCTAGTTCACTGGCAAGCTTTCTAATCAATAAATGGCTATTAAATTTGGCTAGTGATGAGTATCTCAGCTAATCTTCCCTGCAAATTCTGGGGAGAAGTACAGTAATTGCATTTGTTGTAGTGCCAGGCGTTTCATTGAAGAAATCGAATCGGCTCAATCATGCGAATAGCTCAGCCTCGAAGGCGCGAGCTGATCATCAAAAAGTCATCATCATCACAACAGTAAATGAATTACCTCGCTGGATCGCTATAGCAACTGGTTGCCATGGGTGACGAGTCACCGCCAGGTCCTCACGATGTGGGGAGAAAAAAAGTAGAGGGAGATTGGAGGAGAGAGCGAGAAAGAGGGAGGGAATGAGAGAGGGGGGGATGTGGATAAAATGACATGAGAAGGGGGAAGGGGCGAGAAACAAAGTTGAAGTCGTCGTTTGACTCAGTCGTGGCGGCGTCTCAGATATTTGAAGAGAGATAAGTCGCACCTTTACTTTTTGTAGCTCGAGGAAACTGTCTCCTTTCATCAGCGGCGCACGGGCGGATTCTCCCGGGCTCTCCACGCGGACACAAGTAAGCGAAAAAAATGTATTGAATGGCAGCAGTAGAGCGGGCTTTTTATTGACAGACGCGTTGTTGTAGTCGTATGTCTCAATAGATCTGAATGAAAGCGCTTAAACTGATTTAACGAATTATGCGCTATGGGTAGAATTTTCTAAAATCGCTACCTGTACGGATCAACTGAACTTCTTACGTGATGGCATGCTGGAGAACGGCGCGCGTGCTTGCGCGGTCCTGCATGTAACCAGTGAAGAAATATTGGAAGTGCTCGTATGAATTCAGCCATGACTGGCGTAAATTTACACACACTTACACCGAGGCTTAGGAACTAATGTAAATAATGACAGAAGTTCCTGTGGAATTTCACTGCAGAAATCCTTTCTCTTTCTGAAATTCTTCCTCAGGTGTTGTTTGCTCTTTTATCTGTATCTTATTTGTGCATGTGTGAAGATACCCACACCTTTACAAAAAATAAAATAATCGGCAGTTGGTTGAACAAACAGCTCTTGTGTATGAACTGGCAGCAAAAACAATCCATAATAAATCAAACTAAATGGCAGAACAGAAGTGCTTAATGTTTCCTCAGCATGTCCCTGTCCATGTTTCTGGTTTGTAGTTCCATTGATTTACACTGATTGTTTTGGAATTCATTTTACTTTTTCCTAACTTTGATCAATTGTAGCTTTTTTTATAGAAACAAAAGGCAAGAGACTACATCTGTGTGCATAGGTTTTCAAACATCCTCATGAAAACCACCTTGTTTTTCCTACCCCCCTTGGGGGGGGGGGGGGGGGGGGGGTTGGGGGGTGAGCTGAGGAGACCCAAGGCACCCCTGAAGAGTGGGGTGGGGGGGAGGCTCGTTTTTGGTTTTTCTTTCCGACCGAACCCCTGGCCGTGCGTGTTTATATTGCTCAGCGCCTCTCTGACTCTCCCCATATTACAGCGCTCCAGCGTGTGTCTAAAAGCTGCTAAAAAAAAAAAAAAACCGCCCGCAAAAAATGAAGAGTCAGGGGGAAAACAAAAACAGGAAAACCTGTTGTTTCCCTCATCCATGCAGAGAAGCAGGGGGATGGAGGGAGAAAGAGAAACAGAACAGAGAGAGAGATGGAGTTAGAGAAGAAGACAAGAAAGAAGGAGGGATGAGAGAGGTTATCAACAGGGATGTGCACACCTTTGCACTATTGTTGCCCGGGCAACAGCACATTTGCCCTCTTTTTGGCCAAGCTGCCCCTCTGAAGGGTTTTGATAGGTGGGATTAGCCATTATTAGCACTAACAGAGCACCGGTAGAGCCGCTGGCTCTCTGATCGTCTGTGCACATCACTGCTTATCAAACACATACCAGACATGTTACCTTGCAGTTCATGATATATATATATTTTTTTAAGGGTGTAATTGGCAAAAGTTGATCGTGCTTGATCAATCGTGAAAGGAGGGGCAGGAGCATTACATAAGAAGTGAGGTCATCGCTGACTGTGGTCTGCTTGGGGCGGAGGGGATTGGTGGGGTTTGGGCGGGGGGGGGGGGTTTATTAGATGGAGGGTGAACATGAGAGGGTTCGACTGAGCTCGATCATGCTTTGATGAGCACCTGCTAAAATGTTTGTATGTGATGGAGGAGTTGATACTTGCTTTTTTTTTTTTTTTGTTGCCCCTTTCTCAGCTTAATACTATAATACATCACTACACTACCCATTAACATTATCAACATTTATTTACATGTTTTAAATGATTCAGCATGTGAGAGAAATTAAGTGAAATTAAATGAAATATTTAACTGAAATGGACTGCAGTGAAATGATTGTTGCTGTTATTATTAGCTGTTAACCCCCACCCCCCCCCCCCCCCCCCCCCGCCCCCCCATTCCATGCACATATACCCATTTGATTTCTTTATGTCCAGAATTTAAGTTTACAGTATTAACATATAGAAAAAGACAAATTTCTTAGATGCTTAAATGTTAAGGCTTGTATCATATGTGTTTGTATAACAATAAGTATTTTAAATAACATTTGTACATTCAAAAATAATTGCCCAGCTTTCATTCAAGGACACACACACGGATACTCTTGGCTGCTGTAATACCCTGCTGACAGCTGAAATACATTTTATATGAGCCGTGTTGCCATTGCTATCAGAAATTCATTTTATTTATTTTTCAGACGTCGAAGTGGGGAGAGACGACAGAGTATTGAGCTTGTTGATTGCCATGGTCACGCAGCTCCAGTTCGGTCTGTATAAGAGGGAGGGTGTGTGTGCGCTTGAGCAACTAGTGCACACAAGCGCACACACACGTACACACAAAATCAAATTTCAAAGGACTGGTTGTGTTGGGTTCCATTTGACATAAGAACAGACAAACTGGATGAGCTATCCATTCCCCAAACACGGTCATAGCTCATCCTGCAGAGTGACAGCCTCCATCTCTGCCAGAAAAATGGTGGGCACAGCAACATGGGATCGATATTTATTTAGTGTCGCTGATGGCTCTGGGACTGCGAGCCTGTAAAGGTGACGTGGACTCAAACTATCATAGAAGTGGTGTTGGTTTACACCAAGGATATGGCAGAAGCCCAAATTCGTCTTGTTTTCCAACGATTTAGTGAGCGCCATTACAATCAAATTTCATCAAATGTGACTCAACCATCATTGTCCTAATAATCTACCTGTCTGGCATTAAAAAACTGCGTGGCCAGAAGACTTTGAAATAAGGTAGTTGAGACGAAACCTCATGAAACCCTATCTGGGTGGGGGCTACACTCAGCTGTCAAAATATTTTTTGATTGGTTCAAGCAAGTTAGTATGACTGACAGCAGAGCATAGCTCCACCCATAATGGGACTCACGAAGCCTCATTCTGCTATCTCTAGCCAATCATATCTTCTGATGTTTTTCAGGGCGGAGCCCTCTTCTTACTCTCACTTAGGGGGTTTTTGATCCCTCCCCACCCAACCCTCAGCCCCACCCCCAAAGGAAATCACACAGCATTAGCATCCGAATGTGCCAGAAGAGAACAGTTGGAGCTGTACTTGCGAGCCATTTTCTGATTGACAATTAATTATCAGCTACAGATTATTACTTCTTTCTTCCCCTGGACTGGTAAACATTCATTAAAATGAGAAAAATGAACATGTGTATTTTTTGATTGGTAGATGTTTGTTTTTTTTTTTTTTTTACTGGTAAAATGACAGGTATTTACACGGGAGCATATGGTTAATTTTCAGTCCAGGAAAAATTGGTGGCTGAGCTATGTACTGGTAAAAACGCATTTTTTTTTGCAGGTAAAATATTTTTTGTTTTTCACATGGTAAACAAATATATTAAATGCTCACAAAGGCATCATTCTTTTTTTCTTTTCAGCAAGGCAAGAAGGAGTTATCTACCATGTCAGGAGTCCAAAATTTATCGCTGGCAATTTAATGTGTGAATACCATTCTGTTCACTGAGAAAACCATGCAGATTATCTGATAATTAGCTTGGTACATGAGGCTAAGAGAATGGCCCTTTCAAGTCAAGTTATTAACATTAGTGTCTCACGTTTACAACAGGCAGTATATAAACCTGGCAACGTTCGCAGTGATAGTCTTCTCTCCTTACAATTTGTCTTACGAGGGGGCTTTGATGGCTTAGCATTGATTGTAATGGTCCTTGATTTTCAGTCATTTAAACCACACAACAGGCCACCAGAAGAATACATTAAGAACCCAGAATGAAAAGGGATCGTTTTTCATTAATTCGCTGCGTTACAAAATGACGGGCGCACTGAAAAAGGCACTCCTTAGGCAAGCAATTTCGGTGGAGAGGACCAATTATGACGTTCCGCTTGAATAGGTGACAGTGTCTCCCTTCCTGTGACATTCTGTTCTACTTCAGTCCTCCTGATTGGTTATCCCACTCTGCCTGATTGAATGCTCTGTTCTGATTGGGTGCTCTGTGCTACCGCTCTTCCTGATTGGACACTCTGTGTTCAGTTCCTGCATTGAGCAGGTGCCTGGCAAGAATCTTTCACAGTCTGGGGAAAAAAAAAACACTCCTGAAGGTCTTGGGAGAATTTCAAATCAATCTTTGTTATTAACCAAAACACACTGTCATATAATTGAAGAATTTTCTTCTGAACAATGGCCAGACCAGATGTTTCTTTTACAATTTTCAGCAATCTGCAGGAGTTGGACAGGTGTATAAAGGTCTAAAGTATTCAGAGTTATTATTTGGTGCAGCTCTGGTGTGGACACTGACTGTACGAAAGCTCAGGAGCACTGTGGAGAAATCCAACAGATCATTAATAATGAACACACCTCAGTCCATCCTTCTGTCTATGGGAGAGGTGAGCTCCGAGAGTGAAGCTCAAATCACCCTCAGCTTGTAGGTAGAACAGACGGGGGGGAGGGGGATTATGTAAGAAAAAGTCCTTTCGCTCTCTGGTGAACCCCCCTGACCAGCCTTGGCATCTGCAGGTTTGTGTACTCAATATAGCTTTTCTACACTAGTGATATGGCAGAGTGTGGTTTGACAGAAGCAAAAAAAAAAAACAAACAAAAAAATTGGGAGGAACCTCCCATATTATACCCATCACTCCGTAATGTGGACCAATGACCGCATTGACTGTTGGAAGTATATCAGTTTTTGATTGGTTCAGTCAGAGATTGACAGATGAGTGTAGCCCCACCCTGATTAGGCCTCATTTCGGCCATTACTTGTCTCCAAAAAGGAGTGGTGGGGAGGCAGTATGTGGTAGTCCATACTACAAAGATCAGTTCAGCTCAGCACAAAAGAACTACGTTTTTTTTAAGAATTGAATGCAGGAGATGCTAGCTTGTTCTAGGGTAGCCTGCTGAGTGTACAGATTGTATTTTTTTTGGAGGGAAGGGACTGCTGGGATAGCTAGAGGGAGAATCTCAGATCTTATTTAGCTTCAGGGAGAAACAGAGGGAGCACAGACAGGTTCAACTAGGCGGGAGGTTAGGTCATTCTTCCATAGTGCGTCTTTTTTTCCTTCTCTCTCTTTTTTTTCCAAAGTGCAAGTTTTGACATCTACCTGAACCAAACGTCTTTTTCTCACATATGCTCTGCGTCTGAGGGCATATCGACTGCTGGATGAATGAGTAATTTTTTGTCTTTTTTTAAATTTTAATTTTAGAACTTCCACTTCTAATACATCATGTAGAGTATCTGGAGTTAAATGTATGCTGCAGTGCAGACATTATAAGCCTAGCTTCTCTCGCTTCTTCCCAGACAAAAGTACCTTACCACAAGCAGTTCCACCGTATTCAGTGCTGGTGTATTCGTGTTCATGCTGTGGCTGGAACCACTTTGAATTTTCTCAATTTGTTCATTTACTTATTTGTTCGTTTTACCTTTATTTAAAACAGAGAGTTTAGAGGTGGTGACCATAATTATGTTGTCTTATATGGAGGCGGGGTTGGGGGGGGGGGGGGGGGGGGGGGGAAGGGGGGGTTGAGCCCAAATTTGCCTTGGATCCAAATGAACCAATTACATGCAGCGCAGAAGCTCTTCCATGAAGGACAACAGTAAGGTTTCGCCTACAGCGGTGTTCTTCCATGTCTGGCATACAGAAGAGAAGCAGAAGTGGCTGCCGCATAGAAACTGTCACTTAAACACATCAAATTCCATTCCTCTGTTCATAGGCCATTGCTGTGAAATATCTCATATATACTAACTTTTTTTTTCCTTTTGAGGTGACAGATTTTCGATTTTTGTGACATACAATCCTGCCCTAAACCTTTCCACAAGAGGTAGATGGGAATAGACGTGAGATTCAGGACGCGTGAAAAATAAGGTGGGGGGGGGGGCAGGGAGGCGTTTAGGGGGTGTCCTCTGGTCCATGTCGCACCGTCACAATGCCCCACTCCGACGCAGACAAGACTCCCCCGGGTGACTCCTTCGTTCTCCGTGACAATTCCCGGGAATGTTGCCAGAGCGTGACGGCGGTCTCCTGCAGACGGTTATTCCCATCGGAGCAGCGGGGGGGTTGGGGGTTGAGCACTGTAATCCCCATTCAGGGTTACGGGGGGGGGCAGGAGGAATATATGCACCTTTTGTGTAGGTTTTAGCTGCATTGGTAGCTCGAGGGTTCAAGACATATTGTGAGTAATGTAGCGATTCGCTGATTACCAAATGATTGTGGAGAGACAAATGTCCTGATTGGTCCATGATAGACAGGCTGGTTCAGAGGTCCAAATAAGAGAGCTCTTGATTGGTCCAAAACAATTCACTTGATTGACAGATCGCTATAGCCCCACCCATTATTGGGTTTATGAAAAGGGTTGGGGGGGAAAAACCTCCCCGATTGTAGGGAGGTTTGAAAAATTGAGTGGAGATTTTGCAGTGTATAAATATATGGTAGTCAATGACAGATGGGGCTTTGAAAAGGAGATAAGGAGGAAAAGACCTGGAAAATTTCTATGGGTGTCAATAGGGGGATTTTGATGAATATTTTGTTGTGTAATATCAACACTGTTCAAACTTCACCTCTTAGGAGGGAAAGCAGCACTTGTAACTGTGTCTGTTGCAATAAATCTGGGATATTCGCACCCTTAGTGAGCAAAAGGTAATGAAAAATCATTCTGGTGTTAGCTTCCCTCCTGTTCAGTGGGTGTTTGGGATATGGGGAAACAAGGAAATATTTTCTCACCCTCCATGTATTTTTTAATGTCTAGATCTAAACTTCGGGGGATGAAAGGGAGAGACTCTCCTTGGTGGGTGAAAGGGATTCTGGGAAATAACAGAGTTTGCCAGAGGCTTGAATTGGTTATAGTGCTGCCCACCCTGAGTGGAAATAGGAAAACGTGACCAGAGGCCAACAAGCCCCTCACAAGCACAAATTCACTACCAGACCATAATTACTTGCAGTGATCCAGTTGGACTTGCTTCAGTCTGTTTTTATATGACTGGTAAACCAACAAAATGGAAGAAAACAGGCTAGAGAGAAGTGCTTTGACAATTGACGTTTGATTGACTTTTGTATTTTTGTCTGAATTTTCACCCATGACTTTGGTCAAAGAAAGTATGTATATAAATATATTTTATATATTTTATACATTTTACATAGTATACTCAGTAGGGGAGTCCTAATCTATTGGATCACCTTTGGCACTTGGCACTTTACGCCTCTCTAGGGTTATCTTTGCACTTTTCGTACCATTTTTATGCACTTTGCCCTGTAAGTCGCTCTGGATAAGAGCATCTAACAACTGTCATAAATTAAATGTAACATACTTTTAGAGGGTAGATGTTATTCATATTTCTGATTATTGATCGGTACAATTTCTCCATTTTCACAGGAAGCATCTACTTTCATAAGTAATTAGGAGTTCATCATTATCACTTACATTTGGTTATTAATATACCTCTCAGTGATGGCTGTCCAGGAGGCTCCTTCTCAGTCAGTCTTTCTCGCAGTTATTAAAAAAAACCCTCTCTTTATTAATCTGGCATTTTCCATGTAGGAAATTAAATACAAGCCCAGCCTTTGTGAGGCTCAACAGGAGCTGCTGTAAAAGCCCTGGAGATCTCTCATCTTTAATTTCCTGTGCCGGCACGCCAGTTTTAGCAGAAGCCATTTTCATATAAACATAGAGCATAGAGCAGAGAACCTCAGCTGTCTCTGTGTAGTTTATTGCACTATCAGAGAGATAATTTGCCTTGGTTTATATCAAGGGTGCTCAACTCCGGTCCCGGAAGCAGTCAGTGTATATGCTGAGTGTTTCAGCATTCACATTTAAACACTTCAGTCACTGATTGGTTAAACCGTCCACACACCTCATTCTCAAGGTGTAGCTTTGCTGCCGATTTAAATCTAAATCGCAAAAAACAATATACATACTGTCACTTGTTGTGCCGTTGTGCACCCCCGGGTTATATAACTGGTTGTGGTTACATAAAAAAAAAAGGTTTCAGAAATTCTTGCCGTTAGAAGAATGGTACATATTTGTATGATTTGTACGATCTCGCAAAAGATGCTGACGCGCACTCCGACAGCAGTGTCAGGACAATGCAAAAATGTTCGCTAAGTGTGTTTTTAAAAAGTTTTTTTTTTTTTTTTAAAAAAAAAAAAGTTCTAGCACTAGGTGAGAGGTTCCCTGTTTGCACCTGCCTGGAAACGCCACTCTCGGTCGCCATGGCGTCGGTGCACCTGGCAATTAAGGAGAGGTCGTTATCCTTGCTGAAGCACAAACGAGAGCGTGTCAACGTGTGCAAATTTCACACTGACTGTAAACAACACCAGCTCACTTCATGACACTGACTGTCATTGAGGTGAGGGGCCCTAAAATAAACTAAATCAATGCTGGAAATTGGACACATGCGTATCTGAGCTCAACAAAAATGTAATGGGAACCGAAAAAAGTGGATAACTGGCCTTCCACCAATGTGCAGGACTTAGTTTATCGTAAAATCTTTCTGCATGGTTGACAGATGTGATCAGAGGTCTACATAGGCTTTCCCAGAGGATGCCTGTTCAAAATGCCTTAGCTAGTATCAGGACCCTGTCAGGAAACCCGGGGAAGAATACAGAAAAAGACAAATTTTTGTTCTTTTTTATATCAGGAGAGACAGAAAGCCCAGTAAGGATCACCAGTTTTCGTAAATCTCAGCACCACTGAGGGTTGTGCGCTGTGAGCTGAAACTGATATTTCGGGTTGTGCTTTTTCATCTCACTTTATTTTCTTCCTTTTGATATTTAGTTATTGTTTTTTTTTTTCCTCTCTTTCGGTTTGTTTGTTTATGAAGGAGACCAAAGCAAGCTGCCAGCCGAAGATATGCAAAGTCACTGATGCGGGGTTATGAAATATGAATTATGAATCATCAAACCTGGCATGGTATAATTCTATCGCTGGAGGGGAAAAAAGTAAAACACCCACACTGAGGTTTATGTTTTTTTATGACAGTAAATAAGTAAGACATATGTATAACAGATGAATTTTATTTCTGTATCTCGCCGTGAACCCCTCAGAGGATAATCCCACATTACAGAACATCCAGCAGACTCATACATTAAAGATGCCGTCAGGCTATCATCCCGACAGGTATAAAACGGTCCGACAAGAGAAACTTAATGAAAGTCCACTTAATGAAAAGCGTGATCGTCTCCCCGAACATAAAAAAATAATAGTCTTTCATCCATCATTCATCCTAAGAACTTGACAGGAGCCAAGAACTTATTAGATAAGTTATACAAACTTATTTGATAAGCAGAATGCTCACATTTGACTGCTGTTTGATTATATATTTTTTTTTTTACACTATTTTTATTTTGGGTACACAGATTGCTCTAGCCAGCAAATATAGATTCAAATATAGATGCAGATCAGTTGTGAAAAATAAGTGAAAATAGTTCAGGGTGTCTTTGGGTGGTTAATGTATTAAGATATCAGTTTGTAAGGTAGACACAAGTAACTGCAACAGGGGGCTGGAATTTGAACTTGCCTCATTTGACAGCTGGCAAATGATACAGACTTTCAATTTGAAATCAGAGTGTCCATGAGATCCCCCCTACACTCCCCCCTCCCCCCACCCCTTCACCAAAACCCCCTGGTTGATTGTTAAAGGGGAACTCATCTGCCAATCAGAGGAGAGTAGCTCCCCCATGATTGGCCCCCTGAGTACAGTTCAGTTGAGGTCTTGGAGAAAGATGCACATTGATTGGACAAGAGCCCGGAGTTCCACTGCTCATTGTCTGTTTTTTTTCTTTTTCTTTTTTTTTTTGGCAGGGCCTTATAGGGACAGTTCCCCTGGACCGGTGCATAACAGAACACGCACCATACATTGAGACCTGGTCCTGCAGTTTTTGTTTTTTGAGTACCGCCATCAATCATACGCCAAGTCAGCAGGCTTCTCAACCCATCCATCAAAATGAGAGAGAGAGAGAGTGTCCAAACCAAGACAGTGCAGGATAGCGTGGGCACGGGGGGAGGGGGAGGTTTTACACCATGATCACACAATGTTGACCCAGCTGGTGTCAAGACAAACAGTCAAGTCCAAAAACAAGAGCACATTGAACTGGGGATTCAGTGTTTGGAATTTAATGACAGTGTGTGTGTGTGTGTGTGTGTGTGTGTGTGTGTGTGTGGGGAAAACATATAAGAAAAAACAAAGACCTGACATAGGAATCCCACAAATCTGGTTTTTTTAAATAAACAAAGCAACAACTATTCAATTTCATATATGATAATAGTGATTAAAAATCAGTATTTAATCCAAATAGACTATTATCCAGAGTAACTGATGCCATGAATACTTCAAATCAATGTGGCATCAATTTCACACAAAGCAGAATGCAACAATAACATGGTTTATATTCCAAACTGCTATAAAATGATCTTTGCCTTGACACAGATATCACACACAAATCTGGGTTTTCAAACAAATGATGCACAAAGTTTTCGATATAATGACTACATATGAATCACTGAGTCTTCAAAGGGTATTTTCTTAAATCACTGACTCACAAGTTTGGACAACACAAGCACAGAGAGTGTGAATTCACAGCAGGGTGATGTTTTATAAATAACAGCAAAGGGAAGTGAAAGATTTTTTTCCTTTCAGTCAGCAGCTTATTTTCAGAGCTGACAAGAGTTTAAGTAAAGGTCTCCAACTGAGATTTCAAACACTGTTCCCACGCAAGGCCTCGCTTAAAACAAACACGGAACAAAGCAAAATAAAGCAAAACTGACTGCTGGGAAATATCAGGCCGAGGCACGAGGTTAAATGAGGTCAAAGCCAGCAAATGTTTTCATTTTTTGAGGGAAATATGACTTTAAAAATATATTAACTATTTTTGTTGAAACACAAAGTTTAATAGAAAAGTGTTTGTGCTTTTCCACTTTTTCACCGCCCCATGCCCCTAAGTGTAGTGATTTTTCAGTTCAGTCATGTTTGTACTGCACTTTAGTGGTACCATTGCAGCTCTACATAGATCCCAGGCCAAGGAATGATGTGAAAGGGGTTTTTTAAGCACAGTTAAACTTTAAAAAGTTGAATAAAACAAATGAGGACTAACATGGTGCTATGTCTACCAAGTAAGTGTGTCTGCACTAACAGATAGAAAGTGCAAGCTCTGTGAACAGGCAAATAGCTCAGAGGGGAAGCCCATCTGCTTCTGGCTGGAGCCAGTCTTAACGGGCTCAATACGGGAGAGTATGGTCAGTAGAAGGCAGCAGTGAGGTCTCGTGTCTGCCATGGATAGGCAGAAGGACTGATTTTTTTTCTCTCTGTTTTTCTTCTTTACACAGGAGCATCCAGCTAGCTAAGCTCCTCCAGTTCCTGAAATTGTCACACCCAAAATGGCCGCCTAACCCGGACCACCGGTGTGTTGGCGGCGTCGGGAGTTCCGGAACACTGGCCCACTTCGAGTTAAAAGCGCTGGAGATGGGGGGGGACTACCTCAGCAGCACGCTGTCGTCCTCGGGGTCGGCCCTGTCCGTGCCGTCCTCCCTGACGATGGAGCAGAAGGTGGCCTTCATCTTCGTCCTCCTCCTCTTCCTCCTCCTCGGCCTGCTCATCGTTCGCTGCTTCCGCATCCTGCTGGACCCCTACCGCAGCATGCCCTCCTCCACCTGGACCGACTACATGGAGAAGGACACTTTCGACTACCGCATCGCCTGAAAGGGAAGGGCCAAATAGGCAGCCACCGCATTGCCCATAGGACCCCTCTAGTGTATTACATAGGCGTCTACAACACTGCCTGAAAGTAATATGGGAGGTGCAAGGGTTTGGAGGTGGTTGTCAGTTGCCCTAAGGACCTTTTTGGTGAAATACAAATGTGACTACTGCACTGACTATAAGGGAGGGGTGGTGGGGGGTTGGGGGTTTGATGAGGACACTGGGGTTAGTGTATTGCCCAAAGGACCCTTTCAGCAAACTAGGTGGCCACTGCATTGCCTGAGGGGCCATCGCAGAAACTGCATAGGTGGCCACTGTACTGCGTGTTAGATGGCCAGTAGACAGACATTCCACCATGACGTTAATCCACCATAAACGGAGCAAACATGGACCCTCGATATGTGAACAGCCAAGTGATGATGTCACAATCGGGGGTCTAATGTGTGGCGTAACCGTGGACAACAGCCAGGGCTCAACCTCTGCTTGCATGCTTCGAATTGCTAACCCTTTAAGAAAAACAGTGACTCTAAAATGACGTACCCTGATTGTGAACATGAAACACAAAAAGAACTAGTCAGCTACCAGTAGTGAAACAGTCTCTTCGCACACACACACACTCTCACACGTTCTATTCACTCTTCTGCTGATTGAAATTAAATTAGCTCCAAACTCCCAGAAGATTCTGGTCACGTCTTGGAGGTGGTGTCGGGGGGCGGGGGAGGCTGGCAAACAACTTCCCGTTTGTTAGTGAATTAAAACAGGCTTGTGTGAATTGGGGGGAAGGAGGGGGGTGGCTGTTATCTCCCAAATTAGCTGGCAACTTTGTTTTTTTCCCTCTCATGCCAGTGCATTAAAATTAGCCACTGATATGCTAAGCCCCATTACTCTCCCTGTCATTTACAGCCAGAGAATAAAACCTGAATGGAACGGATTTTGATCCTGCCCCCCCCCCCCCCACCCCCACCTTTTCTCTGCCCCCCTCCGGCATCATCAGGGGTGGAGGGTGGTGGGAGGGGGTGCTCTGAGGCCTCGAGATATCTTGCATGCGGCCAAGTGATTTGAGCCAAATGATGACCGGTGACTCCACCACCGTGAATGTGAACACATGAATCGAGGGTGGGAGTGACTGAATGGAAGGTTCCAGATCCCTGTGGCCCCTCCTTGTCACATTTTGGGGCCATCCTGAGACTTTTTGGGGCCTTATGCAAGGTTTTAGTAGGGAGCCCCGCCCCACTCCCTTTAACACAACTCAAACCAAATTAGATTAGGAAAAAAAGGGTCCTCCCAACCACTAGGGGGCCCTGTCTACATCCTTGTATGCTTCATCTCTGGTTATAGAGTCCAGTTGGTTTGAAAACCCAATGCAGATCAAATCCCCTTTATACTATGGGTCAATCAGAATCTATCCTGAGTCAATGTTTAGTGTGTGTGTATATTTTAAAGATAGCACATATGACCTGTAAGGACATTTTTAAGGACACTTTTACCTATTTTCAGCTTTTTATCGGTTGGAATTTCTATTATTTCTATTATTTCTCTCTCTTTCTCTCTCCTTAACAAACATAAATGACAATTTTGGACTGCTAGCCTTTTCTGTAGCAACATGTCTTAAAACCTATTTGATTGGTCAGAGCCAGACGGCGAGGAGCAAGACCTCTTTTATGTAGTTTTACTTACTTAATCTTTGTTTATTATGTAGTTAAAATGGGAAATCAATTCTCATTTAGAGTGACAACCTGTGAAATGATAGTGGATAAGGCATGTCAGAGAGTAGCCAATCAGAGGGTGCAGAGAGTGATGAGGTGGACAGATTCAAAAAAACTTACTTTTTTTTTTTCTGTTTTTTTCTTTTTTTGTTTGATTTGTTTTATTTTTTTGGTGATGCTGACCCAGACACTGGGCGATACCACTAGTCTTTTATTAAAGAGCCATGGGATTTTCAATGAGCACAAATTGATATCTGGGCAGCCTCGATGTCTCTTTGAGTTGTGGGCCGATCTTAGTGGTGACTTGGATTAATGAAATGGCAGGAAAAAAAAACCAGGAAGAGACCCAGGACATCAACCAATCAGAGGCAGCACAGTGAGCTGGGGGGGGGGGGGGGGGCAGACCTAGTGGCCTTTGCTATGGCAAGAAAGAAATGACATAAAACAGTAGAATTATGTGAGGAAATGTGAGCGAGCTGTAAATCCAAGTTTAAACGTTTACATGTTTTTTTACATATATATTGATATATATATATACATATGCATAAATATACAGTGGTCTTTGGGTGGTGTTTGTGGGCGTTTTCTTAAATGGTACATCTGTCCACCACGCTATGAATTACTTGTTTCAGTCTCGCAGCAGGGAGAGATACAACTCACCGGCCTCCGGCGTAATATGAGGTGTTAATCAAACAATGATGTCACACGATGATCTCGCAGGAGGGGCCATAAAGTTCCAGACTTTGGGTCACGAATTGCAACGAGACACTGGCCACTTAAAAAGAGTCATACTTACATCCAATCGATCACGGCACCAGACCAGAAAGGAGAATGACTCAGTTATGCACATTTAATCAGGTCTGGTGGCTCCTTAAGGTGCAGTTTAAATTGTGCGGTTGACTCATGCTAAGCTACGTGTCACATCCTGCGGTCTGAGGATGTTGTAGCACAATGATCCAAATCGGAAAATTGACTTGTCGGTGGAAGTATTTGTAACTGGACTGTTAAAGTCAATTTTCTCACTTCCTCTATAGATGACGTCCCTTGTGCCATGACGTGTGGCCTTACATACGTTACAGATAAGAAGTAGCTATCCTGTTCATTGAGTTCCTGCGCTAACGTAAGAGCGTTACTTTTCCAACAAAGTCAGCAAAGTCTTACATCACCGCTCAGTGGTTCCTGTCAACGAGTATTTTATATTGTGAGGTAATTTAAAAAAAAAAAAAAGGAATTAATTTTGGCTGGAGTGGGCTTTTTTTAGAATTGAGGTCTTGTTTCTGTGGGCTTCAAAGTGGGCTCCAGGTCATAGCATATCAATCTAAGTAGGTAAAAAAAAAGGATCATGATAAAAACAGAAGCAAAAGTACGGGTAGATAGCGGTCACAGTAGCAGCTTTAAGCAGTTATGGCGCAAGTACATTGGTGGCAAAGGCAGGATGGCAGAATTAGCACAAATGCTAAAGTTGTGCTAAACCTTTATACATATATATATATATATATATATATATATATATATATATATGCTACTACTATCCCTTTATTGAAGATGTCTGCAGCTCTTAGCTTGGACTGCTCCACCTTCCTAGTTAGCTCTTTGCCTTATGAAGTAGCTTGTTTACAGTCTGTGGTTGTCAGCGATGCAACCAAATTAATCAAGACACTACACATTATTGCAAAATGGGGGAGCACAAACACTCTAAAAGAAAGATAACGCTTTAGATTGGATGCTGCAATAAACTGCTTATAAACGTGTTATTAAGTAGTTCCTATCATTAGTAACTCATTTATTAATAATTATATGTTTTCTTTGTGTCTGAAATGAATCACTGTTGGCAATCTGTCTAAATCCACAGACATTATTTACTGATGTTAGCAAATACATGAACAAATCATATACAGTAATTCATGAATGTATTATTAATTATTAAAAAAGCTACTTAATAATTAGTTTATAAGTAGTTTTGGTTGCAGCACCAGACCTGAAGTGTTACCAAAAAACCTTTTCAGCCTTTTTGTGGGGTATTGAGACATGTATGCTATGTCAATAGTGTGCACTTTCTTTCTATGGTACACTGTGGTCTTCATTGTACAAACAGTCCATACATGCATTGGCTATGTTATTGTTATGTCTTTACTTCTAATTGTCATTGCACTCTATCTCTTCATCAGAAGCCAAAAGGGGACAGCACAGAAAAGGAAAAAAAGGCAGGATTTTGGCAAACTCTTGTAAAGTAATCGTGTTATAAAGATTAAAATGTTTATATTCGATCATCTCTAGGGTTTACTCTACTGATTATTTATGATTGTTCCAGCCTACTTTTCAAAATCTGTAATATTTTTTTCCAGGTGTTTTTTCTTTTTGTAATAAAAAATGGTGCTTGAAGTAATATATGTTATTCTCTCTGTTTTTTTCTCTTACGTTTTATCCCAGTTCTTCTGGGAAAAATTGGAACAAATAACAGCGGGAAAGAAGACAGAGAAAAAGAACAAACTGTCTTGACTTGAGCTTTCTTGACGTTATCAAAACGTGAAGCGTCGATCTCGTGACAAAGGAAATTATTCTGACCTTTTGCTTGACAGCAGGAGCTTCTTACCTCTCTGTGAGTTCAGACCCCCCTCCCCATATAGAAAAGAAAGCAAGACCAAAGCCCCCCCCCCCCCCCCCCCCCCCCCCCCCAACAGGGAAAACATGCTAGCTCCCACACGTATTGTATTATATAGAAAAGACAGCAAAACCAAAGACCCCCCTCAACAGGGAAAACGCGACACCTCCAACATTCACAGAATTTAACACCAAGTATTTCATGTATTTAATGCACATATTTAGACATATTTAACAGAAAAAAATAGTTCTTCAGAGGTTCTTTGTGTATAACCATAAGGAAGCCTTTTTGGTCCTATATTGGGACTATTAATGAACCACTTGGTGCTTCTTTAATTATTTATGTGACTTTTGTAGTACCAAATGTTTTGTTACTGCTTCTTAAATGCTTCCTATTTATCACCAAAAAAGGTTTATGATTATTAGCAAAGGACTCTATTTTGGTGGGTTTTTTTTTGAACCTACTGTTTTTCATTTTTTTTAAAATAAATAACGAGTCAAAGAATGAGCTTTCTTCTTCTGTTAGCACAGGCACAAACATGAGGAAGACACACATAGTTCTGTATTAGTCCTTGTTTGTAGTCAGAGTGGCCTTGCAGCTGTGCTTTTGTGTTTGCATCATCTTTGCATTTTTTTTTACAGATTGCTGTTAAAAAAGGAGCCCTTTCACGCCTTCCCTGGGAGTTTTGGGGGGGGTGGGGGGTGGGGGAGGTGGTCTTTGATTTCCACTGTGTGCAAAGCAGCTTTGTGACGATTTTCTTGTACAAAGCGCCATGCATATAAAATTGCACTGAACTGAACTGAATCATTCAGCTCTTCAAATGCCCCCCCCCCCCAAAAAAAAATCTGCAATGACTGCAAAAGCAATTGCGGGGACCCCCCGGGGGGTGGGGGTGGGGGGTGGGGGCTGATGTCATAGATTTTTGCATATGTAACATGTAGTTGATTCGATCAGAAAATTTGTAAGCCAAAATGTTACTTGACACCAACAAATAAAATCCACCCAGAAATAGTTGTTAGATTCCATTTGTTCACTGCCTCTTACATTGACATCTTTACATAGATCTCAGGCCTGACACCTCCCAAGAGCAAGCCTGGGGCAACAGTGGCAAGGAAACACACACATTGACTAAAAGGAAGAAGGATGCAAAAAGGTTTTTAATTGAACTTTCAGTGTGAATACAAAATTGAGCCGAGCACAGCTCAGAGGGCGGAGCCTATCTGTGATGGGTGGGCGCCAGGCATTTATAATTGGCTAACCAGGGAAGGATAATACTGTGATCTCTCTGGTCAATACAATCATGGCAAGGAGGTCCAGTTTCTGGCATAGACAGACAAAGAGATCCAATACAATCACCAAAATAAATGCCAAGAATTGTTTTTCCTGAGGAAAAATGGAGATATTTTGTTCCCATTTGTCCTAATCTGCTGTCTGAGTAATATGAGGAGGTTTATTTTTCTATAATATGACTGTAGTTCTGATTTAATCCAGGACTCTGTTTATAATAGGAAAAAAAAATTACAATTTTTTCGTCGCTCTCCAGGAAGCAGTAAACAAGCTGCCGTTTCAGAGGGTTTTTGGGAAATTCACAGGCTGAGCTGAGCTTTAGCCTGAGCAGTGTGAGGAAAGAGTGATCCGGCCAGCTGAGGGGGGAGCGTGGCGCAGCCTGACACGATAAATCCCCCCCCGGCCCCCCCCGGCCCACTCTCACCATGGCAAGAGACTGTGTCAGTTTGTGCCAGTCCTGGGGGGACATATACTGCCACATCGCCTCTCAAAGCCTGTGATCAAAGAGGGTGTGTGTGCGGTGTATGTGTGGGGTTGAGTTGGGAGTGTGTGTGTTTGTGTGTGTTTGTGTGTGTGTGTGTGTGGGCAGTGGAGTCAGTTTTGCCGATTGCCCATTTTTTGTCCATTGGTATTTTGCTGAAGGGACCTGCCCCTGCTGAGAGATGGCACAGAAAGTCTGCCTGTAAAATGGTGTGAACAGCTGGTAAAGACCAAAAAAATCACTCACAGTAGGGTTTTTTTTTTTTTTTTGCAAAGCTTCGGTACCCACAATGCACCTGTGAGTGTTGGCCAGCATAATGTGCCAGGTGTCCTGTGAAAGCCTGTTAGCAATGCATGCTGGGAAGACTGTGAGGAGGATTCGCTCTGTAACACATCAGCTCGGTCATGGTCTACAAGATTCCCTTCAGTCTGACATTTGTTATACTTTTTTCTCTCTCTCTTAAGCCAATACAAATGAAATTTAGGGATTTTCAGTTTGGCTCAGGATGCATTTTTTTTGAGAACCATTCTGTGAGCCAGTGTTCTGGCAGCAAATCTGAAAATTTCATAACCAACCATTGTTCTTTTTTTGCATTTTTGTGTACTGTAGAATCTGCCTCAACATGAACCTCCCCCACCCACAGACTGAGAGAGAAGCAGCCTGAACACACAGCTCCCTAAGTGCATGTGAAGACTCTCCGTCTGCTGTTTTTGACAACATGGACAATATTATACCAATCACATATCGCCCATGGCAACGGAGGAACTTAAGTCAAGTTCTTTCAGCTCATGAACTTACAGGTGAGGTACCGAGCTTGCCAGGTGAATGTCATCAGAAAGCAGTGAGACCAACAAGTTAAACCAACTTACCTATTTTTTTTTGCCCTAGGAAGGGTGAGCTAACTGATGCCCCACCAATATGGACCTCTGGATATGCCTGGTAAGAGGAACGCAAGACCCCCAGACCATGGAGGTAAGTTAATTAGGAAGATCAGGTGGTGCAGTGTGTGGTTCGAGCAAACACCTGCATTCTCTGCGTCCCTCAGGACCTGCAGGTGAATAGCATGGCACTATGGTGTCTCCCAGCGCACTGGAGCACATTAGCTGCTTTGCTCAAGGTGAACTCCGCCCGGCAACGGCCCTCCTTTGTGGTTGCCAAACCTGGCTGCAGCCTAAAACCCCCACAGCATTTGGGGATTTGTCCGGGCCGAGTCAACTCTCCATCTCGGAGCTTCCCCAGGACTCTAATGCTAATGTGTTACGTGAGGTTTCAAGTGGCAGTGTGTGTGTATGTGTGTTTGCACAGTCAAGCCAACGTTGCCACACAGAGGCAAGTAATTGCACTGAAAAGCCCTTCATCGTCGGTCGGGGTGGTGTATAATTATGATGACACACAGCTGCTTGGCCCTCCGAACCCCCCCCCCCCCCCCCCCCCCACTCCCTAATGTTCTTGGGTAATAGTCCTTGAGAGATTATCCCCAGTAATGTAATTACTTAATAGCAGAGACCTTTCAGCAAATGGTAGTGTGATGTTTTCCATGTTAATGCCCCGTGTGGAGGTGTAGGGGCACAATTTCATGACTTCAGTCTTGACATACCTGGACGAAACTCTGCGCTGCAGAAACGGGCGAATCCAGGTGGATTGTGGGTAATAGCTCCCCCTGCACTCTCCAAACGGGAGACGTATCACCCACAATGCACCTGAACTTCAGCCCTTCTGTACTATACCTGACTTCAGCAAACAGGGGTAAGTCCAGGGGATAGTTTGCGGATATTTCTCCCCATGCACAGCCAATTTGCAAAAGTACTACAACACCCAAGTCCAGGTGCACTGTGGGTAATTTCTATTTCTATTTCTTCAAGGGTGGGGAGTACAAGCTCTTAATTGCAAAGACATTGATCAGCAAGGTAGCATATGACTACCAAGACCATGAACTCTGAATGAGCATAAGTTGATTTTATATTCTACTGAATTCATTAATTGGCTTTTTACTGACTCACTTGCTACCTTGGACCCAGAGCCAGCCAATCACTATCCAGTAACAGTATTCCCATCATGTCACCTGTTGCTCCAGGTGGACAACACACGGATATCAGATGCCAGCCAATCAACAAAGAGGGTGTCTGTCTGGTTGGTGGCGTGAGAATGTACGGCTTCACTGTCTGAGTGGAGGAAGTGTGACTGACATGCCAGTAGACCACCCCCCCCCGCCACGCTTCTCTAACTACCCCCCCCACCATTCCAACCCATCTCACCACAGCTCTCCTCCTGCTCCACCATTACAGCTGGTTCCCATGGAAACCACCCCCAAAATAGGTCTTGATGGCAACCGCTTGTCTCCCACCTGCAACCACAGCTTCACAGGGAAAAATCACAGAGCGTGGAGAGAGAGGGAGAGAGGAAGGGAGGGAAGAGAGAGAGAGAGAGAGAGGAGAGAGAGGAAGGAAGAGAGAAATAATAGAGAAGAAAACAGAAATTGATTCAGACATCTCGTCCCATTGTGTCTCACGTTTCCTTCGGTTCCACACTTCCTTCAACCACTCCTTCTCCCTCCATCGTAGCGCCGCACATCAAAGGATGTGCCCGCAAGGACAGGCTCCAAAATTATGTTGCTCACTCCAAAACCCACACTGGTGTATTTGTGTGCCTTGGCTTGCTTTTTTTTTACCACATTTTTGCTACCCTTTAAGTATCCTCCTTGCAGATTTTACCCGTGGGGATTTTTCTGACTAATGCACTCAAATGTTTCTCAGTGAGTTAGAAACCTGTGATAAAACGAGAAATGTTTCAGCTAACCATGCAGAAAGGGGCCCAGTAGTTAAGCTCTCTCAGTAATTCTGGATATCAACCTGAATTACAGGGCCTGTATTGTATGTATCAGGTGCTTGGTGGGCTTAATGGCAATGTAACAGTTGGAAAGGTGTGGTAGATACTGATGTAAGCTTGCCTTCATATTGTAAGTTACCAGTAAAACCCGGCACTGGCCTACTGGGTGATTCCCTGTGTCTCTTGTGAAATCCATTCCATTTGGTTAGGCTCCCTGCGATGTCCACCAAAATGGTTACATTTAAATTTTAGGCATTTACAAGACACAGGTATCTGGAATCCAGCTTACATGGTTCATCTTTCTACACTCTATCTGCTGAAGAAATTCATCCATGTTAAGTACCTTGCCCAAGGGTACAACGGCAACACCCTACCTGGGGGTGGAACCCATAACCCTCTGGGTGGAGGACCAGCTCCTTCGACCATTACGCAACAGTGCTTCACCCATAATGGCACTGAGACATTATTGTGACTCAGTTTGGTCTTGGGTGATATCCAAGCTGGGGAAGTCCATTGAAGAAACGCAAGAGGCCCACAGAAGCTATGGGGGTTCAAGAATCGCCATTTTATTGAGGGGTAGAATACTGTCCAAGCAAATTATTCAGTCTTTGGCAAACAGAGAATGGAGGGACATTATGCACAATCCGCTGCCAGTCAAACTCAAGAGAGCTTTCTTTTTTTATTCATTTATGTATTTATTTATTTTTTTTTAAATCATTGTTCCTTTCACCGGCTTAATCAATCCCTATCGGGAGGGGGGGGTGGTGGTGGTGTGTTTGGAAAGAAACAACACAGCAACAGATAAGCTTGGCGCGTGAGAGGAAAGAGAAAGGAAGCAGAATAAAAGAGAGGAAGAATGGAGGGAGGGTAGGTGGGGGGGGGGGGGGGGGGGAATAAAACCACAGGAAGCCAAGAAAAGAAGGCGAGAGACGAACAAACAGACTAATCAGTTTGCGTGCCGGGGTTTTTTCTCTTCGTTATTTTTTTTTTCCATGCGACAGATAAAGACGATACGACTGGATGGCCTCGCGTGCGTTTGAAAGGGCATCGCTTCCTCAATCCCACTTATCGCCCGACGCCAGAGAACGGCTCGCAGCGATCAGCCTTCGCAGGGGCTTTTGTCTCGTTGCCAAGCCGATAGTCACACCTGTGTCTGTCAAAGGGGGGAAAAAGGCTTTTTAAAAAAAGAAATAAATAAAGAAGCTTATAAATGCTATTTGCCACTGCTAACCTTACCAGAAAGCATCGCCACAACGGCGGTCAGATAATGTCAAAACGATAATGAGACTAACAAGAAGGTGAAAAGGATAAGTACATCACCATCAGGATGCGCTGACAGGGCGGCCACCTCTGGACCGTGGGGTGCTGATGTCAGTATGGGAGCAATAAATTAAAACAGGAAAATTACATAACGTCGCCTATGCCTGAAAGAAAATACACGGGCGCCGTCTCCACCTGAAAACCGAACATGCCATTATTTCGGCTAATTAGTGTTGAAGAGAAATCATGAACAAATATTCCACCTTAATTAGTGTTCAAGTGCAATTATGAGAAAATACATTCCACTTTCAGTGTCTAAGGAAAGGCCATGGATGAAAAAAATTGCAGTTTTGTCTGGATGTGCCACATGAAGGTCCAATACACACTTAATGTCACACCAGCTCATTTTTTTTCCTACAGGAAGGCCCCTAGAATCATTGTCAAGAGCATGAATTCACAATCAGGCCTACCATAGGCTGACCACAGCTAACCAGTGCAGGTAGACGTTACATGTTATCTTATATAGTTACTGTTCAGCTTCAAATGTAATTACCTTATTTCAATCACACGGACTGAATTTAATAAGAACATTGTTTGCTAGTGCACATAGCATCTTGAACAACTTGTTCTAGATAAGTGAGGCCAAACAGTGTATATATTTAAACATGGAAGGTCTGTTTTGAAAGTGCAGACTTGTGACATCATAATAATCCTGGCTGTATTTTAGTGAATAACTGCGTAATAATTTATTTGGAGACCAAGATTTGTGTGATATCTGTGACAGGGTAAATAGTACCAAATGGTGCATTAATGATCCTATATATGACATAAAGGGTTCTCCTATGACTACAATCAATAAATCCCAGTAGAACCTTTTTTTCTCACTGATTTATTTGATGATATTTCTACCATATTGGTTTCACCTGCCTGTGCTGTATAGATCAGTAGCAGGAAGGGGGAAGGGAAGTACACAAAATGTTTAGTTTTTCTGACAAAGTCCAGCTGATGTTGTCTTTTCTTCAGTCTGAGTTTCAAACATTAAAAAAAAAAAAATTGAAACAGAAAAAGGAAAACACTCAGCGAAGTTGTTGACTTCATTCAGTTTCCCCCAAAGCTGTGGCAAACAGCTTGGGAGTCCAGAAGCGGCGAACTTTCCCCCCGCCACCGAGTTGTAAAAATCCCCTCAGGTAGGCGATGAAACGCCACAGCCATTTGTTATGCGTGGCTCCCGTTTCATGCCGCGGTCGGTCTGGCGGAGCCTCGCAGCTAGGGAGAGATTTGTCTCAAACGTTCCATTTGCGAACTGCTACGCGCCACCCGTGCCGAAGCTATCGTCCCACTAATACCCAGACCGCAGGTGGCTGTGCGACTGTTTCACGAATCTCAATTCAGACTATCGCAACAACAGGGAGGGAGGAAGGAGGAAAACAAGAACGTAACATCGGCCCAAGTGGGGAAGCTGGACTCTGTGCTTGTGTGTGTGTGTGTGCGTGCGTGCGTGCGTGCGTGCGTGTGTGTATGTGTGTGTGTGCGTGTGTGTGTGTGTGTGAGTGTGTGTGAGTGTGTGTGTATGTGTGTGTGTGTGTGTGTCTGTGTGCATGTGCATGTTTTTCAGGTTTTATGGGGTACAAACAGGAATCCTGGGCCTCACCATGTTATGTCACCAAGACATGCCCAAGCCCAGGGGTTCCAGAAGTGGGGGCTCAGGACCCCCCAGGGGGTTGTGAGACATGGGTGGGGGGGGGGGGGGTGATTTCCAGAATCAAAAAATCCGATCAATGCGTAGTGCCCCCCCATCTCATTAGGTTAGTTTAATGTTACTTTATTGCTATAGAAATTAGAGCATTTATGGTTGTTGGGCTGTTGTGTTCTTTTGTGTTATCAAAGCGCTGAGGCCTGTATGAATAGGCCTATTAGTGCATGTGCGCGTGAACGTTTGTGCGTTTCAACCACCTCCGGGGATATGTAGGGGTCGCGAGTCTATGGCGCTGTTATTTTGGGGGCCCCTGCCCAAGCTTATTGATTACACATGAACATTTTCAATAGAAAACCTTTGCCTGATCTGATTATCTTTGTCAATGATTGCCCGGGAATGAACTAAAACCATGTCATGTTATGTATGGTGTGGTGTGTTTCAAGAATAATAACTATATATGTGATTTCACAATTTTCGATAACCTGTAAAATATCTAAAAGTACTGGAGAAATACTGTATTCACCATAAGATCCCTTAACAGCTTAAAGTTTTAGGTACTTTAGCTGAGCTGTAAAGCCAATACACAGACCTGTTTATTAATGTAGTCCAGCCTTGTTTTATTGAAAGCATCACAGAGATTTCGTCTGCTGCTTCGTGCAATGATTCACGCACATAGGAAGTCCCATAGCCTGTGTTGGTTAGTTTTATTTCCAGTTTAATGCAGAATTAATTAATAGTTACTCCATTCATTATACGCTGAGATGCTTGAAGTGGGGTGGCACTTTGGTGTTGTCCATGCTGTCACTTGACTCTCTGAATGTACCCGCCAGTTTTTTTTTTTTTTTTTGGTTTGTTTTTATCTGTGTCAGGCAGCAATTACGATCAGCATGGAACCAAACAATGGCTTTTGTTGCCACGTGGTGTGCGCTGGGCCAACAAAGATGTCAGATTCTCAGCTCATTAACCGTGGCGCAAGCAATCGCTCGCAGCAAGTCGCCGGCCGAGGAGCTGTTTGACATTCCGTGCCGCATGCGTCGTTGCTAAAACGAAGGACGGGTCGCATTTTTCTTTCTTTCCGTCTCTAAATGCCCTGTTGCCTTGCGATACCCAGTGAGGGAATGACGGATTGCGGAATTTTGTGATTCGCGAATTGCTCCCGAATGTAAAAGCTAGAATTGCTTCGCAGATGGGAGCTTCACGATTCCAAACGTAGCACAGCAGGGCAAACTCTTAATTATGCACATCGTCAGTTCAGGGGAAAAAATCTCCGCTCAGTGGCAGGTAAAATGAAAGTCCTCTGCTTCTTTGCGTACTGGTGTAAAACTGGCCAGGCCTTGCTTCTCTCAGGTGTGATACAAGTAGTAGCGGTTGTTGAAGTGAGCCAGGTTTTCATGGTTTCATTTCAACTGACAAGAAAAATTATGCCATTGGAAGCCAGGTGGACTATCTACATGCAATCTGAGCCTTAAATCAAGCAGCTGAAATTGTGTGCAACCAATTAACTTCATCTTTCTGTTCTTCATTCACTGTTCTTGTTCTAAGGTTGGGTCTTACTGTTGTTGTTGTTGTTGTTGTTTTGGTGGGGATGGACAATGATAAAAGTACCTTAATCGTGAACACAAAACAAAACACAAAATGGCAACAGCTTCACATTCCCTGTTGTAAAGCCACCATAAAAAAAAAAATAAAGGAAAAGTTTTTTTTTTATTTATCTCCTGCTTAAAAATAATAATGATAATAATAATTAGCATTCTGAAGGAGACTCTCAGCCTTGGTGTCTCCGTTGTGCATTTGTTGAGGGACTAAATTCTCCCTGGGTGATTTTTCTTTCGGCAAGATCCTCACACACATACACACACCCCAGCAGGACTTGTGTCTTATCTTCACAGCGTTCCTGTGTTTCGGGCACACCTAACGAGGCACTTCCAGGGCTAATTAGCCTGGGCACATGTCAGGAAAACAATGCTCCCAAGTCACAGCTCCAAGATCGGAGACATTGCCCATTCTGTTCCCATGACAACACATTGTGTTTCCTTTAAAAATTCGCACAATGTCATTTCAACAAAGGCTTTTTTTTCTGGTCTTGTTTTTTGTAATATCCTGTGATATTATTGTTCTCTATAAATTCAATCTTTTTTTAAAAAAATTTTGCATTGTCACTCGCCTCATGTCCCTTAACCTCCCCACCCCCAGAAAAAAGAAAGATTGAATTGAATTTCTTAGCCTTCAATTACTGTGAGCCGAATGTCTGGCCCTGCAAAAAAACAGAGGCACCTAAGTTTTTGGGCTCAATGAGTCATTTTAAAGGTAACAGAGTCATTTATGCTTCTGGGTATTTTATGGTTCATCTTTGGCTCAACTTAACCAACATAGGTTCATGTAACAAGGTACTGTCTTTTGTTAGGCGACGACACTAAAACACCTGATTTAACGGGCTATAGTTTTTCATTTGTCTCTTTGGGAATTGATTTTACTTGTTTATATTTTTATATATTATATTTTTTGTATGTTTGTTTGTATTTATATCTTGGCCACAATCTTGTTTCCGTGGTGTTACACATAAAGAGGCTCTCTCAGCTAACAACACATCTGTGTCATCTTAGTCCTACCGCAGCTTCACTCATAGACTGGCTGAATACTTTTCCCATATGAGCCAAAATAGTGCATTTAGAACAATAAAACCAGCTGCTGGTCAGAGACCAGTCCCACTACCATAAAGAGTGCTTTTCCATTTCTGATGTACCAGGAGGGTTGAGGAACATAAATCTTTAATTTAAGGCCCCTCTCTCCTTGGCAGGAGTCTTTTACAATGGAAGCATTTGGTGGTACAGTGACAAGAGGCCCAAAGGGAGGAGGGAATGGGGCCGCTGATGAAAACTACAATTCCCATAATCCATCTTTATCAACCCCATCTCAAACCTGTTAGAGCGAGACCCCTCAAACTCTCCAGACATCTGGCCGATGATTTGATTTCCACCCTTACCGCCACCACCCCTCAAACCCCCACCCCCCACACTAACCCATGGGGATTTTGTCGCCGGTCGGTGAGAAAAACGATGAACAAATCGATACTCATCATCCGCTATAGAGGGGGGAAAACTGGCACTGAGTATGAGAGTTGGCCAGAGAACACTGGACATGAGGAAGGACAACTGACAGTAACAAATAAGAATGCTTTAAAGTACATGCGTGTGCTGTCACACACACACACACACACACACACACACACTCACACACACACACACACATACACTCACA
>JAFBMS010003041.1:0-7500 GCA_019788955.1 Albula glossodonta
TACATACATTACTCTACCTTGTATTTTGGCGTAAATTGAACTGAACTGAGTGGAGAGAGAGTGGTAGAAGGAGAGTGGGACAGAGAGAGAGTAAGGTGGGGCCAATTTACTGGGTGGGTGGCGGATGCCGGGCCTGGTGCCAGTGTGAGTTCAGGGGGTCCAGAGTGACCTCGTTCCCATGGCTTCACAGCCTTGGCTGCACCTCTGTGTCTCAGAGCTTCGAAACTTCCCACTCGCCTCGCCCCCTGTAGATTTTCCAGAATTTCCCTCGTAGTCCCGTTTCTCTGGAACGCTACGATGTAGGCCAATGATCTGTTTGCAAAGCAGGGGACATCAGCAGGAAGTATAGTCCACTTTTCCATATTAATTCATAGTTTGGATAAATAAAAAAAGGGGAGAGGAGAATCGTACTGCCATGAGTTTACAGAGTGAGATCTGTAAACTGATGAGTCCAGATTGGAGACAGGGTGATGAAATGGGACCCTGTTTCTGTGAGAAATAGGAAGAAAGAAGGCGGGAGAAAACGCAGCACGGCACAGCCGTAATGCGCAGAGAGCAGGCTCCCATGACTGTGTTCGGTGCGCTCTTTCTTTGGATGATGATGCAGAACCAGAGATAAGACCCAGACTGCAGTGGAGGCATGCTAAGACCGGGTCGTTCTGCAGGCCCATCTCCTCACAAGGGGAGGGCTGTGGCCTGGGGAAAGCCCAGATTGCGCTGGTTTCCCGGAGAGGCATGACTGAGCCGCGCTGTGGTGCAGTATATTGGGTGAATTATAAACTTAAAGCAAATAGGATTTAAGAGGGATTACCCCCTCCATGGCAGACACTGACAGAGCAGAGAGAGGTAGTGTTGCCCCCGTGACCAACAGGAATCTCTCTCTCTCTCTTTCCTGGAATTCCACATTTACACGAGTGATGGCGTTGAGCTCTAGCAATCGCCACTGTGACCGCAATTACGTGAGTTTGGCCTGACGACCCTGGCGTGACGTGGTCAAACTGCACCCCCCAGCTTACTCTGAGCTTCCTGTGCCCTTTCCAGGCCTCTCCGTAGGACAAATCGTTCAGTTGTCCATCGCGGAGACGTAAGCACTTTCTTGTGAAGTTCTTTTTTTTTTTTTTACGTAATGGTGGTAGCCGGCAGTAAACGGTTCTCCTCCCCGTTCGGCTCCCCCTTTTCCGAACACAAACCAACGTGAAGGAGGCCGACAATGACGACATTGTGGTGTCGAACCCAACGTCCTGAATGGAGGGGTCTGTGGGACCTCAGGGGCCGAACCCAGCTCTGTGAAAACCGCCCTTGTTCATTGATGGGGGGGGGGGTTGGGTGGGGGGGGGGGCAAAGAAAAAGATCACAGCCAGCGGCAGTTTGGGGTGGGGTAGGGGGGTGTGGGGGGGCCCATGCCCAGACTTCCGCCCCAAACCCAGGCCTCCGTATGCAAATCTATCCTCACAAACAAGTACAAAAGAGTAAAAGGTCAGAAACGCCATCTCCGCGGGAAAAATAGAAAGCTTGACCAAACGTACCCCAGAGTCTGATAAAGGACAGACACTTCCAGGCCTCATGTTTGTGTGCAGCTTGATCAGCCAAGATTTTAGCTCTTTAGAGCTACCTTTATGCATGTTTTTAAACATATAAACCAGACTTTGAAGTTTTGAAATTTATTAAATTTTATCTATACATTTTAGAAGTGTAGTTTGAAAAGTATGTGTGCGTGTTTGTGTGTATGTGTGTGTGTGTGTGTGTGTGTGTGTGTGTGTGCATGTGTGTCTGTGTGTGTGCGTGTTTGTGTTTGTTTGTGTGTGTGTGTGCATGTGTGTCTGTGTGTGTGCGTGTTTGTGTTTGTTTGTGTGTGTGTGTGCGTGTGTGTCTGTGTGTGTGCGTGTTTGTGTTTGTTTGTGTGTGTGTGTGTGCGTGTGTGTCTGTGTGTGTGCGTGTTGTGTGTGTGTGTGTGTGTGTGTGTGTGTGTGTGTGTGTGCTCAGAGACATTGGAGACTTTCTGTCAGGCTCTCAGTGTTAAATACCAATCTGCTTTTTTTCCCCTCCTTGAGGAGGCACCTGCCACTTCAGTTGCCCATAGCAAATGAGCCCACATTCCTTACTTGGTAATAGCAGGGAGAGCAACGTTTAACCTTCTTCTTCTTTCGGTGGTCCCATTTCAGCCACATAAATCATTGCAGTAAACACACAGGAACACACACACACACACACACACACACACACAGGACGTCTCCCGTCCCCCATGCCTGACTTTTAAGCAAATGCTGTCACATCTGTGTGTGTATGTCCTTCACTGAACAACAGACTAATCTTCTTTCTTCTCTCTCTCTCTCCTTTTTCTTCTCCAGATTAACCAGCGTGCAGCTCTCTCCCTCTCCCTCTCTCCTTTGAGTGGACGCAGAGCAGACACTGTGGAGCTGGTCAGCGAAAGGAATGGCCAGGCGGGCATTTTGGATCATGTGCTGCTGTAGATGACTTCCTGACCCTCGACCCCAGACCCCTCCCCCCAGCCTTGGAGGGTTGCCATAACACCCCCCCATCCCCCAACCCCCCCAGACCTGGACCCCTCTATCAGGACCTACCATGTTGCTGCTCTCTAGATTACTAGAGTCACAAAAAAACTTTATCGTAGACAAATATTATGTAGATATGAATTGTTTTTTTCCTTCTTCATTGATGTTATCTTTGATTTCCACTGGTTTTTGTGATCTCTGGACTGCCAGCTGCCAGTGGCTGTAACTCAAAGAACCATTGAACCAAACTTGGAGATTTATAACCCATCAAGCACGCTTCACACAGACGCAGATGCACAGATACACACATTTATTTATTTGTTTAGCATATACCCGTGTGTGTGTATGTGCGTGCACACGTGCAACAACTTGTACAGCACAGAGGTGGAACAGTCATTGTTTTATTCAAAAACTCAACAACAGATTACCGAAAGCCCTACCTCAGAAAAAAAAGCCAGATTTTTTTTTGCTTGCATGCGAAAAGAAAAAAGTATAAAAAGAATTAATTTATTTTCAAAAAAACTGAATGTTTCGTAATACCAGTCAAGAGCCTTACTGACTTTGTCATAGAGTATTTCTACTGAAGATGTAGTCTGGACCTTTACTTACACACAGAGAATCCATGACACAGCGTCACCCTGAAGCCTGAATGTTTATTCATAGGTATGAAAGTATGCTGCAGGCATTGTGTATTGAATGCTTAACTTCTGAAATCAAAGACTCAAAGAATTCTTGTATTATTATTTTTTTTCTTAAATATTTAATTTATTTTAATATATTCATTCTAATTAAATATTCACAAGAGGAAAATTGTTTTTATCATATTACAATATACATATACTGAGTAGATAGATACAGATGGAAACAACAGGAATTTGGCGAAGGCAAACATAAAACGGGAGGGAGGGAAGAACAGATGCGCGTAGCTGTGAGCCCTCAACTGCTTAAAACAGCGTGATTTTACTGTTGAGACAAAACGAAAAGCACCGCCGTGCAAATCCCCAGGTGTCGATATATACTTTAAACTTCGATCTCGATCGCTCACGATCCTCCTGCGGTTTCACCCGCTCTCTGCCAATTCTCATCCCTCTTTTGTCCCATTGGCTGATCACTCCACAAGTAAGCTTTTGGCTGAATACGATTGGCTGAAGGGTTTTTGAGGGGGAGGGGAGGTGGTGGTGCACCATGAACGCTGACTGATTAAGCGATGGGAACGAGGGAGAGTTTGTCGATATCAGGGAAAACGTTTCAAAGACTCTTGAAAACCAACACTGCTGCTTCATTGCTGGGCGGTTTGGACCGGGGACGAAACTCGTCACAAACAACGCAGGGTCTTGCACTTACAACCAACCTAGATTGTAACACAAGACACATTTGAATGTAGAGTGTTCAGTGGTCTCCACTGGAGGCATGTGAAAAGAAAAAAAATGGTGATACAAAACAAGTACGCCTGACTCACAGGCCTAGATGTTCTCCACAACTTTGCCTAATGCTGTATATAGTGTACAAACTCAGAGAATACAACTATAACAATTCTGATTTTTAAAATTTGTTCAGACATTTAAAAGTTGAATAACATGTCGTTCGTTGTAAATATGTGTTTTGAATGGACCCCCAAAACAGATAGCACTAATCAAGGTATGTGCCGAATTTTGCAGTTCGGCCTGGAGTTTTGAAAATTCTGCGATAGGCTTTTACCGTCTGTACTTTCTTTCTGATGGAATGCCACTAAGAAAATATTTTATAACAATGCTGTAATAAAAAAAATAAGAAAAATACACAAGACATACTTGATATTAGATTAAATCTTGCTACATAGGTACAATTCACAAATGGCATATGCAATATTTACATTAAAAAACAACTTAGTTTACAGAATGAAACCAAATGTATAAATATTGTGTTAATATGTTTGTTAAAAACCTTAAGATGAAATTACATTTTGCTGTTTGTACATTTTTTTCTTCTGTTTTTGCTATTGGAACCTAACAGTAATTTCAGCTGTGTTTTCATCTTGAGTATGTATCTCGTTTCTTGATATCAAAAGGTAAAATATTAAGAGGCCTGATTGATCTTGCTGTGTCTTCCATTGTACATACTTCATATACTGTTACTTGTGATGCTACAAAAATGATAATTTAAATGAGTGTAGTTAAATATTGCTTTAGTCTGTATTGATTATGGATAGCCACATGCAATAAAAATGTTATTTAAGAGAACAAATTGTGTTTTTCCTTTTGTTTTTTCCCTTCTTGTGTGATTGTGAGCATGAGGGTTTCTGCTCAGATCGCAGATGTGAGGATGACAGCGCAACAAAACTCTTGTAGCTAAAAGCTCTCCAGCGATTTCTGTCGCTGAGATGATAAACAGCAATTTGGTATTGTTTCGCAAATGCCGTTGGAATTCCACTCCGTTCCTGTGTTGTTCAGAAACTAAGCGCTCTTGCGAAAGGAAGCAGTTTTCAAATGGAGGTGTATGCGCGCAGTGGCGCAACTTCTATTGTTTGCCGTCTCTCGCAGCTAATTGGAAGAGCTCTCCGACAGACCCAACTACAGAAGAATAAATGATCAGCTAATGGGATTGTTATTTTCAGCCCAAAGCCATATGCTTAGTGGATTACACATTCTCTCGCTGCCGCTAATTAAAATGGCAATTAAGCCCTGATAAGTGGTGAAAATGGAAATTCTATTTGGTGATTGGTCTGGGAAAAAAAAAGGGTGGGAGGGGAGGAGGAAAAAAATGAAAAAATGAAGAGGAAAAAAACGAGTACAAATATTTCAATTTGCTTTAGAAGCCGGGAAATCAGAAGCACCCATCGCTGTGTTCTCTTTGTGGTTTTTTAAAAGAGAGCTGGGATGGGTCGGTGGAGGTGTGGGTGAGGGTGGGGAAATCCATGTGTATTAGCAGAACAGAGTAAGTGCACTCGCAAAAAGGACTGCACCTCAATACTTTCTTTTTGGACATTCCCTCAATATTAAGAGAGAGTACCACTGACGGGATGTTCCGCCCAGGGGAAGGGGGTTGGGGAGGGCGGTGTCATGGAGTTCCAGGAACACTATGCGTAAGATAGCCTTAAGAATGAGAGACCACACATAGGAAAAGGAACACCAGCGCAAAGCACGCAGTGGACCAGATGGCCAGGAGATCGTCGTACACACACCCCCAACCCCCCACACCCCAACCCACGGCCTCGCCTGCATCACGCACACTTACGTTACACAGCAGACAGCAAAAATCCTATGCAAATCCCCCCCGCCTTCTGAACCGTCTCCATCAATCACAGAAGGATTTCCAGCACACAGCTCATTTGGCCTAATTAAAACTGATAATTGATACAATTAAGTAATAATAAAAAAAAAAGAATTTGGAATTACTTTTTTGAAGGCCCAGAAGACACACTTGCAACGCCCTCATACCCCACCCTCTCCCTCCCCGCACCCCTCCTCTTCCCTCCCCACCACATCCTGAGGGTCTATTTTAGGCACAAAATGGAGGCGGGGGGGGGGGGGGGGGAGTAACATGAGCCGTTACAAACACAGCTGTGTCATTGGCACTGTGCCATTGTGGCTGGAAAGCAGTGCATGATGGGACAGCACTACAGAGTTGCCATTTGGTCATCGATCTGGCAAAGACATGTTGTTTTCAAATCTTGTGGGTGGCCACTGCAGTCATTTGCCAAAGCAAGTGTCCTTCACCTGTTTTCTGTTGGCTACGGCTGATTCTCAAACCTAGGGCCAGCGTGCATGACGGGTCTAATTCCTAAATAATAGGAATACTGATCCAGGATCATGTCTACTGAACACCTCTTAACCATATCCATTATGAGCCAAAACGTAGAACTGATCCTAAACAGTCCTGTTCTCAAGGACACTTTGAGAGCGCCAAGCCCAGGTCTCAGGTTTACGCCACGCGCTAAACGGCTTAAGGTCGCCGAATCTAAACACATCCTGTTATGAAGATGCTCTTGTGCGGCTGTCTGTCGGCTTTGGGAGGAGTTGTCATGCACTTGACAAAACAATCCGGTGGAGAGGCGGAGTGGGGGAGAGGCTGGAAGCGGTAAGGGAACAGTGTGTGAGCCGGTCTCCATCACAATAAACGATGTGCCATGTGACACCGCGGTGCGGCAGGGGAAAGAAACACATCCCGTCAGACCACAGGGGAGTGTAAATGTAGACGGCCTCTTTATTTAAGAAATGTAGCCCCGTTCCCCCAGGGGAGACACTGACTTTGCAGACCGGGGTCCCTAAAAGCACTGGAGGAAATGGGATGTTTCCGGGGATTGGTTTTTGGGGGTCAGGGTGGTGGCTGTGTGTGTGTGTGTGTGTGTGGGGCGTGGGTGTATTAAGTTACATCAGCAGGTGTGTCTTTTTCTGGAGATGGTGCAGGCTCCCCACCTCCACTCCAACCCCCAGCCCCCTCCAAACCTGCTGAGCTGTGTGTGCAGTCGGTCACGCATGGGCGGTGCCGCCGGTCGTTGCCCAGGATCCATCATCGGCATGGCAGTGGCGGCTGGGAGTCCCTCTGGGGGACAGGAGGGAGCGCGGTGGGCGGCAGGGGGGTGGGGTGGATTCTGGCGGGCGGAGAAGAGAAACGGCCTGCGGTCGACACGCCTCATCGCCACTCACCACTCCCCCCCCCGTCAGCGGACACTTAGAGAGTGCGGGGGGCTAACGGTGTTTCCCTGCTCCCCTGGGGGGTGGGGAGGGAGCTGAGCTGGGGGGGGGGCTGCTTGGAGGTGGAGTTCCCTTCCTAAACTCAACCCTACATCACGCAACCTCAAACCTCAGTCCTCTGCACATAAAGCTGAGCAAACTATATACGTTATCAGGGCTACACTGCTTCCAGGTATCCAGGACCTTCTGCCGTGCTTACTCAGCCCTTTTTTGAACAATGAAATCAGTTGAGTCACTTCACCTGCTTTCTTGGGTCTGAACTTTGTGCTGGTTTGAAGGGGAAAACAAAAAGCTGCTGGCCCTGGAGATCTGGA
>JAFBMS010003041.1:12500-20529 GCA_019788955.1 Albula glossodonta
TGTTGAGCATGGAGTAAGAGGCGCGGGGTTTCAACACGTTCGACATGGAGAGAACGCGAGCAGGGTCCTGTCAGTGTTCTGTGGACTGTCAGTGGCCTAAGGGGCGCACTTCCTGTTATCGCAGTCCTGCAGAAACTATCACAGAAACAAAATGGACACTGCAGTGGAAAGAGTGTATGCTTGTATTTGTTTATGTGTGTGTGTGTGTGTGTGTGTGTATGTGTGCTAACGTATATTTCGATGTTTTTGTATGTGTGAGCACATGTAGTAGTACTGTCTGAATTTGGGATGTATTTGTATTTTGCATGTGCATGCCTGTCTGTGTGTATATGTGTGTGTGTGTGTGTGTGTTTGCCTGCCTTTACCCTCTTGTGTGTGTGTGTGTCCGTGTGAGCATGTTTGTTTATGGGAATGTTTGTCTTCTGTGTCTCTGCTGTGCATGTACTAATATGGCTGAAGAATCCAGTATACTAGATTTGCATTCTTCAGTGACCCATCTCCCAAGAACAGCGCGGGGGGTCAGAGTGACATATGACCCTGCTGTCTGGGTCGAGCTGTTTTTAACGGGCCAAGTGTGAGAAGTGGGTGGGGGGAAGAGCCACAAAGTAAAAAAAAAACATTAATATAAAAACAAACGATAAATAAGATCAGAATACCCTTGGTCAAGTTTACCGATGGAGCACAGAGAAGCCAGCATGCGGAGTGCCCCCCCCCCCGCCCTCACCCCCGTGTGTTTCATTGTTGCAGGCAATACTGCGATGATGTCATTCTCATTTGTGCATTTATTGTATCATGTACAGGAATTGTCAGGGATGGATGGGGCTGCAGCTGGAGGGGATTTTTGGGGGTGGGGGGGGGGGGGGAGACTGGTTTTTCCCATGCTTGGCCTGTGCATTCCTGTAGAGGAGTATTGTTTTCTTATCTCTTTCAGACCGGGAGGAGAAGAACATGCGTGACGCACGGACAGGAGCGAGGTATTAACACACGGAGCACAAAGTAACATGAAGTGCTCAATGTGTTGCAGAGCTGACAGAGGGGTCATTCAGCTTCAGGGGAGAAGAGAGAAACAACCCGTCCCAACCCCTACCTCCCGGCCCACAGGGAAAGAGAGAGAGAGATAGAGGAAGAGAGATCGAGAGAGAGAGAAGGAAAGGATAGGGGAGAAAGACAGAAATTGTAGGTTTCCTTATTTGCCATTGAAAAAGGATACCTTCAAGCTTCCATGCTTTTTTTTTTGGTACTCCGTTAAATGAATTGGAGAAAGGAAAAGAGAGAAGGGGGGAGCGGGAAATATAGAGAGACTAATAGGAGTAGAGAGAGAGAGAGAAAGAGTATGAAGAAGAGATTGAGTGAATGAAGGTGAGAGACTGAAAGAGAGGGAGAGAGAAAGTGGGAGAGAGACAGAGAGACAGATTGTTGTTGGGTGTTGTTGTTGGACTCGGGGAAAGCTCCTGTCCTCCAGTGCCGTCTCCCCCAGTGGACTGTGGGCAGAATGACCGCTTACACAAGAGGGCAAGCCCCAGAGGTGAGCGATACCTATGAGCAGCTCCTCTCACCTGGACCATCAGTTACCTGCCTGAGCCAGTCCTTCAGCCATCGGGTCAGCTGTGTGGCTGCAGGTTTGTGCATTACAGAGAGCTAAAATAACTCATATGAATATTGTTTTTTTACAGCATTCTCATTTCTGAGTCTCCTGGTGCTATTTGCACAAAGGCCTTCCCAAAGCGTCCTGACCCTGCCAGCAAACATGGAGTCCCTCATACAAAGAATGGCAAGATATAAAGGGATAGGAAATGAGAAACCGTTGCTGGGGGTCAAAAGAGAGGGTGCTCCAACCAGACAGGATATTGTGGTGTCTTCCAAAAATGGTTTAACATACCACGCTATCTCTTTGCTATGATGTTGTTTGGGCAAAAAAAAAAAAAGCCCCGTCTGTGCCATTTTTTAGGTGGTTTTAAAATATGAAGGCAACCTTCACTATCCTCCAGTTTGTGGTGCATCCCTTTACTCGGGTTAGGTTCAATCCAAGTGCTGCCCCTGTGATCACAAACACAAGGCAATGCAGCTACAGCCACGATATTTTAATCCTCATCCCTTTGCTTTGTTAGGCAAGTGACAGACGCATATATATACGTAGGCTAGAGGTAGGCAAACCGACAAACAAATGGGCAGAGAAAATGAGCAAGCATATTGATATTACAGAAGGGCAAACAGAGCAATTTAGGTGCATAGACAGACAGACAGATTCGACAGGATGGTGGAAGTATGAGCAGTGGTGACTGAAAGCTAAGCTGGTTTTTGTTGCTGTCATTTTGGACCACATCTCTCTTTAAAATAACAACGGTACCTCAATGACACTAACCAAGGTAAATCAAATAACTCACATAAATATAAGGAGGACAGTCTTGCGGTTCGGATTCTTTGTAGAATCTAGTGCTCACAAATCGAACATCAGCATTCTCATTAACTGTGTATGTAAAAGAAATGGTATGCTAATTTTAGGGGGTGGAATTAGGGGGTTGGGGGGTTTGTGAGAAGGCCCTGAATGAGGATGCAGTGGAGGGGGAGGGGGAATTGGGGGGTTGGGGGAGCTTAAGCTGGGGGAGGGGCATCTGCCATGGGAATCATTTCTCCTCTGAGGAGAAGAGGTAGTTGGAGGAGAGGATAAGGGGGTTAGCCAGGGATAAATAAATGAATAATAAATCTACCAAACTGTCACATGTTTGGAGCGTTTTGTAAAATTTACAACTGTAGAATTTCTCTGGGTGGAGGGGGTCAAGCTTCTTTTCCGTGTGCCAGATTAAAAAAAAATGGACCACATGCAAATCAATTGATTCTGAAATCAGTATGTTTATTTGCAATGCGTGACATCACTAATGTGCAAATTAGCTGGGGGAGGAAAAAGATTGTGAGCCAAAATGGAGTCCGCTACAGACATGTGAAATGCATATAAATGTTAAGAATGGCAGGTGCAAGTGATGACTAGAGGGAGGCAGAGGTTGGCTCCATTGTGTGGATGTTTTTAAATAAGGGCTGGTGGTCGGCTCTGCTTTCTGCACCTCTAGGCTGGGGTTTTTGGGGGGGTTCAGGGAGCAAGCGAGGGCAGAAGATCACTGCCTCTGACAGATGGTCTGGATGACAGAGTATGGAGAAAAATCTCTCAAAGAGTACACAGTTCTCATTCAGTTTAATATGTGTGAATGTTGAGTATGTTTGTTCCACATAACAAAATTTTCAACATTCTTCTTTTTCTTCTTCTTATTATTATTAGTATTATTATTAGTAGTAGTTTTATTATTTGTATTATTTGTATTATTAATGGTTCAGGAAATCATATGAATGCTTTAGGATAGCTGGCAAAGGGACTGATGTAGATTGTGTATCATGTCCTGTCATAGGAAGTGAACCTTTTTTGCAAACACTGGAGGTAAATGGGAAATGATTGTTGAGTAAACAATTATTTAAACACTATAAGAGCAACCAAATATTTGCTCTTTTGATGCGTACGCCTCATGAACAAACGGCAACTGAAAGACAGAGCCATTATCATCAAATGAAGTGGGATGTGTTTCAACACGAAATTCGAAAGGTCACCCTTGATGACATTTACCTTTCCTGGGAGATTAATCCGGGGCCACGTCGCCATCGAGCATGTCTCTCACTAAAGCAGTAAAACGAGTCTTTGTGGATACAACACCTACCCAACGGCCTTGGTGTCTTTACGGTCTCAGGTCAGCGCCTGTAAACACAAGGAGGGGTTGTCTTCCGTAGATATTAACTGCCACAGAGGAAAAACACAGAATTGACATTGTTTATTTCCTAAACTTGCTTTAACCTGGCAGTGGATTACTGAGAGCTGCTTAAGAAGGACGAAGTGTGAGCTCAAAGTACATGTAAACGCCATGCTTCAATGACCGTCCAAAGCAAAGAGTCAAATATGTACAAAACTAGGCTAAATTGGATTTATATATCAACGGAGGGTCTTGCTGAACACACACACACACACACACACACACACACACACACACACACTCATATGTGCACTCAAAATAATCCACCCTCCCCCACCCACCTCCACCCTCTCCCCTTTCCAGACAGATGATGTAGGGGCCATCCACCACTTCAATCGTCCGTGTGAACGTATGAATGGACTGGCCGTAATGAATCAGATAAAAGGGCCCCCCCCTCCTTTTCCCTCCCTCCCTCCCTCCGTCCCCGCTTGTCCATCCATCTGGGGGCGTCCCAGACACCTCACCACAGAGCAGACAAAGGCGCGCTATGCCAACCCATCCCTCATCCTCAGCCTATCCGGGAAGGGATACATAGGTCACCCGGCGACTCGCCCGTAAGCGATGGCCCCATGGGGGGGGCTGCTAACTAATGGTCCATCGGGACGCCTTGCTCGAGAGACGGTCTCTCAGGTACGGCGTAATGGGAGAGGATGATGGTGGGCCCGGAGTTGCACCATTGCATGAAGCAAAAACAAACAGACTGCCTGTAGACTGACTCACACTCAAAAAACAAATAGAGTCCAATCTGTGCAGGGTGTTAAGAATGCAGACAACTTATGGAATAACTGGGCACTTAATGCTAAAAAATACTGCATAGAATATGATGTGAGTCATGAAAAAAGAAGGTAGACAGTATTCTGATACTTAACCTGATAATGCAGAGAGAAGACACTGTATAGACCAATGTACGTGGTCCCCTAAAAGGAGACTTTTTGTGCATTTCTGCTCCCATTCCATGACCAGGCAAAGTGGGCAACAACATTTTGTTACACTCAACCTGAGGAATATTTAAGCTGCTGCATATTAACAGCAAAGAAGAATCACACACACATAAAAAATACAAGATAATTAATCTATAGCAAGATAATTAACAATTCAACATGCTAACTAGCAGTTTTAAAGCAGTGCCTTTCATATTGTGACAAAAAGTTGTGAAGTTCGATTCATTTTCAGAAATCAGTGTTTTCATTTGAAAGATTTCTTATTTTAATGATATATAAAGCATACAGAGGCGTGTTATTCAGAGCTCAAGTGTTCCTACCCAATTTTGAACACTTTTTTCCATATGAAAACATGAGCTTTGCCAATGACTGCAAGCAGCTTGGCTTGCTTGTTTGTTTTGAGCAGTGTTTGCCATTGGATCCAAAAAATGGGCTCCACTTCGCTCTGCAGGGCTGCCCATTTTCGCACTCACTAAGGTGCATCCAGGAACACTGGCAGGATACACCTGGACACACGCACAACCAGTGTATGGACTGACAGGTACGTGGAGGGGAGGAGGATGGCAGGTAGACTGACACAGACAAGAGGAAGATGGAGTATCAATCATACAAATTGTGGTGCGAAATTAAGGTGTGTAGACTGATAGAGACAACACAAAAGGAAGACTTTGTATTCCGCAAAGCAAAGATGGTCTGCAGACTGGAACACCTGTAAGGAGAAAGGAAGGCAGCGTGTAGACTGTTGAAAATGCATCGTAACCAGGCAAAAACATGTTGAATGACAGACACGCAGCCCCAAAATAAGATGTTCCATAGACTGACAGACAGTAAAATGCAAAAAGGACATAAAAATACCATCATCCTTTACTAGGTTTCCTTCCCTACAGCTACTCAGACATGTGTTTTAGACCCTTGTTAAAAAATAAACATTTTCTACAGCAACAGCAGGAATCCAGACTTAGAAAAGAGTAAACAATTTCATGCTGATTTAGGGAGCAAAACTCATCTGTTGTTTCCAGATAATATATTTTTGAAGCCCGCAATAACACAAAAGTACGTAAAATTGGAAAGTTGTCTGACAACACATTCTGTGGGTAATAATAGAAACAAGCTGTTACACAACCGTATTTGGACACCAGAAAAAAAGAAAAAGCCAAACCTAATTAAAAACAGATAAGAGGACACAAAAACTCCGGCTTGTGGTTTATGACGTACCTGTGATCAGGATCAGATTGTACAAAGTCTGTACTTTCTGAAACATGCTTAACTGGGAAACTATTATACTGTTCTCCAGCTTGGCAAACAGGGTGTTTTTTTTTTTTTTTTGCTTTTTCTGTTCTCTTCCGAAATGATTTTTTTTGACACAGCTGCAGCAAACACATTCCTCCTCGCATTCCTGCACTAGGAAACACAGCGTCCCAACATCACAGGAGATCCGCGTCATCTGTTTTTAAACCTTCATAGCCAGAGCCTCTAGCAGGCTCTGTTCCGGGGACTTGTTTTTGTTCTCTGGTAGCTCAACAATGTGAAAGCTATTACGGGCTCGACCCAGTGTAATCCAAACCGCAAGTTTCACACAGTCCTTCCTCTGAATCTCAGAGAGTGTGAAAACTGACCGTGTAGCATTCCTTAGTCATGTAAACAATGATATTTCACTTTTCAGAATGACTCGAGAGGTGTAAAAATAGAACTGGAGTGAAAGGGAAGGAGAAGAAAGAAGAGTTTTACTATAATTGCATTTGTACAAAAGATATTCCTAGATTACAGCAAGTCTGAGGAAGTTTATTTATAGGAATGAATAAGACTGAAAATGTAAGGAAAGGAAGACTACAGGAGATCTTTGCCTGCACCTGAAGTAAGAACAGAAAAAAATGGTGGTACGACACCATGAGGCCTTATGTAGGCCTTTGGGAACAGCACAGTTCCCCCTGGCATTGGGCTGAAGACAAACCGATATATATCTGTCCTTTTGATGGCAAATCTGAACTAAACTTATTTGTTTACATGGATGGCTTACTTCTGGTTTGGCACATATATGTGAATGTTGCAGTCCCCAAACAAGAACATGGCTGTAAACAAGAGAAAAAAAAGAACCACAAAAGTTTCAAGGATGTGTTTTGTAGCACATTTCAATGTGTTCACAGACACATCACTGACAGATGGACACACTAAAATCTGCATGAAAAACAACACTGAAAGCTTCATGCTTTATAACTCAAAGTTATGTTGACTCATTTGATCAAACCGAATAACACCTAAACATCTCATATGATGTCAGCAAAATGTTTTTAAAATCTTAGCATATTAACCAAAGAAGGTCAAAAAACTAATACAACATCTTTCTTTATACCATGGTTCTTTTTGTTGAATGTAGCACTAAAATTGAAATTGTTTCTGGCAACATAATTTTTACTAGTGCTCCAATGAAACAAGTTTTAGTCATTGAGCCCATCAACACTGTTACACTCTACTTTAACCGGGGTTCATTAAAGCTGGATCTGGGCAGACTGAACAGATATTTTGGCCCCGCAGAAAGGGCCAAGACCTGCCAGGAGGGGGAGAGAGGGTCGAGAGGCGGGAGGGGAGGGGAGGAGGCAAACAGCTGATGGAACAGGAAAAGGTTAACAGGCAGTTCATAAGCATCGTTCGCTGGCGTCGATTGGCTGAGGAAAGTAAGAGGTGCACAGGAGAATTTCTTGCTGCCCCTCCCCACCGACCTTCAGTTATTGAATTTTCAAGAACAGATACGTGGCACGACAAGAGAGGCAATGTTCTCGACAAAATTAGAGACATAGACACGGTCAATTATGGCGAACCGGAGAAGTAGCCTGTCAGGCACGCCGCGTTCCTCATTCCCCTGTCAGACTCCCCTTCTTCCGCCTCACTGTTTGTGAAGTCAAGGCCTTCCGTTCATTGCGTTATATAACGTATTTACTTATCTGACTTCCTCATCCACAGTGGCATTTTTAATATAATAGATTTTTTTTTTAACATACTATCTATTTAAAAAGCTGAATATTTACTGAAGCAAATTCAAGAGCAGTGCCCAATGGGAAAGAGGACACTGGGGTGAGTCACAGCTCAGGGTTCTGATCCGTTGGACAGTACTTCACTTCCGATCATAAAGAAGAAAACCCAGTCAGCAGACCAGCCCCTCGCTGGCAGGGCGTCTTCTGATTTGGGAAAGCATGAGCTGGAACATGTCTCACACAAAGTGAATTCCAGCATGGGGGCATTTAGTTGAGTTATGAGCTCACAGCTTCACACGTTTCGTTTTGGGATTCAAACACATAACCC
>JAFBMS010003042.1:0-20501 GCA_019788955.1 Albula glossodonta
ATCTTGAATACATTATTCTTCTGTAATAACAGATTAATACATGTATGATTAGATTTAGCTGTTACCATTAAATTCTCAAATTCACCTATTGTCATTCTTTAATTGCTTAGATTGCTATATAAATTGATTATGTTATTTACACCAGTGGTCCTCACTCCTGGTGCCGAAGAGCTGCAGTGCATGCTGGGATTTGTTGTTTGTTTTGTTAATTAATTAAAACAGCTGATGAAACAGTTTAACTCTCCTCATTGACTTTCTTACGGCTAAACTTGTTTTGGAATTTCAGGCAAAAACAAAAAGCAGCACACTCTGCGGCTGTCCAGGACCAGGAGGGATCACCACGGATTTATGCATTCATAACTCATAAGCTTTATGATAATATAGGTTATTACTGTAGGTAGGTAAGGTTCCCGCACCACCTTTCTCATGTGCATTTTGTATTTTTCTTATAGTTCCCTTCAAATGTTGCAAATAAAGTCAAACCAAATAGTTGGACAATGCAAATACACAGCAAGTGAATTGTCTGTAAAAATAAATGTAAAACTCCTAGATATGATCATCTGAATGCTTTCATGTTTTCATTGTGCCGTCATGCCACCCTGCATGTCTGTAATGGTGATGGTTTCTTTATTAATGCAGATTTGATGAGATTCTTTTCATCTGATGTTATTGGCAAACCGCTGCAATTACTGTCTTCAGCTCAACATAATTTCCTAAACATTACCTCTCTCTCTCTCTCTCTCTCTCTCTCTCTCTCTCATTCCTTCTGTCTCTGAAATATTTCACCCATTGGTCATGGACTGGCATTGCTTGTTTCGTGCTCTTGGCTTCCTCACGATGCGCTGCACAGACTCTGGCTAACGCAGCGTGAGAGAGTCCTGCTTTGAAGTTCTCCCTTATAAGAATGTCAGGTGAAAAGAGTTCATTTCTGAGACGGTTCAGCCTGGCCGCACCAGACCAATGTCCTGTATGGGATGCCATGAACATCTCCTGTGAGAGTCGTTCGGGGCGCTGCGTTCTGACAGGGAGTCCGAGCGATGGCCCCGCAGAGGGCTCCGGTCTGATTCCCCCGCTCTGCCAAACAATGATTAAGAGAGAAAGACGTCGCATGACTCAACGCCTGCAGGAGTCAAACCGGGACGCATTCTGAAGCAGCCGCATCAGACTCGGCGAAGGATCACACTGCCTGACGCGGAAGTGACATCATCAGGCTCTCATTTCACGGCCGTTGAGGAAGAGACGGAACAGGAAACCTTCTTCAGTCCAGCGCCCTTTAGCCTTTCCTCACAGAGCAACGCAATAGCACTGCATTTCCAAGGAGGAGGAGCTTTTGTTCTGTGGTTTTATTGAGGTTGACAATGTAGAGAAATTGTTTATTTTTGAATTATTTGACCAGGTAGGCCAACGGAGATCTGCTCAATCATTTTCTGTAATGATGTGGGGAATCAAAGCGTAGTCAGACTGCAGGTAAATGAGTGGTCCAGATGCGCTGGATGGTTTCTTCTCAGTAATAAATATACTTATGTATGGAGTGAATGATTGGCAGTATTTGGAGAGTCAGATAGAGTGCCCCCGAGGGGCAATCTACCCCCTCTAGCAGAAGGTTAGTTCTCACAGGAAGTCTTCTCCCCCAAGTTGTCACCGTAACGAATCTAACGCCTATGACTCTATTTGGGGATTTACCCGATGCATCATGGTATCAATTTCACCTCCAGTCTTTATGAACCAACTGAGTTCTATTATATGGTATGTAGCAGAAATAAGGCATGGCTTCTAATATTTCATTTATGATTTTTTCAGGCCTGGGGAATGACTGGGGGAGTGTATGAGTGATATCTTTGACTTTAATTAAATGCTGAAATATTGGTTTGACTTTCCTCTTTTATTAATGTTACACAGTGGATCAGCTCCAGTCACTCCAGCTCCTCAGAATCAGCCTTCTGCCCAGAGGGATGACTTAAGCTGAGTAATGAGCCTCTGAGTGTCTCATTAGGAGCACAGGGTACAGGCAGAAAAGGAACGCCTCCCAGCTCTACAACCTCCTACCCTGGGTTCTGGATCACACTTTGAAAAAAGAAAAATCACGTTTAAGATTGTTTTTTAACCTTTACTTTTATAGCCATTTGTGGAGTAGTTTTTTCGGTCACGTGAATCTTTTGAGGTGTGTGGTCTGGAATAGCCCAGGTAGGGCATGCACCTGAGGACAGAAACGTTGAGTTTCTCTCCATCAGCTTTCCCCATTGGATGTTGTTTTTACCTGTGTGCCTTAATGCGTTTAGTGCACAGTGATGGCAGAGGCAGTCTGCGCTGAATAAATGGCGGGAGACACAGCGATGGCAGAGGCAGTCTGTGCTAAATAAATGGTGGGAGACACAGTGATTGCAGAGGCAGTCTGTGCTGCACTTTCTCCATGAACAGTCCTGGTGATCTTCCAATGTTTCAGGTCACACAGGACTCAATTACACTGGTACAAATTGGCTACTTGCAGTGTGGCTTTTATGATACTGACACGAGAGCTAGTTTGCAGTGGCAGAAATGTGCTAATATGTGTGTGATTTTCATGCTTTTTATATTAGAGCTTATTACCAGTGACACAAATGAGCTAATCTGTATGTGAGTTTTGTAAGATTGACAGTAGGGCTCGTTTATTGATAGAATATGTCTACTTGCCATGTGGCTTTCATGAGTTAGGCATTACTAATTTACATTTTTGGTACTTTGTAGACCACTATGGAGATTTTTTGTTGGGTCCTTGAAGGAGAGGCGGTTTGGAGTAGAGACCCCTACCTTAAGTTACTCTTCAGAGAAAGTGAGCGACTGTATTTTCTTATTTACACTGACTCTGCTGTGTTAAGTGTTGATGTAGCTGAACAGCAGGCGATAGAGCAGAGAGTAGCTGCAGTTTCTCTCATTGCCTTCATCTGCATTCTGAGCCAGTCCTTCCCTCTGCAGTCTCCTGCTCTTTTCCGGAGCAGAGTGTACGTCTCTTCCACAGGGCTCTGTAAGGAATGCAAAGCTTCAGATTTAGGCTAATCTATAATAGGGTCGCATACGTTCTGCAACTCGTTCCATTTCACTTTAAGTCACACCATTTAAATCTGAAGAAAGTGCTTGCGTCATAAAAACACTGCATTTCAAACTTCACTCGAGATATTTTTAGCATTCCCTGGTTTTGGGAAACAAAATCATTTTGAATGTGTTTTTTTTTTCATCCAGGGTTTTTTTATATATATATAAAAACATTTCTTAATTATGGTAACAAAGGGATTCATAAATCCATGATTTAAATGAAAAGATGAGATGTTTTATTCATAAGTTTCAACAAAGAGGTCTGATGACGGCACTACTGTCTTATTATAGCGTACTTTATGGTTTTGTTTGAGGTTTAATAAGCTCCTTTCCGAAATCCCGTGGCTTCCCTGTCCTTTATCGGCACGATCAGAATGCCGAAGGATTCATCAGCTTTCCCTGGTGCTTATTCTACCCCTGCGGGCAGCGACTGTTCCGCCTCACTCCCCCCAAAGACAACAAGCGTCAAAGCGGAGGATGAGGACAGGTGTGGCGGGTCTGTTTGCTACAGGTAACTGCATTCCAGCATCCCACAGGTGCTATATGACAATTCAGGTGCAGGTGATGTCAGGTGAGCTTAGTGTGCTCCTCCACTGACACTGCAGATGTCTGTGAGAAAGGTCCATTACAGTACAGTGCCGTGTGTTCACCCTGCATCTGCAGCCGTGGTGTTTCCCATGTGTTCACCCTGCATCTGCAGCCGTGGTGTTTCCCATGTGTTCACCCTGCATCTGCAGCCGTGGTGTTTCCCATGTGTTCACCCTGCATCTGCAGCCGTGGTGTTTCCCATGTGTCCCATGTGTTCACCCTGCATCTGCAGCCGTGGTGTTTCCCATGTGTTCACCCTGCATCTGCAGCCGCGGTGTTTCCCATGTGCTCACCCTGCATCTGCAGCCGCGGTGTTTCCCATGTGTTCACCCTGCATCTGCAGCCGTGGTGTTTCCCATGTGTTCACCCTGCATCTGCAGCCGTGGTGTTTCCCATGTGTCCCATGTGTTCACCCTGCATCTGCAGCCGTGGTGTTTCCCATGTGTTCACCCTGCATCTGCAGCCGCGGTGTTTCCCATGTGTTCACCCTGCATCTGCAGCCGCGGTGTTTCCCATGTGCTCACCCTGCATCTGCAGCCGCGGTGTTTCCCATGTGCTCACCCTGCATCTGCAGCCGCGGTGTTTCCCATGTGCTGACCCTGCATCTGCAGCCGTGGTGTTTCCCATGTGTTCACCCTGCATCTGCAGCCGCGGTGTTTCCCATGTGTTCACCCTGCATCTGCAGCCGCGGTGTTTCCCATGTGCTCACCCTGCATCTGCAGCCGTGGTGTTTCCCATGTTTCCAGCCTGCTGGCACCACTGTAATTTCTGTGTGTGCATTAAGACTATATCCAGACCCTGCTTATTTTATGAGAGGCTGGGCGTCTGTGGGGGGCTCCAGGAATGATGCTCAAAAGTGAGGAAATTTGATTTATTCTCTTTTTTATGCATCCTTATCTAGGTCAATTTACACAGTTTTACGTTTTTCGCACTCTATTTAGTTATGCAGCTAGATATTTACTGGAGCATTTCAGGTGAAATACCTCGCTCGAGGATACAATTGCTGTGCTCAACTTAAGACTCAAACCTGCAAACTCTGTCCTAAGCCCAGCCCCCTAACCATTACACTAAACTGCTCTGAACAGCCGCAGTTCTCCTGTACAGCTCTGCCTGGATTATAGAGTAGAGGAATATCCACGTCTGCTCTTCTGTATCAGTATATTTGGAAATTCCTAAACCTGAGATTGGGGTGGGGGGCGGGAGGGGGGTGAATTCCTGAACCAGCTTAAACTGACGCTGTTTCAGATTCATCTGCTGTAATGACACAAATGAAGAGCCTGAGGCTTGGAGGGTGTAAGGTCAGCATTATCGACTCTTGTCAGCCGTCGCTGTCACTAACCTGCTGGAGGACCCAGATAAGGCCCGATCCTGCCTCCAACTGTACCGGCTCATTGCTGCATGTCATGGTGCGCTCAAAAAAGCAGCGCGAAAATCCCCGCCCGCCTTGGGGAGCGGGGGCCGCGGCTCACTCACTGGCGCCGTATAAGATGCTTACCTCCGGAAATTTCTCCACTGCAGAGGCAGCTATCGGAATTACGGCAAATAAATCCCTGCATAAACGTTCCGCGGGTGGAACTTTTAACCAGACAAGTTCTCCCACATTGTATCTTCCACCTCATCACTCTGAGAGACTCAAACAAACATGCAGCGCGTGAGATAATCTACACAAACAGAGCTGCGCCAACGCTGTGGGAAATATACAGTTGAAAACAGAGTTTTAAATTCTTTAATCACTGCTAGATTGTTCACATGCAGCAATGTAGCAGGGCATTGTGGGAAATGAACTGAATCACAAAGGTGAAGCAGTTCTCTGCTGGTGGAGTGAAAGATCCCTTTGCTCTGTGAATACAGAACACCTGTTATTCAGCATATTTATGCTGCCTGTTTCAGTTAACCTCAAACACACCCACGGACAGAATGACAGCGGAGTTTTAATCTCCACCCTGGCAACAGACTGCTGTAATGACGTTTAGTCACACACACACACACACACACACACACATATTGAGAACATTTTCAATTAGATAAATTAGATACACACACTCACACATTTACACATATGCACACACACACATACCCACCACACACACACACACACAGGCACATACCCACCATACACACACACACACACGCACAGACACATATTGAGCACATTTTCAATTAGATAAACACACACTCACACATTTACACATATGCACGCACACACACACAGGCACATACCCACCACACACACACACACACAGACTCACACACAGACTCATACACACACACACACACACACACACACCCAGCCGCTCCTCTGGTACTCCTCAGATGCAGTCTGTTGGAAACTGGCCTACATTATCACCATGTCACGGGGGATGCTAGGACCTCATTGTCATCCTAATGAAGTGTGATTCACTGAGAGGAAAGATTTGTTTGAATCCAGAACAATGAGAGCCTCCCTCTCATTATAGCACATTTTTATGCAATCTCGTAAACTCTTAGCTGTTATTTGTATGCACTTGTTCACTGTGTAATAATTGTTTGTCTAATTTATGTTTTAAGATGAGTCATCCACTCTTTTGAGTCACTCTGAGAGTGTTCTACAGTCTGTACTCCAGATAATATCAGTGTGATCAATGAGACATATCAAACTATGAGGACACTAACTGTCTCCAGTGCCTCTAAAGCCTGCAGGAAGGAAGGGATGGGTGCCTGGCTTCCATATACCGGCTGACCCAGGGAGTAGCATTAGCATTAGCACAGGCTCAGTGGGGCTAAGGGGATAGGTGTATTAGCACAGGCTCAGTGGGGCTAAGGGGATAGGTGTATTAGCACAGGCTCAGTGGGGCTAAGGGGATAGGTGTATTAGCACAGGCTCAGTGGGGCTAAGGGGATAGGTGTATTAGCACAGGCTCAGTGGGGCTAAGGGGATAGGTGTATTAGCACAGGCTCAGTGGGGCTAAGGGGATAGGTGTATTAGCACAGGCTCAGTGGGGCTAAGGGGATAGGTGTATTAGCACAGGCTCAGTGGGGCTAAGGGGATAGGTGTATTAGCACAGGCTCAGTGGGGCTAAGGGGATAGGTGTATTAGCACAGGCTCAGTGGGGCTAAGGGGATAGGTGTATTAGCACAGGCTCAGTGGGGCTAAGGGGATAGGTGTATTAGCACAGGCTCAGTGGGGCTAAGGGGATAGGTGTATTAGCACAGGCTCAGTGGGGCTAAGGGAATAGGTGTATTAGCACAGGCTCAGTGGGGCTAAGGAGATAGGTGTATTAGCACAGGCTCAGTGGGGCTAAGGGGATAGGTGTATTAGCACAGGCTCAGTGGGGCTAAGGAGATAGGTGTATTAGCACAGGCTCAGTGGGGCTAAGGGGATAGGTGTATTAGCACAGGCTCAGTGGGGCTAAGGGGATAGGTGTATTAGCACAGGCTCAGCCAATGGTCTGGTGAGTATTGCCCTGAGACCCCATAGGGAAACAGCGTGGGCTCAGCGTCAGGCTTGGGAAGGGGAGTGTTTATGCCACCAGCCTTCCCTGTGCCTGTTGGCCATTCGTCCCTGCAGCCTGAGCACAGCTTCTCCTGCAGGGTCAACAGAAGCTAAAAGTGTTGAGGCTCATCGCCTCCTCAGGCTTGGCACTGTTTCTCTTAGCAGAATAATGTGCAGCTCTCTGCCTGACTCAAAACAGTAAAACCATATATATATATTGTGTGTCACAGACATTTAAAATGTTTTCAAATTACTAATAGACACATATATTTATAAACTCTTCTACAATAAATGCATTAAAATGGCAATTTTAACTGTATGTTTTTTATCAGGAAGAATATAAATGCATTATTCTGTGTGCAGAAAAATATAATATACAGTGTACATATACATCTACATATATATGACCCAATTTTCAAACTCAGTGACCAGGAAAATTTGGGACAACAAACAAGCTCCTCTCTGCATATATTATGTAAAATAAAAACTGTTCAGGAAAAACATATTTCCCATTTTGCAAATCATTTCCTCAGGATAAAATTACAGGCAGTTAATATGGAAATCAGTGAGCTCAGGTATAAAACTGATTTCATCTGAATCCCCCTCCCCTGTACCAGTCCAGATTAAAATACAAAGCAGGTAATTTGACAATTTTAAAAGTGTTTTCAACAAGCTTGCTGTTTCTGTTTCAAAAAGAATATTGTGGTCATTATTCTCTACCAGTTTATGGTATTAGGTTTGATTTGTATGGTCCAGCTAGTTAATCATTTTTCATAGTATTTGTATTGTTTAATTCCCCACACTTTGTTCAGAATAACATATTCATGTTCAGCTTTTGTCAGTTGCACACGTGCGCACACGCCATGTGTAGATGAAGGCATCGCACACAGCAGACTTCATCACAGAGCTGTACATCCCCAGTGAAGGGAGCGCATCTTTACCATGTGATATCTGTGCTCAAACATTCTCAGACATGCAGACCTTGTGAATTGTATTGCATGTATTTCTGTGACCGTGTGCTCTTTTGTGTTTCATTTCTCAGTCCATGTTAAGACTGCTGCTACCTCAGATAAAGCATCTTATTAAAGCAGACTCTTTCTGCCGTGCAGTTTGCCTTGCAGACAGATTTAACCTTACAATTGGGGAACCAAAATAAACACATTACATTTTAAATTAAAGTGTGTAAGAGGACCCCCAATCATAAATCAGAGGTGTTGGTTTCAGTGATCACTGTACCTAATGGAGGATAAAGGCTTATCACTATGTTTCTTAGAGGAAAAATTAAAGAATGGCACCATAAAGAATCATTACTCTACCTTTGAAGGAACAGTAAGTACATTTGTTCTCAGGGCAACAGAAGCAACCCTGTGAGAGTGTTCCACATTTATAATAGATCCACATTCAATGCTTGTTTATTTTGGTTCCTTTGGGGAAGAATATAGCTGGGTAGAACAAAGGGAATCAGTAACTACATTCACTAACTTCCATTGGCAAGTTACAGTGATTCAAGCAATGTTGAAGCATTATTTGGTCTCATCTTCATTGAAAAACATTGAATTTGATCTTTCATTGATATAATATCCTTAGCTATAATTACGTTGCTTTATTTTAACCCAAATTGTTTGAATGAGTGCAGAATATATGAATAGCATCTACGTTTCCTCTGTATATTAAACATTTTTAATCCCAAACCTCCAGTATCTCTGTTGAGATAATGGCGTCTATTGTTGATATATTACATTTTTTTCTTTTGTCATATCTCCTGGCTCTCACAGGAATACCACCATAAACATGGCCCCTTGGAACAAATTTCCGCTTTTATTGTATCTGCAACGGGGACAAATGAATCAAATAAAATCTGACAAATTAAATTCTGCTTTTCTTTAGAGCTTCTGACAATATTGTCAATGTACTGTACACAGGAGAGGCTTAACCAAGATAACGCAAAGGTGAAACACAATGCATATCCCCCAATCACAGACTGCAGCTCTGAGGTTTTTCATCTTTTCCCTCCTAGAATATTGAATCTATCTGTGATCTGGCACACGGTGTATATCTGTCAAAAGGGAAGCAGATTAGTGCTATCAGCTCAGGGCGGGGGTGTTCAGCTGTGGTCCTGGTGGTCTGGAGGTGTCTGTTTATCTTTCATCAGACTTCTTAATTAGCCAATTAAATCATTTCTGTTGAATGATGAGATGTCATCAGACCTTGTCTGATTGGATAAACATCACTGGGATCACAGAGGCTTGGAGATATGAAGGTGGCTGCGAGATCTCAGCCCCTCAGCCCCTAAGCCAGGACAGAGGCATTTAGCTGGACGTAATAGATCTGTCACCATTTCACATTATGCTTTTTCTGTCCTTCATTACCTTGTGTGATGAAGGATTAATTCAGCAGGGAATGCTTCTCTGTCATGGTGCTGATTTAACAATATTGGACATATTCTGCTCTATTTTGACAGCCCAAACATGTGGCGTAATGATAAAAATAATGAATAATTGGTGCATAATTTTATTTGAAAGGGTGATATCTGTGTGAAGGAGAAGTTAATTTTACTGCAGTACGGACTGTAACCATGACAGCCACGTGACTGTCACATTTGCCATGTGTGAAATTGACACCGCATTGTTTTGAAATAAACATGGCAGCAATTACTCAAGGTAATTTGTCATATTTTGACCCTGACACATGAGAGTTTGGGCCATTAAAATAGAGCCCTACTTCTCCTTAGCAGCACCTCATTCCTAGCTATGACATCATCAAATCAACTCTACAAATAAACTTTATTTAAAAACCTAAGCTTGTATGAAATTATGTGAGGGTGTGCGTATCAGTAACTTGGAAATCATAACTCAGTTACATCACCGAGCATATTGTACATTGGCTGTTTTCTGTTCTGTTCTGTAGACTTGCATACTACATACTTCCACACTCAGTCAAACATACTTCCAAAAACGTTCCTCTCAGTATGCATGTATGCAGCGTTTGGAATTCTAAGAATGTAAAAAAAATTCTGACAGAATCCGTATGACTTTACCGCTTGCAACTTCCTTATGTCTTTCCTTGTTTTGCCCATACGAATGACTTTGTGCATCAATTGTGCATTTTCTGACAATCCTAAAGGCTGTCCCAGAACCCTTTGCAATGGAAAAGTAGCCTCACTCATAATGGCACGGTGGGACCGCCACCTACTATGTGCCAAAAGGCAAAGCCTGTAATTTGGGATCAGGCAGATGTCAAGAGTGTGACATCTGTTATTGTGTCTCTCAGTGATACACACATCCTAAAGAAGCAACAGGACTAGCCTCAAGCTTGGTCCATTAATGGACCCGGCCCACCTGTGGCTTATCGGTCCTCACTGGAGTGACATGGTACGCCCCCCCCCCCCCCCCCCCCCCCAACAACTCACAGAGCTGACCCATGATTCCTGAAAAGGCGAACTGTCGCTCTTTTAATACCTGGGGTAATACACCTCATCCATCATATTCTTCATCCGGAGGGCTGTCACCTGGAGAGACAGCAGCCATGGAGGTCAGCAGCCGACACAATGAGGCTTAATCACAGGGTCCCTCCTTCACTTCTCCCCCACGGCCCCCTACGGGACCGGCATAGCCATGCAGGAATGGGGGGGTGCACGTTCTCTCCATACGCCATAATGAGAAACCCCAGCGGTTGACCTTTTGGCTAAGCCCATTCAACTCTGCATTAGAAATAATGTGCCATTCGGAGAATAATTGTGATGGTGCTATAAAGCATAATTGTGTTCCCCAGAGAGCGCGTTGGGTGGGGGGCTGCGGGTACGCACGGCTGCTTCCTGTGCCATTTTACCGCATCCTTACAGGGTCACTGACTCCACCTTGCTCTCCCTGCAGCAGGGACAGAAAAAAAAATACAACAAACAAACAAATATTGAGGAAACGCAAATTCTGATCTGTCTCAACAAATCTCTGTAATTACGCAGTAATTTCAGCAAAACCGTTCGTTCCTATTTAATGTTGATGTTCTTGGTGTTTATACACAAATTGAAAAGCACATGAGCCGTGTAATGTTCGTCATGGACTGTGTTCGATCAAAATCTTTATAAATTATTCACAGAAATGCATAGATTTAAATGAAAAGGATATTATTTGCATAAGACAACAGCCTGAGTTGTTGACCTCTTCATTCCACTTGTTATCTATGGCAGAGATCTATGCTTGATTAAAATAAATACACACAACTGATTATCAGAGTCCTCAGTAATGGAGATTCTAACGATGCAGTTTTGTGTTTTCTTATTCCGTATTCTTTCAGTTTGGAAATGGTTCAGCAGGTTTTAAATGCCACACAATCACATGCTTGGCTGTAGTGTTGCTCAGGCAGTGAGTTGTTGTAAAATGTGTTGCATAAAGGTGACCTTGTCTGTCACCAATCCCTCTACACACACACACATCCTCACTACAATATTAGATATTTTTTCCTCTCTGAAAGCCAGTTATTTTATCTTTGGAGGCTAATGACATTGCCGTCATGGAAGAGTGATGTTTTTGTTGAAATTTTAATCCATTTCTTTGCTTTTATGACATATTATGTGGATGATTCATGAAATGTATCGCATGTGTTTGATTACTGTTAATGTTACTGAGTGAAGCTAGGCCGGTCCTCACTGGATTGGTAGTGCAAAGAAATGATCTGACAGTAAGAACAGCTGGTGAACTGCATTGCAGTGCTCTCCAGATGCAGTGTGAAACTCTGGTGTCTCTTTGGCTCAGAATGACAGACGGCTCTCGTAACTCCCAGAATTCTCAGCCTCAAGTCCATGGTCTGCTTATCTCACAAAACTCTATAGCCCTAAGATGCATTTTAAACAACACAATGACATATTCTTTTATGTGGCAAGCTGTTCAGTAAAATGCAGTCAGACTTTTCAGTTCAACTGATTTCGCACCTTTAAAACTGTTCTGAAGCAATAATTGGAACAAAAGAATATCACATTTGACTATCTGATTCCATCGCTTCAATGAGAAAGATTTGTTCCAACCAGGGAAACTGTTAAAATTGAATGGTGGCATTCTATCATGTCAGAAGGCATTCATAAAAACCAGCTGTTCCTCTCTGCATTGTTTATTCAAATCATGCAATCTCCATGACGACACTTCACTGCCATTGTTACCTTCATACAATGTGAAAGCAAAATAATTGCACCTATAGAATTTATTTACCTCTAAGAATTATGGGAAACATGCAGTACATGGATTTGCAGTACTGTAATAGATGTATAGCAGATATTGAGCATTTATAACATTCCAAGACTGGAGTTAAACCTGCAGACACTGCCCCCTCCAGGACTGGAGTTAAACCTGCAGACACTGCGGCCCTCCAGGACTGGAGTTAAACCTGCAGACACTGCCCCCTACAGGACTGGAGTTAAACCTGCAGACACTGCCCCCTACAGGACTGGAGTTAAACCTGCAGACACTGCGGCCCTCCAGGACTGGAGTTAAACCTGCAGACACTGCCCCCTCCAGGACTGGAGTTAAACCTGCAGACACTGCGGCCCTCCAGGACTGGAGTTAAACCTGCAGACACTGCCCCCTCCAGGACTGGAGTTAAACCTGCAGACACTGCGGTCCTCCAGGACTGGAGTTAAACCTGCAGACACTGCGGCTTTCCAGGACTGGAGTTAAACCTGCAGACACTGTGGCCCTCCAGGACTGGAGTTAAACCTGCAGACACAGTGGCCCTCCAGGACTGGAGTTAAACCTGCAGACACTGCGGTCCTCCAGGACTGGAGTTAAACCTGCAGACACTGCGGTCCTCCAGGACTGGAGTTAAACCTGCAGACACTGCGGTCCTCCAGGACTGGAGTTAAACCTGCAGACACTGTGGCCCTCCCGGACTGAAGTTAAACCTGCAGACACTGCTGCCCTCCAGGACTGGAGTTAAACCTGCATACACTGCGGCCCTACAGGACTGGAGTTAAACCTGCAGACACTGCGGCCCTACAGGACTGGAGTTAAACCTGCAGACACTGCGGCCCTCCAGGACTGGAGTTAAACCTGCAGACACTGCGGCCCTCCAGGACTGGAGTTAAACCTGCAGACACTGCCCCCTCCAGGACTGGAGTTAAACCTGCAGACACCGCGGCCCTACAGGACTGGAGTTAAACCTGCAGACACTGTCCCCTAAAGGACTGGAGTTAAACCTGCAGACACTGCGGCCCTCCAGGACTGGAGTTAAACCTGCAGACACCGCGGCCCTCCAGGACTGGAGTTAAACCTGCAGACACCGCGGCCCTCCACGACTGGAGTTTGACACCCCTGATCTGTAGAGACGCTGTTGTAGAGTATCTAGCGGGGAAAAAGAAACAGCGAGACACATTTGCTTTGTGGCAGAAAGGAGTCGTGACATTTGCAGGCTTCTGAGAGGCATCCTGTGAAATGTTAACAGTGATGATAGGCTAATTAGTGCCACTCCACCTCGCGTAAAATAAGCTGAGAGCAATTCTCCAAAGGCCAGCAGCCAGACTGAGTAATTACAAAAGGCAACTGAATACATTTAACTTTAACCTTTGATTCAAACAAGGTCACTGCGCCGCACAATGACCTGTCCTCTCATGGTAACAGGAGGCAGGGAGATTAGCTCTGCTGCTTCAGAATCAGCTTCAAATGTTCCATATGAGTAGCAGACAGCTCAGCCAAGCATTACTCTCAGAGAGCCTCTGTATTCAATGGAAGGTAAAACATCATGATAAGGTGTTTATCATCATCTGACTAAATACATTTTGGAGTACATTTGTCACATCTGACAGAAAACATCTACTATCATTGAGCATGTATGATTATGCAACTTATATTTACTCAGTTAAATTAACATTGAACATTATACTGACATTTATTGGTTCTGTTCTAATGTTTTTGTGTAAAGTGTTTATTGCTTGTTTTATTGTAAAGTTATTATTGGTGAAGTAAATACATACATGCTTATTAACACACATACATTTTAACACACATGCATACTCACTCAAATACATACATAAACATTTTGCGTTAGTTTGGTAAATGGAAATAGGTTGCGTGGGCGTGATCGAGGCATTTCCATGGTAGGCCTGAGTGTAAATATGTATGAGAGAGTGAGACTGTGGGAGCGTGTGCTCAGAGGCGCGGCGTTCTCGGGTCTCTCTGAACCTGAACACTAAAGCCTGAGGCAGGTTTGCCTCCAGAATTTTAACTCATCATTCTGATCTGTCTCAGGTTCAGGCAGAACGCATCAGGTCTCGTTATATGCTATTACCTGACATGTTGGGTTGAGTGGGTCTTGCACGTTTTTCTGTCGTTTAGATTAAGAACACATCGCATCACTAATAAAGCAGATTTCTGACAGCCTTAACTGCTGCTTCTGTACAGTTTTTTGTCATATTGTTTCAGAAATTCAAAACAGTGATATTTTTGGGGAAAAAAGACAACACTTGAAAATTGAAACCTAAAGATGGTTTTTGTTTTTTGCAGAGGAGGTTATTCTACCTCAGCCTTGCAGAAGTGCTTTACTGGGAAAGACAGCGTGAGCAGCATGGCTGATTGGAGTGGAAGCCCGATCAGATGTGTGTTTGCAGAAATTCATGTCTGCTGTCCGTTTGTAGCGCTCGGTCTGTGTCGCTCAGCTGAAATGAAGGTAAGACCGAAGAGACAGCGTGACAGGCGGTGCTATCCCTGCTATCTGCTGCGATTCTTGCGCAAGACGTTCTGGCTGTGCGCGAGTCACTCGGGGTGACGTTAATATCCCGCATGTCTGGCTGGATGAAAGGGGGAAAGAGACGAGGGTTTTTCTACTCGGCTCATGACAGTTTGTTTTTCAGTGAATCCAGCTGCAATCGGAGCTAGTGTTCGCCATCCCACTGAGCGGACATGAAGGCATGACATGCCTAGCAAACACCAACACCCGCCTGTGCATGTGTGTGTGTGAGTGTGTGTGTGTGTGAGAGAGAGAGAGAGAGAGAGAGTGAGTGTGTGTGTGTGTGTGTGTGTGTGAGAGAGAGAGAGAGAGAGAGAGAGAGAGTGTGAGTGTGTGTGTGTGTGTGTGTGTGTGTGAGAGAGAGAGTGAGTGTGTGTGAGTGTGTGTGTGTGTGAGAAAGAGAGAGAGAGAGTGAGAGTGTGTGAGTGTGTGTGTGCAGATAAGTAGGCCGGCCTTAACTCCCACATCTGAGTGTAGATGTGTGGTGTATATCATTTGTTTTGATGAGTGTAATTGAAATGTCTTTAAAAGCCCAACACAATCTGAGTCTCATAAATTGATCTCACAAATGATATTGCAAGGCGCTAATGAGGACCGCAGTGGAGGTATTTGGCCCATTCAGACACGCGTCTCCGGAGGCTCACAGTAACTCTGGCTGCATTGATGAGCAGCAGATCCTGCTGATGGGTCTTTGAATGATGCCTCAGAGAAATGTGAAAATCTGAGGGGAGCTCCTGAAAATTCTTATTTAAATGTACATAGATGTCAAATTTAGATAAGATGTATTCATAGTGATTAGGGGACCTATCACACAAACATCACGTATCAGCATTTATATATAGTAGAAATCAAGACTTCTGACAGATATCAATCTAGACAGGATAGAATCAACCAAAAATGTATCAGCTTTGCAATCATGGCAGGGTCGTTTTAATCACCCTGATTTGTAATGATGTGAGATTATGTTTGCACTGAACCACAAAATCTGTTAAGAGTGTGAAGAAAACAGCAACCCATGAAGAAAGGATATAGTATCCACCACTGGGCATGGAAAGAAACTCTCTGCTTGTGTTATGTCATTTTGCTCTGGGTGGATCTGAGCTGAGATGCATTGTCTTGACAGGAGGAGCACCAAGGCAACCTCATGTCCAGAGCAGTTAAATTAATGAATTAATTTTGTCTGTATTTGCATGCACAAGGCACTTGTTGTGAGAGCGGCTCTGACTCTGTGAGCTAGGGAGAGCACAGAGGGACAATGACTCATTCTGTTCATCACTACAGGTCAAAGGTCAGCAAATGAGTACTATACTCCAGCTGCAGCTAGAGTAACTGCGGAGAGGGACTTTAAATGTGTGTGTGTGTGTGTGTGTGTGTGTGTGTGTGTGTGTGTGTGTGTGTGTGTGTGTGTGTGTGTGTGTGTACCTCGATTTCCCTGTACTTATATGGGCATATGGCACCTTTCCTCCAATGTGTGTCCTTCATCTTGAAGAGGAAGTAAAATCCAAAACTTTGAATACTTATACAGCTTCACATTTCACCTTCAAATCCCAGCTGTGTTATACTGGGTGTGGGCAGATGCCCACATTGATGATGCAACAATCAACTCATTGTGGTTCCTCTCTAGTGACCTCTCCTGGATAGCTGGTTACCTGCAGGTTTGTGTAGTGCAGGGTCATTATTACATGAATCATATGTGTGGCTGTTTCTTCCAGAGATGGTGGAAGAGGTCCTGAGTGGGAGGGAAAGATGTTCAAAAAGCAGTATGGACTTGCTTTTTAAAGAAATCCTTATTATACAAAGGTGTGACACTTGGGTGGGTCTTTGGGCAGATGAGCTGTCAGGGACTGCAGAAGTTGTCAGCACCATGGACAGCAGTCACTGTACCTGAGGAGGGCTGCAGGGCCTTCAGAACCAAGGACAGCGATCCCCTCAAGCTTACCTCCCCCGCTTGCCTTACACACCTCTCACCTGCCACCTGCCACCTGGATTATCTAACTCAAATCCAGGAATATCTTGTTGTCTGCAGGGTTTTCAGGCCAATCAATAGCTGATTTAGATCTTGGAACAAAGGGGTACGCTCTCTTCACCAATGATTAATGACTTCACTTTACAGCTTAAGTACTGAGACCAAAAATCAGCAGACTGTGCAGCCCTCTAGAACTAAAGTCTGAACTCAAAGATTAACAGGTGACTTTCCCTTTGCTGCAACACAGAGCAATGCTTGTTATGTTGTTTCACTGATGTTAACTCCACAGCCACCAAGCTGATGGCCAGATTTTGATTCCACGATGGAAACTGTCGCACTTTCATTGGCTGTGTTGCTATGGCACTCACAAGCTCCCATCTTCTTATACCTAATGTTGCGGCGCTATTTGCGTTCAGAATGGCTCTTGGGCGCTTCAGCTCGAGGCCTACAGTGGAGAGGTTAAGAGGTGCGTCACTAACCCTTACCTCCTTCAGCATATATGACGGCTTCAGCTCCATACACCCTCAGAGTTTCTGCACAAATTAGTGCGCTTGGGGGAAGCAGAGTATGCAGAACGGAATGCAGCATAAATACAATGGACCTAAGGCTCTTTCTCAGGTTCACATACTCCTCCGGGTTCCAGTTATTCATCTCAATGTGAACTCCCCACAGTGCGTGCCAATCTGTCACAGAAAGTATATCTGTGGGAAGTGACACTGCTGAATCAGAGAGGGGCGTCAGCTACACAACCAACCCAGGAGCAGCTAACCTCTTCCCTGAGGGCCGACAGGGTCCATTGGGTCCCCGGCCCTAGTCTTGAAGAACTACAGGGTGTGCTGTTTTTTTTTTTTTTTTTTTTTTAACCTGAAATCAGCAACCAGTACATTCAAGAGAACATCTCCTTTAATTGTTTACTTAGGTGAGTGTAATAAGTTAAGCAATAGTTTAAGCGCTGGCGATGAGCTACGTCGATCACTCTGGTACTAGCAGGGCCAGGTGTCTCTTATCAGTGGAGACACAGTCTCTGAGATCACTTCATACAGCACACTGTCCCACCACTGTCACTCCAGAACACTTTCTGAGCACCATCACCACCATCACTCGCCACTAGGGGGCAATACCCATCACCCTGTGCACACACACATACAAACGCACATACATGCACACACCACGCATATTCATACACACACACACTCACAGACAGAGGCTGCCTCCTGTCTGACCCCGGCTTCCCCTGGTGAGATGACCGTTGCATCCCGCACACACGCACATGATTGAAGCAGACAGCGCCTTTGGTTCCTGAGTAATGCAAAAGAACATTCCAATAGCAGAGCGTTGACTCTGACAGGACACTGCGCATGAGATCAGCTCACCCAGTTTGTGACCCCCTCTAAGGCCACTGCCCCATCCTGCTGCCCCCCCCCCACCCCCCATCAGTGACACCTGATGAGCAGAGACAGGCTGGGGGGGGGAGAAGCCAGTCAGAGACACTCTATTTAAGTACACATACAGTTCAGTCACAACACACGTTATATTACAGCATGAGTTTCTGTGTGTGCTCTTTGTTACTGGGGAGAAGAAAATGTAATATGTATATTGACATATTTTATTTTAAAATATAATTTCATGTACTCTCAAGAACAGTACAGTGTAACCTCGGAGCTACAAGCCCAGCTCCCTAACCATTATACTCCACTGTAACCTCTGAGCTACACGCCCAGCTCCCTAACCATTACACTACACTGTACCCTCTGAGCTACAAGCCCAGCTCCCTAACCATTATACTCCACTGTAACCTCTGAGCTACAAGCCCAGCTCCCTAACCATTACACTACACTGTACCCTCTGAGCTACAAGCCCAGCTCCCTAACCATTACACTACACTATATACTATGGCAGTGTAACATTATATTACACTGCCACCACCCCCCCCCCCTCCTCCAACCCCAGGATTGATGGAAAAATAGAACAAATTTACATTTGGCATTTTGCCTGTATCCATATAACATGCAGATGGCATTCACTGAATGTAGTCACGAAATTCCTTTGATTTGCCCAACTCTATTTTTAAACCACATGACTGAAACAAGAATGGAATCCCTTTAAAACATTTATTACAGTTTGCATTTGCAGTTGTGAGATAAGAACTCATGGATGTCCTCCTTGTGAAAACAGAGGCTCTGATTAGTAGTTAACCTGTAATTAGCTTCTAATCGCTTTGGATATTTTCTGATAGATGGTGGATTTTTCCACTTTGTCTTCACTAACTTTACAGCTTACCCCTAACCCTAGCCATAACCCCAACCCAAACCTCTAACCCTAACACAGCTAACAGCCTGTATATGTAGTCCCAGCAGTCTACAAGAATTGCATTCTCAATTAAAGTAAGCATCATTTTGAGACATAATGAGTCTGACCTTCTTTGTGTTTTTTCACACACAGACACAGACACACACGAATGGGTGGAGAAATATGAACATTTTAAATAATTTCTCACTTTCATGAGTTTGGATCTGTTATAATTTTTAGTCATTTCAGAGAGCCAGTGTGGTTAACAGAGGGGCGTGGGCTGAGTCTCTATCCCATCCCTGCTGTTCTGGGGTGTTTGAGTGCCAGCGTAGGGCCCTCACATTCAGGAGTGATGAAAGACATTTGGGCCCCAACTCCACAGCCACCTGTATGCTCATGGTGAGGTGCCTCTCCTTGGAAACCCGTACCATCTGCTGCATGGCTTATCTACTGCATGTGAGCCAAGCATCACCAAAGTAGCACAAGGTACTATGGGTGACTGCACAGCCCCACCTAGTGGACAAAGGTGGAAGTGCTGTTCAAAATCCCTAACGCATTCTTCTCCAGTACGTGGCAACTGCCAGCTATGAATTACTGATCAAATTTTGATTGGACTTCATCCCCACTAAAGTTTTTCTCTTACATGAAAAGAGCATAAGGGGATATACAGTATCATCTTAGCATATAATACCTGCTATTAATTGCAATGACCATCTCTCTATTTTATCTTATTTTACCATAGTAGCTTCACTGACTGCTTTTTTTTTATCATTGCTTATCAGCCCTTCAGTCATTCATCACCTGGGCAATTGTTTTGCTCCATCAACTGCTAGGCATCAGCAAACACAATTGCTGTTGTCATGCCAATAAAAAAACAAAGCATGCTGGGTAAATAAATGCCCCCCAGAGTTGAGAGAAGGAGAGAGTGGTGTTTGCTTCTGTCCTTAAGAAGGGGAGATTTCGATTCAATATCCTTGCCACTTTTCAGGCCCCAAATTTCAGGCTTGTCATATCAGAAGCTCCCTGAGGGCCAGCTGGCTTGGAGGAGCGGAGTGTCTGCAGCTGATACCTTACAGCCGGAGCTCCACCCTTTGTCTGAGATACTCTTAACAGACAGCTCTAGCGAAAATCCACCTGTGGGTCTCTTTCTCTAATCCTTTCAGAACTTGCTCAGGGTTGCATTTATGAAATAGGATAGACCTCCTGCTTTCACAGAGTACATGAAGCGTGACACTCTTATCTTTAAGTAGCGTCCCGATCCAGAGTTCACTCCGCAGAGCTCACCATCATGGCTGTTGAGTGTGTAATTTCTACAGCTACCTGCCATAAAATAATTGATCCTCTTATCCACTGTTTTGGGAGGATTTTGGAAAATAGTTTGACATGAAACTGAATCAGAGTGCACAA
>JAFBMS010003043.1:0-20473 GCA_019788955.1 Albula glossodonta
GTGTGTTAGGGTATTATTGTGTGTGTGTGTGTGTATGTGTGTGTGTTAGGGCATTATTCTGTGTGTGTGTGTGTGTGTGTGTGTAGTCATTACTGCATTACTGGAAGTCAGTAGTACATTCTTGTCTCCAGGGTTGAACGCGTGGGTGTGGAGCACCCTCCCTCCCCCACACTGAGGTACAGCTGATTGCACCTGCTGGGAGTTTCCCAGCCTCCGCAGCACCCTTAGCGCTTAGCCAATTCCTTAGCCTTAGCCCTTAGCCATTTAGCTCAGTCCCTGGTGCTAAGGGAAAATGGAGTTAAGGGCTAGGGCCCTAAGTGACTCAGGGCTATATGGCTAATGGTCAAAGATATGGGGCTAAAGGCTATAGGGCTGAGGTGTTAAGGATAACACCTCAGCTATATTATTAGCATGATTACAGTAGTATGGCAGTTAGGACTGACACTCAGTGAGCTCACTCTGCTACACTGGACAAAAGCCAGACCTGACAGACAAAGACGAGCCGTCGGGCTGAAGCCAGCGGACCTGGAATGAATGAGTGGAGTCAGTGAAAAGCAGATGGGCAACAAGCACATGACAGGACATGACACGGGTCTCAGCAATCAGCAACAGCCCTCAAATAATCACATTTCCTGCACAGCTTGTGTCATGAATGAAATATTCTCAAAAAAGGACAACAAACACAAACTTTTTTCTGTTTCTCATGTTTGTTATTTGAGCTCCATGGAGAGTTCATGTCCAGCACATTCTTAGACAGCGCATTGTCCTGGTGTAAACACCAGAAAATGACATCTAGAGTGAAACCTCAAAACTGCTCAGAGCAGTTCTTCATACCTTGTTCGTACCATGGTCTGTGATTGTCAAATGCAAGTCAAACAGTTTTTCCACGTTGCTCACTTTCTACCATATGGTTTTGCCAGGGAGGTGTTACCATGTTGTCAGAGTTCTTATAACATCTTGGACATGTGAAAACTATACAGAAATGCAAAAATACTAGATTATACCACTTACTAGACTGCAAATATTTGCATCTGCTTACTTAATAGTTTCAAGGGCTGTTACTGCACATACTGATTTGTTGTTATATAATAATATAGTTTCCGTCAAAAGGCTAAGAAGTCCAGGCCAAAATCATTGAGTTCCCAGTCTATGCGCTCATCTTGGTGTGGTAATGCATGCTGGATAAAGGCTAAATGCTAAAGGCTAATTACTAAAGGCTGAATGTTAAAGGCTAAGGGCTAAAGGCCTGTGATGTAGAACAGTAATGTAAAATGCATTTGCATGTATCACACAGCTCTGGTTTCTCCCAGGTCCTGCAGTCTCTGTACTGGGGCTGTAAGGCCCTGATTAGCTAGGACCACATGCTGGTTCCTTGATTAAGAAGACAGACGCACACTCCAGTGTTCTCCTTGTGATTACAGGTCATTACCCACAAAACAATAAAATGCCCATAAACATATCATTTATGTCATCATTTATTGCTAACCTGCAGCCCTTCTTTTGGGATTTTAAACACATAAAATACTTTTTTATAAGCAGAGTTTGGAGAGAGGATGTGTCCCACCCTCCTAGGGGAAGACCCTCCACCCTCCCAACCCATGTTTTACATAACAAAACATTTTAAATAATCCCCTCAATCATTAACCAGCTGCCCTCTTCACACTCTTACAATGAAACTGTGCTTATATTTTACAATCAGCAACTCAAAATGAATGGGTTAATTTAACAGGCTGGCAGACTGAAAATGATAGTGACCCTCTCACTTTCACTCTGACCTAAAACACAGCATTTCCATCGCTGCATTTTAATGCCAGTGTGCTGAACATCTGTGGAAACTGCGTGGCATCAAACCCAATCACATCTATCCACGAGGGGTGAAAAAGCTTCATTTACCTTCATCACCAGCAGAGTTTTGCCGTTTGTGATATATGTCAAACGTTTCCATTCCTGCGTGTTGATACGTCTCCCTCTGGGGAACTGGAAAGTACGCATTACGCCAAGAGGTGACAATGAATGATTGAGCTTTACCTTCCTCAGCTGAAAGAACTCATTTACTCACTGTCATTACTCACGCATTCCAAAACATATTCAGCAGAAAACTGCACAGAGGTACAAAGAGTTCATCGGAATAGATAAGATCCATGATGCTAATATTATGCTCCTCAGTGTTTCACCTTTCTGAAATGTTTTGACTTTTAAATGACTTTAAATTGACTTTACCCGGGAACACTCTCACTCTACCGAGAACACCTCAACACTTCACTCTACCACAAACACCACTAAAAACGGGCACGCGACCCAGGGACACCACGAAAACGGGCACGCGACCCAGGGACACCGCGAACACGGGCACGCGACCCAGGGACACCACGAACACGGGCACGCGACCCACGAACACCGCGAACACGGCACGCGACTCAACCCAAAACACCGCGAACACGGGCACGCGACCACAAACACACACGAACACGGGCACGCGACCCACAAACACCAACACCGGGCACGCGACCCAGGGACACCACGAACACGGGCACGCGACCCACAAACACCACGAAACGGGCACGCGACCCAGGGACACCACGAACACGGGCACGCGACCCACGAACACCGCGAACACGGGCACGCGACCCAGGGACACACACGAACACGGGGCACGCGACCCAGGGACACCACGAACGGGCACGCGACCAGGGAAACCACGAACACGGCCACGGACCCACGAACACCGCGAACACGGGCACGACAAGACCCAACACGGGCACGCGACCCACGAACACCGCGAACACGGGCACGCGACCCACGAACACCACGAAAACGGGCACGCACCCAGGGACACACGAACACGGGCACGCGACCCCGAACACAGAACCGGGCACGCGACCCACGAACACCGCGAACACGGGCACGCGACCACAAACACCGCGAACAGGGCACGCGACCCACAAACACCACGAACACGGGCACGCGACCCACAAACACCACGAACACGGGCACGCGACCCAGGGACACCACGAACACGGGCACGCGACCACAAACACCACGAACACGGGCACGCGACCCAGGACACCACGAAAAACGGGCACGCGACCCACGAACACCGCGACACGGGCACGGACCCAGGGACACCACGAACACGGGCACTGCGACCACAAAACACCACGAAAAAGGGCACGGACCCACAAACACCAGAACACGGGCACGCACCCAGGACACCACTAACACGGGCACGCGACCCACGAAGACCACGAACACGGGCACGCGACCCACGAACACCACGAACACGGGCACGCGGACCCACGAACACCACGAACACGGGCACGGACCCACGAACACCACGAAAACGGGCACGCGACCCAGGGACACCACGAAAACGGGCACGCGACCCACGAACACCGCGAACACGGGCACGAGACCCAGGGACACCACGAACACGGGCACGCGACCCACAAAACACTAAACGGGCACGCGACCCACAAACACCACGAACACGGCACGCGACCCACAAACACCACGAACACGGGCACGCGACCCAGGGACACCACGAACACGGGCACGGACCCACAAACACCACGAACACGGGCACGCGACCCAGGGACACCACGAACACGGCACGCGACCCACAAACACCACGAACACGGGCACGCGACACACGAACACGGGCAAGCGACCCACGAACACCACGAACACGGCACTCGACCCAGGGACACCACGAACACGGGCACGCGACCCAGGGACACCACGAAACACGGGCACGCGACCCACGAACACCGCGAACACGGGCACGCGACCCAGTACACCACGAACACGGGCACGCGACCCAGGGACACCACGAAAACGGGCACGCGACCCACAAACACCACGAACACGGGCACGACCCGGGCACCGAAACACGGGCACGCGACCCAGGACACCGCGAACGGGCACGCGACCCAGGGACACCACGAACACGGGCAGGCACCCACAAACACCACGAAAACGGGCACGCGACCCACAACACCACGAACACGGGTCACTCTACCCATTTACACCTCTAACACTTTCACTCTACCCACTAACACCACTAACACCACTAACACTTTCACTCTACCCATTTACACCACTAACACTTTCACTCTACCCACTAACACCACTAACACTTTCACTCTACACACTAACACTTTCAATCTACCCACTAACACCACTAACACTTTCACTCTACCCACTAACACCACTAACACTTTCAATCTACCCACTAACACCACTAACACTTTCACTCTACCCACTAACACCACTAACACTTTCACTCTACCCATTTACACAGCTGGGTGTTTTATTGAAGCCATTCCTTCTGTCCTTTAATCTCTCTGAGATTAAAAGCAAGCACATTGCTGCACATTGTGGTTAGAAGGATAGAGACAGGGAGAGATCATTAAGATGACTTTTGGAAGTGTGAGACACTTTCATATCAGTTATAAAATCTTGTAATAAACAAATAAAAAGTTTGTAAGATTAAGCACTGTTTCAGCACGTTTGTCCCAAACGCAGTGTTTCAGAGTGAACTACATGCAGGAATGACAGAGACATTTCTGTAAATAAAGGAGGCATTTATAGAATATAAATATTTGATGCATCTCACCATTAATGCAGTATATATGGTTTAAAAACCATAAACAAAACAAAATGAAACAAACCAAAACAAAATTAAAAAGAAATTGTGCAACTTTCACTCAAGTGGAACTGCTGTTGGCCCAGCCTGACAGTTCCTTCCACAAATTTATTTTTAGAGAGAGGGGATTCCAGAGCTTTACAAAAGAGTTAGAAACAACACCAAAATCAACACCAAAAACAACACCAAAAATCACCAAAATCAACACCAAAAACAACACCAAAATCAACACCAAAAACAACACCAAAATCAACACCAAAAACAACACCAAAATCAACACCAAAATCACAAGTATCAACACCAAAATCAGAGCATCTTCATATCTCACTTTTCACCTTCTGAACAAGGATCATATAAAATCTCTAAATCACTCATTCATAACCACCCTCAATCTCCAAGTCACTTGATCCTAAGTACAAACAGCAGATGAGTGAAAGAGTGATGGTATATTCACAAAATTTGCCTCCAAGGAGTGCTTGTGATAATTTGGAAGAATGAAGAAATTAATTAAGAAAAAGAAATATAATAGTAATAATAATTATAAACAGATGTTACAAAGTGTCTGAGGAAAGGAAGCAATTTCGCGATGCTCCTCTCCTGAAACAAATTATCCAGGTCCCCTTTCATCTGAGTCCATGGGTGACACACCATCTGAAAAGTGTCTCATCTTCACGCTAAGCCAAACCACTGTTTTCACATCGTTCGTAGTTCGGGGATCAAACTGCAGTCAGAGGGTTCGTAGTTCAGGGTTCAGATGGTAGTGTGATGGCACAATGTACTTTATAAAAATATGGCGAGCTAACTCAGTAAATATCCAGCGGTGTTAAGAGTATTTTAAGCAGCCAGATAAGGATGGGAAGTAATTAAGAACATTTTGAAAGTCTTCAGTGCCGTAGGAGGTTGGCACTGTAGGAGGATGAAAATGTAAACATCAGGTGTTATTGGTTCACTCCCATTGGACATTGAACTGGCATAAGGCTTCCCTGTCCATGTGCCATTATTTACCATCATGCAAAACTGATCCTAGATCAGTGGCTTTGCATTGCAAGGAAAAGCAAGGCACTCTGGGAAGATGCTGTTGTTTACTGATAATCACACCATTTTACGAGAAACAGGAGATCAGCACACAAAACAGGGTTTCTTTTTTCTGGTTTCTGTGGATACAGACAGACATGTATTATGTTTCCTCATTTCTGGGAAATGTGTCATCTGCAGCTTCAGGGGAAAGCTATAAATGTGTGATGTGTAAATGTGCCTTTCTTTCATCATTATGTATTTAACAGAAAACAAAAACTCATTGTGTGAAGCATTACAGTAACAGCGCTCTCTAAACTCACACTCTCAAAATGAGAGACTTCTGACGGTCTTCAGAGAGAGATCACGTAGCGGATGAGTGTGTTTGTTTGTTTGGGTCCAGCCCAGCTCAAGCCCCTCAGCACAGATGCCATGTTTATGTGTAATCACTAGGTCAGGGCTCTGTGATTGTGCAGTCAGTCTTGGATCAGTGATCGTCTGCTCTCCCCTAGCTCTGTTACTGTCTGATCTAGCCTGGCTCAGTGATCATTCGCTTAGTGATCACTTGCTTGTTTGGTCTAGCTCTGTGATTGTTGGCTATAGCTTGGCTCTGTGATCTTTTCCTCAGAATGGCATCTGTGATTGTCTGCTTTGGCCTGGCATTTGAAAACTGGGTCAGAGTGAGTACTGTGGGACAGTAAGGATGTGGAGCCAGTGAAGAGAGGGGAAAACGTGAGGTCACCTTCCAAGTCTGGCTCTCTGCTGTGCGCTAACGTGCTAATGTACACTCCACACTAATGACAGCCTCCCAGCGAATGCCGTGGTTAGGATGGGAAATGAGGGTGATGTTAGAAAGAGAGAGAAAAACGAGGGATGGAGAGGGGGTGAGAGGAAGCAAACGAGAGAGCGAGACAGAGTGAGGGGGAGATGGGGAAAGAAAGAAAAAGCAATGCAAACAGACATATGCAAACAGACAGATGTAAACAACATTGAAGCAATGCAAAGATAAGATGAGAAGGACGCTGAAAAAACATGTCTAAACTGAGGCCATAACTCAAAGAGGCGTATAAAGAATAGGGCAGACTCTGGGTTGGGGAGGCAGTGAGAGAGTGATACAGGAAGATGATGAACACTTAAATTGGCCAATCAGATAGTTTGGTCCTATAACTCTGGCCAATCAAACAGTAAATGTGCTATTTAAGTCTTTCTGGCTTTTAAATGGTCCATAGATAGACCTGCCCTCTGCCATTTTATTTTTGTATTTAAAATTTTTGTTTTTTTGCCTTTGACTTTCGTTTTGTCGGCGTTTATATAATCTGCTAGCTAAAAATGCTCTACTAACAATCCGGTGCTAGCTCATGCCATCTTTAGGGAAGGAAATGACAGGAGGCCGTGATGGTACCTTATTCCCACAGTGAGAGCCTCCCAGGGCCTCACACACACTGCCCCAGCCTGCCTCAGTATGGCTGGCCCATGTCCTCCTGTGATCAGCCCAGAGGTAAGCGGCAGTGCTGTGATTGGTCAGGGCTAAGGGTGTGCTTTTGTTGACAGAGACTGCAGAGAGGAGCAGGGTGTGATTGTGGGTGGAGCAGCTATCGCTCAGATCACAGGATGGGCCTGTGCTATCTGCCTGGAGGCGCTAATCTGCCTGTCAGTTTACCTCCCAGAGAGGAGCCTGACATGGTGCTTCTGCACCCACCAAGGTCAGTGAGCTCGCCCAGCGATCTGCCTCCACCCTCCGGCTGGCTGCTTGGCCAGTGCTGCTCTCTCTGCCTGCTAATGCAGGTACATTATCATGACCTGACTGAATGCATGGAGCACAAAAGGGCCCAAACTGCCTGAGCACATTACTGCAGATGCTCCTGTGACATTCTCATGCAGTTACGGAAAAATGCACGATCAGCTGCAGTTCCCATGGACAGAACTCAGAGAGGGGGAAGATCCCAGAACACAGGCAAACCCCCGTCAGCACTGCATTGTGGGATTTGTAGTCTCAGGGAAACCTTTGGAGGTGGAGGAGGAGGCCTGATCAGTCCTTCACACTGCCTTCCCAGAATGCAGTGTGACAATTCTGTTGCTTTAAATGTTGATTTTGGACAACTTGCTCAATGAAAGAGTATTTTTCTGGGAAATCAAAGTGTGAGTTCCAAAGTATGAACCTGTTGAACAACCCTGCATCGCCTTCTCCTTTGCTCGGTCTCCAAAGTCCACCTTCAGTAATCTAGCTGAACTTTAAGACAGCCCTTTCAGAAACCGAGTGAAGAAGTGATAAAAAGCCTTTTTCTTTTCTCTTATCAAAACCCCAGCAGCAGGTAATCAAACACCCTGTGCCAGTCACCAGTGATAGCAGTGTTTCATCTTTTTTCAGGGGGAAAAGGGGTGAAACCTGGAGAACACTGACAGAGATACCTGAAAACCTGTGTGAGACACCTCAGTGTTTTTAAGAGGAGTGAAATAAATACGTGTTACACGCTACTTTGCACAAAGGTCATTTCCATTTGTGGCCAGTAAAGCTTTCTATTCTATTCTATTCTATTCTATTCTAACCATAATCCACGCACTATGGTTCTCATTAAGAGCATGGCAGTGGACAGGACACATTTTGGGAATGCTGGGTAATTCCGGGTAGATTCCTTTCAGGGTGTGAATTAGTATTTTACCAAGAATGTTCCCCAAATTGTCTGTGTTTCTGGTTCCAAAAAATGTCACAGAAAAAACCTTCCAGGCAAATTGCAGACAAAGAATTTTCCTAATGTAAACATCTCACTTCCAGAGTCATTGAACATCGCTAACTATACAGATGAATGAATCCCCTTGCACAATTAAGATTCTTTTCTAACTGGTAATATAAAACTGGAGATTCATCTAAGATCATCCCTAAAACTGTCTTGCGACCTGTGACACACCTGAAAAACTAAACAAACTGAGCCCACTGGGGAAGGTTTTTCTGAACTTCCTACAAAAGTTCTGGGACATTTTAGTGACGATATTTCAGACCATGATATGGCTTAATGCAGGCCGTCAGTTTGGAAACGGTTCTGTCTGTTCTGTTTGGGCCAGGAGGATCTGAGGGCCGCAGACTGTGTTTTAAATGAGGAGGAATCCTGCCAAGCCTGCAGCTGCTCTACGCAGCTCTGCGCAGCTTGTAGTGTCAGAGAGACTTACCTCTCAGCAGTCCCCACCTGCGACCAGAGGCTGTGTCAGCAGATGTGATTGGCTGGTCCTGGCTCCTCCCCTCACTGGGACTGCCACGTGCGTCTGAACTGCTCTAACGCTGATGAGTCATAGCTTGAACAGCTGAACGGCTAGCAGGGATTGGCTGGTCCGGCAGGGGTGTGATTCGAGCAGAGTGAACAGCTCGCAGGGATTGGCTGGTCCTGCAGGGGTGTGATTCGAGCAGAGTGAACAGCTCGCAGGGATGGGCTGGTCCTGCAGGGGTGTGATTCGAGCAGAGCTCGGGATCTCTACAGAATGTGATGAACCTGATTACACCTCCTCTTCCAGTTCCCCAGGCGCAGACATGTTGACCTCTATTACCTGCTCCCAGTCTTATTAACAATACCTGTCATTAAGTAAGAACGAGGTTTTATCAAATGCACCATGTTTTTTAAGGACACACATATACACATATGTATGCACACAACAACAAGCCACTCAATTAGGTATACCTGGTCTTCCCAAGAAATACAGTGCTGAGTGACAGCAACACATGAAGATTATGATGTACACACCTGTTTCAGTGACCTCAGCGGCTTGCTGTTCTCCATTCTACAGCACTATACCCTGTGTCAAGTATAATGGTTAGGGAGCTGGGCTTGTAGCTCAGAGGTTACAGTGTAGTATATCGGTTAGGGAGCTGGGCTTGTAGCTCAGAGGTTACAGTGTAGTGTAATGGTTAGGGAGCTGGGCTTGTAGCTCACAGGTTACAGTGTAGTATAATGGTTAGGGAGCTGGGCTTGTAGCTCAGAGGTTACAGTGTAGTATAATGGTTAGGGAGCTGGGCTTGTAGCTCAGAGGTTACAGTGTAGTGTAATGGTTAGGGAGCTGGGCTTGTAGCTCAGAGGTTACAGTGTAGTGTAATGGTTAGGGAGCTGGGCTTGTAGCTCAGAGGTTACAGTGTAGTGTAATGGTTAGGGAGCTGGGCTTGTAGCTCAGAGGTTACAGTGTAGTGTAATGGTTAGGGAGCTTGGCTTATAGCTCAGAGGTTACAATGTAGTATAATGGTTAGGGAGCTGGGCTTGTAGCTCAGAGGTTACAGTGTAGTATAATGGTTAGGGAGCTGGGCTTGTAGCTCAGAGGTTACAGTGTAGTATAATGGTTAGGGAGCTGGGCTTGTAGCTCAGAGGTTACAGTGTAGTATAATGGTTAGGGAGCTGGGCTTGTAGCTCACAGGTTACAGTGTAGTGTAATGGTTAGGGAGCTGGGCTTGTAGCTCAGAGGTTACAGTGTAGTGTAATGGTTAGGGAGCTGGGCTTGTAGCTCAGAGGTTACAGTGTAGTATAATGGTTAGGGAGCTGGGCTTGTAGCTCAGAGGTTACAGTGTAGTGTAATGGTTAGGGAGCTGGGCTTGTAGCTCAGAGGTTACAGTGTAGTATAATGGTTAGGGAGCTGGGCTTGTAGCTCAGAGGTTACAGTGTAGTATAATGGTTAGGGAGCTGGGCTTGTAGCTCAGAGGTTACAGTGTAGTATAATGGTTAGGGAGCTGGGCTCATAGCTCAGAGGTTACAGTGTAGTGTAATTGTTAGGGAGCTGGGCTTGTAGCTCAGAGGTTACAGTGTAGTATAATGGTTAGGGAGCTGGGCTCGTAGCTCAGAGGTTACAGTGTAGTATAATGGTTAGGGAGCTGGGCTTGTAGCTCAGAGGTTACAGTGTAGTGTAATTGTTAGGGAGCTGGGCTTGCTGAGGGGGGATGCTGTCCTGACCCTCATGTGAGCTGAGCTGGCTGAAAGTCTGCTGCATATGTCCTTGGTTCCCAGCTGCCCAGCCAGTTTCAACACCACCGCCCATATGCCTGCACCGTGTGCAGAGCAAGGGTGAGAATGGAGGTGAAATATCACACACACACACACACACACACACACAACCCTCCCTCCCCAGAAGTTATGCAGGAGGTCACTTGATCACTTGACAGAACCAGCACATGAGAAGTGAAAGAGGAAGTCCCCCCTCCCGGAGGTGGTGGCTCGTGTGCGTGATGACAGGGTGACGTTCATGGAGAGAAGTGCTGCAGACGCAGGGAAAACACACAGGCAGTTCCAGCCAGTCCTGTCCTGCCTGGCTGCGACCGCTCTCAACAGGCCAAAGGTTTGAGCACTCATACAGTCCCTCTCACAGAGCGACTCCCATCTGAATCATTGAGTCTCAGGCCAAAGGTTTGAGCACTCATACAGTCCCTTTCACAGAGCGATCCCATCTGAATCATTGAGTCTCAGACCAAAGGTTTGAGCACTCATACAGTCCCTTTCACAGAGCGACTCCCATCTGAATCATTGAGTCTCAGGCCAAAGGTCTGAGCACTCATACAGTCCCTTTCACCGAGCGACTCCCATCTGAATCATTGAGTCTCAGGCCAAAGGTTTGAGCACTCATACAGTCCCTTTCACAGAGCGACTCCCATCTGAATCATTGAGTCTCAGGCCAAAGGTTTGAGCACTCATACAGTCCCTTTCACAGAGCGACTCCCATCTGAATCATTGAGTCTCAGGATTAACAGACAGAATCATGACCAAATCTCTGCTAATAAAAGCTTGCAACTTTTTTCATGAATATGTTTCAATGCAGAGCATTTTAAGTTATTTTTGGACCTTCTGGCTTCATGTTAGCATTGGATTTTTATTTTAATGCAGTATGTGTGAAATGCTTTTTGGGCCTGGTGGCTTCATGTTAACACTGGATGTTTCACAGTTTTATAACTTCACCGCATTCTTGATAAACTGCCATCGCTGGCCTGAAGTCCTGTCTGCACGCCTTTCTCAGCTGACACATGACATAGTGTGCATCTCTGTACACAGAGGGTGTCAGGCTAACTCTTTACGGGAGAGCATGTGTCACACTAAATCTTTCTGTACTGCAAAGGGGTTCTTCAGCACTGGGAGGACTCCCTTTTAAAGACTAAAATAGCAAAGTAAGAAAAAGAAACTGAGGAAAGCTGGAAAAGCATGTGAGGCTTTCTTTGTTTCGACGGAAAACAGAAAGAGAGGAAAATTAAACCACAGTCAGTTTTGATTCCTTAATTTTCTCCTCCCATTCTTGGTCTCGCTGAATGAGTCAAACCCAGAAAAGCGGAAGGTTAAAGAAAGAATACTGACGGAAAGAGGGAAAGAAGAAGGTGTCCTCTCAGTAGAGATGTAAATCTTGTCCACAGTTGATTTCGCAAGAATGGGTGGGGATATCTAGCTCTTACCCTCTGTTTCTGATGGTGCAATCTCTTCACACGAATAAGTCTGATTATAATCACAGACAAACCGATAGTACAGTCTCTTTAAACTAATGAGTGTGATTACAATCAGAGTCAAAATCCCAGTAGTGTGCTGATAAGTAAAAAAAAAAATTTACAAAAAGAACATAAATGAGTTATTCATAATTTTTCTTCTGGACATGTTTGCTGCTTACTATCACACTAAAACAATGTTTCAAGAGGCAGTGGAACCTTAGGAGCATTGTGACATCATCACAGTGTGCCAGAGTAAGATGTTTGCAGGAAAGCAGCCGTGAATCACAGGGGAACTTCAGCGGCATTATGACATAATCAGATGGTGCCATAGCAAAAGCTTTGCAGGAAACCATGCAGCTGTGAATCACTGCCTTTCCTCTCATGCTCATCCTTCCTTTCTGAGGCAATACACGGGCCTTCATGACAACCGCCCTGTTTCTGTGTTTTACAAATTTACATTACCAACCACCCTGTTTCTGTGTTTTACACATTTACATTACCAACCGCCCTGTTTCTGTGTTTTACACATTTACATTACCAACCACCCTGTTTCTGTGTTTTACAAATTTACATTACCAACCACCCTGTTTCTGTGTTTTACACATTTACATTACCAACCGCCCTGTTTCTGTGTTTTACACATTTACATTACCAACCGCCCTGTTTCTGTGTTTTACACATTTACATTACCAACCACCCTGTTTCTGTGTTTTACAAATTTACATTACCAACCGCCCTGTTTCTGTGTTTTACACATTTACATTACCAACCACTCTGTTTCTGTGTTTTACACATTTACATTACCAACCGCCCTGTTTCTGTGTTTAACACATTTACATTACCAACCGCCCTGTTTCTGTGTTTAACACATTTACATTACCAACCGCCCTGTTTCTGTGTTTTACACATTTACATTACCAACCGCACTGTTTCTGTGTTTTACACATTTACATTACCAACTGCCCTGTTTCTGTGTTTTACACATTTACATTACCAACCACCCTGTTTCTGTGTTTTACACATTTACATTACCAACCGCCCTGTTTCTGCAGTGTTTCACACATTTACATTACCAACCACTCTGTTTCTGCAGTGTTTTACACATTTACATTACCAACCGCCCTGTTTCTGCAGTGTTTCACACATTTACATTACCAACCGCCCTCTTTCTGCAGTGTTTCACACATTTACATTACCAACCACCCTGTTTCTGTGTTTTACACATTTACATTACCAACCACCCTGTTTCTGTGTTTTACACATTTACATTACCAACCGCCCTGTTTCTGTGTTTTACAAATTTACATTACCAACCGCCCTGTTTCTGTGTTTTACACATTTACATTACCAACCGCCCTGTTTCTGTGTTTAACACATTTACATTACCAACCGCCCTGTTTCTGTGTTTAACACATTTACATTACCAACCACCCTGTTTCTGTGTTTTACACATTTACATTACCAACCACTCTGTTTCTGTGTTTTACACATTTACATTACCAACCGCCCTGTTTCTGTGTTTTACACATTTGCATTACCAACCGCCCTGTTTCTGTGTTTTACACATTTACATTACCAACCACTCTGTTTCTGCAGTGTTTTACACATTTACATTACCAACCACTCTGTTTCTGCAGTGTTTTACACATTTACATTACAAACCACCCTGTTTCTGTGTTTTACACATTCACATTACCAACCGCACTGTTTCTGTGTTTTACACATTTACATTACCAACTGCCCTGTTTCTGTGTTTTACACATTTACATTACCAACCACCCTGTTTCTGTGTTTTACACATTTACATTACCAACCGCCCTGTTTCTGCAGTGTTTCACACATTTACATTACCAACCACTCTGTTTCTGCAGTGTTTTACACATTTACATTACCAACCGCCCTGTTTCTGCAGTGTTTCACACATTTACATTACCAACCACTCTGTTTCTGCAGTGTTTTACACATTTACATTACCAACCGCCCTGTTTCTGCAGTGTTTCACACATTTACATTACCAACCGCCCTCTTTCTGCAGTGTTTCACACATTTACATTACCAACCACTCTGTTTCTGCAGTGTTTTACACATTTACATTACCAACCGCCCTGTTTCTGCAGTGTTTTACACATTTACATTACCAACCGCCCTGTTTCTGTGTTTAACACATTTACATTACCAACCGCCCTGTTTCTGTGTTTAACACATTTACATTACCAACCGCCCTGTTTCTGTGTTTTACACATTTACATCACCAACCGCCCTGTTCCTGTGTTTTACACATTTACATCACCAACCGCCCTGTTTCTGTGTTTTACACATTCACATTACCAACCGCCCTGTTTCTGTGTTTTACGCATTTACATTACCAACCGCCCTGTTTCTGCAGTGTTTTACACATTCACATTACCAACCACCCTGTTTCTGTGTTTTACGCATTTACATTACCAACCACCCTGCTTCTGCAGTGTTTTACACATTTACATTACCAACTGCCCTGTCTCTGTGTTTAACACATTTACATCACCAACCACCCTGTTTCTGTGTTTTACACATTTACATTACCAACCGCCCTGTTTCTGTGTTTTACACATTTACATTACCAACCGCCCTGTTTCTGCAGTGTTTTACACATTTACATTACAAACCACTCTGTTTCTGCAGTGTTTTACACATTTACATTATCAACCGCCCTGTTTCTGCAGTGTTTCACACATTTACATTACCAACCACCCTGCTTCTGCAGTGTTTTACACATTTACATTACCAACCGCCCTGTTTCTGTGTTTTACACATTTACATTACCAACCACCCTGCTTCTGCAGTGTTTTACACATTTACATTACCAACCGCCCTGTTTCTGTGTTTTACACATTTACATTACAAACCACTCTGTTTCTGCAGTGTTTTACACATTTACATTATCAACCGCCCTGTTTCTGTGTTTTACACATTTGCATTACCAACCGCCCTGTTTCTGTGTTTAACACATTTACATTACCAACCGCCCTGTTTCTGTGTTTTACACATTTACATCCCCAACCGCCCTGTTTCTGTGTTTAACACATTTGCATTACCAACCGCCCTGTTTCTGTGTTTTACACATTTACATTACCAACCGCCCTGTTTCTGTGTTTAACACATTTACATTACCAACCGCCCTGTTTCTGTGTTTTACACATTTACATCACCAACCGCCCTGTTTCTGTGTTTAACACATTTGCATTACCAACCGCCCTGTTTCTTTGTTTTACACATTTACATTACCAGCCGCCCTGCTTCTCTAGTGTTTTACACATTTGCATTACCAACTGCCCTGTTTCTTTGTTTAACACATTTACATTACCAACCGCCCTGTTTCTTTGTTTAACACATTTACATTACCAACCGCCCTGTTTCTGTGTTTTACACATTTACATTACCAACCGCCCTGTTTCTGTGTTTTACACATTTACATTACCAACCGCCCTGTTTCTGTGTTTAACACATTTACATTACCAACCGCCCTGTTTCTGTGTTTTACACATTTACATTACCAACCGCCCTGTTTCTGTGTTTAACACATTTACATTACCAACCGCCCTGTTTCTGTGTTTTACACATTTACATTACCAACTGCCCTGTTTCTGCAGTGTTTCACACATTTACATTACCAACCGCCCTGTTTCTGTGTTTTACACATTTACATCACCAACCGCCCTGTTTCTGTGTTTAACACATTTACATTACCAACCGCCCTGTTTCTGTGTTTTACACATTTACATTACCAACCGCCCTGTTTCTGTGTTTTACACATTTACATTACCAACCGCCCTGTTTCTGTGTTTTACACATTTACATTACCAACCGCCCTGTTTCTGTGTTTAACACATTTGGATTACCAACCGCCCTGTTTCTGTGTTTAACACATTTGCATTACCAACCGCCCTGTTTCTGTGTTTTACACATTTACATTACCACCCGCCCTGCTTCTGCAGTGTTTTACACATTTGCATTACCAACCGCCCTGTTTCTTTGTTTAACACATTTACATAACCAACTGCCCTGTTTCTGTGTTTTACACATTTACATTACCAACCGCCCTGTTTCTGTGTTTTACACATTTACATTACCAACCGCCCTGTTTCTGTGTTTTACACATTTACATTACCAACCGCCCTGTTTCTGTGTTTTACACATTTACATTACCAACCGCCCTGTTTCTGTGTTTTACACATTTGGATTACCAACCGCCCTGTTTCTGTGTTTAACACATTTGCATTACCAACCGCCCTGTTTCTGTGTTTTACACATTTACATTACCAACCGCCCTGCTTCTGCAGTGTTTTACACATTTGCATTACCAACCGCCCTGTTTCTTTGTTTAACACATTTACATAACCAACTGCCCTGTTTCTGTGTTTTACACATTTACATTACCAACCGCCCTGTTTCTGTGTTTTACACATTTGCATTACCAACCGCCCTGTTTCTGTGTTTTACACATTTACATTACCAACCACCCTGCTTCTGCAGTGTTTTACACATTTACATTACCAACTGCCCTGTTTCTGTGTTTTACACATTTACATCACCAACCACCCTGTTTCTGTGTTTTACACATTTACATCACCAACCGCCCTGTTTCTGTGTTTAACACATTTACATAACCAACCGCCCTGTTTCTGTGTTTTACACATTTACATTACCAACTGCCCTGTTTCTGTGTTTAACACATTTACATTACCAACCGCCCTGTTTCTGTGTTTTACACATTTACATTACCAACCGCCCTGTTTCTGTGTTTTACACATTTACATTACCAACCGCCCTGTTTCTGCAGTGTTTTACACATTTACACTACCAACCACTCTGTTTCTGCAGTGTTTTACACATTTACATTACCAACCGCCCTGTTTCTGTGTTTTACACATTTGCATTACCAACCGCCCTGTTTCTGTGTTTTACACATTTACATTACCAACCACCCTGCTTCTGCAGTGTTTTACACATTTACATTACCAACTGCCCTGTTTCTGTGTTTTACACATTTACATCACCAACCACCCTGTTTCTGTGTTTTACACATTTACATCACCAACCGCCCTGTTTCTGTGTTTAACACATTTACATAACCAACCGCCCTGTTTCTGTGTTTTACACATTTACATTACCAACTGCCCTGTTTCTGTGTTTAACACATTTACATTACCAACCGCCCTGTTTCTGTGTTTTACACATTTACATCACCAACCACTCTGTTTCTGTGTTTAACACATTTGCATTACCAACCGCCCTGTTTCTGTGTTTTACACATTTACATTACCAACCACCCTGTTTCTGTGTTTTACACATTTACATTACCAACCGCCCTGTTTCTGCAGTGTTTCACACATTTACATTACAAACCACTCTGTTTCTGCAGTGTTTTACACATTTACATTACCAACCGCCCTGTTTCTGCAGTGTTTCACACATTTACATTACCAACCGCCCTGTTTCTGTGTTTTACACATTTACATTACCAACCGCCCTGTTTCTGTGTTTTACACATTTACATTACCAACCGCCCTGTTTCTGTGTTTTACACATTTACATTACCAACCACCCTGTTTCTGCAGTGTTTTACACATTTACATTACCAACCACTCTGTTTCTGCAGTGTTTCACACATTTACATTACCAACCACTCTGTTTCTGCAGTGTTTTACACATTTACATTACCAACCGCCCTGTTTCTGCAGTGTTTTACACATTTACATTACCAACCGCCCTGTTTCTGCAGTGTTTTACACATTTACATTACCAACCACTCTGTTTCTGCAGTGTTTTACACATTTACATTACCAACCACCCTGTTTCTGTGTTTTACACATTTATATTACCAACCGCCCTGTTTCTGAAGTGTTTTACACATGTACATTACCAACCGCTCTGCATTCAGTAGTAATGAATTAATGAAGCACAAACAGCTCGCTGTTAATCAGTGATATCTCTCAATTAATCAAAGATTTTTGCTCTTCACAGAAAGTCGCAGTGATGGTGTGTTATTTCTGAATTACTGGTAGGATCTCAGAGCTCCACTCATTGCTGTTATTAATTTAATCATACCATGTCATTATACCTCATTCCCCCATCAGCAGTATGAGGCAGCAGTGAGTATGTTAGCTTAAGCTACACAATACGATGATGTCATCCCCGGACCCACGGTGCCAGTGTGGTTAGCTGGGGGTGGGAGCTCAGCTGAAGGCTGAAGTTAAAGGCTAAGCATGTCCTCAGCTGTGAATAGCAAGAGATCAAAAGTTTCTTACATGCATGATGGCAGAACTTGTTGATATCATATACATTACATTACTGTCATTTAGCTGACGCTTTTATCCAGCGACTTACAGTTGATTAGACTAACCAAGGGCCAATCTCCCCTGGGAGCAATGTGGGGTTAAGGGCCTTGCTCAAGGGCCCAACAGCAATGGCGTTTTTGCTGTGGCTGGACTGGGACTTGAACCGCCAACCTCAGGGGTCCCAGTCATGTACCTTAACCACTAGGCTATAGGCTGCCCCTATGTTAGCTAAGCATAACATTTGCACATGCAAAAGTTCCATTCAGGGTCAGAGAAAGCAGCACCTTCTCCTTGGAAAACAGGAGCCAGTAAAAGCAGAGACTGGACATTACCTCGCCAGCTGCCTGACCCTTTCCTTCTACAGTCTCACCATCTGTGAGCCTCTAAGCAGTAGTCTATGAGCACGCTCTATGCTAACACTATGCTATGATAACACATATTAGAACCCTACCCCTGGCATTTGTACATTTGTATCCCAGCTGTGCAATTGTATGGAATAGCAGCTGATAGTTCAGATTTCTTCCAAAATATAATCAAAAGTGCACCCTACGACACGAACACACATACACACACACACACTCACACACACACACACACACACACACACACACACACACACACACACACACACACACACACACACACACACACACACACACACACACACACTCACACACACATACATAGCCAGATAAATGTTTATGTTTTACAGGAGGGGATTTTCCTTATTTCCCTTCCTGTCTCTCTTCTCTCTCTCCCTCCCCCATCTCTCACTCTCTCTCTCTCCTCTTTCACAGCTGAATGCTCCAAACAGGAAGTTTTGCCAGCCGCAGAAACTCAGCGGACAGAGCTCCAAACCCCTTTAGCATAAGCAGAGTGACCCTGGGAGGACCCGCTGCACTGTGTACACAGCTCACCACTGCGCATACACAAGCAGTCCAGCATGCGCACATCTGCGCATATTTGAGCAGTGACAGGATACAGCATGAGCAGATCTGCGCATATGTGAGCAGTGGCAGGATACAGCATGCGCAGATCTGCATTCATGCTTGCAGAGAGGCAGCAGCTGCATCTGCACACAGATTGTTTGTAATGGAGATAATGCGTAACTGAGTAACTTCTTTAGTCTATGATGAGCTGTTTCCATGCCAAAAGGACAGAGCACTGTGGCCTGTCTATGCCAAAAGGACAGAGCACTGTGGCCTGTCTATGCCAAAAGGACAGAGCACTGTGGCCTGTCTATGCCAAAAGGACAGAGCACTGTGGCCTGTAATGCAAATGGACTCATCTTCAAATCTGATACAGAGATTGAGCAGCAAGGCTGATGTTGGCTGGCCAGTGTTTTTTTAGATGGAGGAAGTGAGAGTCCTGGACAGGAAGTGCAGATCCATTCAGTGGAGGAAATGGGGTTATTGTAGTTGAAGGACCCCTGGGGCTGTTTGGTTAATGACCCTGTTTAGATGCTTCATACTTTGTTTAGATGGTCCAGGACAGTGAACCAGGCCAGAGCGCCCTGGCTGGCCAACTAAAAACTTTCACTGAGTTTCATTTGGGTATATCCTCTACATGTCCTTCTCTGGCTACCTTCCACAAACACAGAGGTGCTGGGTTCACTGCTATACAAAGCTAAAGTTTCTGCTGGCATACCTTAATCAGAACGGCCATTTGAATGTGCTGCTCACTAATGTCAATAACTCACATTAGCAAACTGTTACAGGAACATCATGTGTTTCCATGTGGATGTGTTTGTGAGTATGTGTGTGTGTGTGCATTTAAGTGTGTGTGCACATGTGAATGTGTAAGTGTGTGTGTAAGTGTGTGTGTGTGTGTGTGTGTGTGAGTGAGTGTGTGTGTGTGTGTGTGAGTGAGTGAGTGTGTGTGAATGTGTAAGTGTGTGTGAGTGTGTGTGAGTGTGTGTGTAAGTGTGTGTGTGTGTGTGTGTGTGTGTGTGTAAGTGTGTGTGTGTTTACCCTGGTAGCCTTGCAGGACACCAGGAAACAGCCTTGAGCTGGGGGTCAAAGGTACACACACACACACACACACACACACACTTACACACACACT
>JAFBMS010003044.1:0-20464 GCA_019788955.1 Albula glossodonta
CCTCTCTCTCGCCATTCGTAGCGGCGCAGAGCGCTTCGCTTTCAGCAGAGCGCTGCGCTCACTGGTAACTGACGGTGAAGCTTGCAGCGGTCAACGGAACAATCAACAAATTTCGCTCAAGTCAAGCCATGCCCTGCCAGACAGAGATTTCGTAGTTTTCGAATAACACAGGATACGCCTGACACAACAAAGTCTTCCTAGCTTTCTCAACGAACACTTTGCTTCGAGACACTTTGGATCCAAACATTTTTCCTGTGCGGGTGTGCAAGAGTATGACCACCAGTGGGGAGGCGCATATGGAAGAAAATATGTTAGCTGATTCAGACCGGCTAATCTCGCTCATTCATGTCCATTTCCTTTTGAAGAGATAGTGGAGCAGCATTACACGAATAGGTGCCCTTTACCGGAACTATATGCTTCAGTCAATTAGTAAAACGATTTCCGCTACTGTGGAAGGTTTTGGCGGCAGTTGTTTTAATTAATTGATTCTCTACTTCAATTACAAAATTCTGCGGCCTCCCAGGTAATAAAGTTCCATCCTACTTTTTGTTGTGGTAAAAAAGCCGTTATCTACTGAAGAATGGTTTTCAGGGTCAGAATTCATGTGTGTGGGTTCAGACGTCTTTGCCCTCGTTTAAGGTAAGGACTGTGGCTTTTATTTGGAAATCTGTAAGCTATGAATTCAGTATTCAGTATGGAAATGCTGGGGGAAAATGACCAATGGGACACAGGTGACCGAATGAAAAACATGTACAGTGAATTGCGTTAAATTGACACAGAATGTAATATTAATTCTCCACTGTAGGTATTTTTATTCTGTGACATTCATGTTTCCACAATTCACTGAATATGAAGGTGCTGAAATGTTCATGAGGTCTGTGGCATATTTTTTGTCTGTTTAGCCATCAGAAAGCTGTTTCAGGCAGTTTGTTATGATTTCTTTAAATCATTTGAGCTTTGTAGAGAGGACCTGAGCGGCAGCAGTACTGTCTCCATTCAGACTGCTGGTGAGTCACCGTACACTTTTTACACACGAGTCTGTCTCTTTTCCTCTTTCAGTTTAAAAACTACTGAGCTCCAGTCACAGAAGAGTGATTTAACTACTGGAGCCAGGGATGGTGGTCAAACTCTTCACTATTCTGTCACCAGGACAGTGAACACCTCCTCCACAGGAGTACAGCACAGCAGATTTGTTACAAAAATTATATGGTTTTGTTTCATGGTGCTTTACCACCTTTTGGCCATTATAATCACCATTATTATTGTTTTTTACTCCATAAGAATCATCCCAAGTATGAAAAAGCAGTGGTGAACTGTCTGTATGTGGCTCTCTCAGTGCCTTGCCAATTTTATCCATAAATGTATATCTTGATTTGTAGGTAAAATTTAATAGAAATGCATTTTAATTAATATAGCGTAATGTCATTCATGACTTGCCCTTGTTTGTCTGTAGCCACACCCCTGAGTAGGGCGTGGAGTCACAGCTCGTTGAGGGGAGGAGCTTCTGCCCTGTATCAGCTGTTTCTCTTCCAGTTATCTCCAAAACTCTCTCTGAAAATAAGATGCATAAATTTGATACAAGGTGCTTGTAGAAGAGGAAAAAAGATGATATTGTAGTCAAAGAAGTTTTTTTATAATTTTGAAAATAGTTGGAAAAGGTGTTCATTTGCCAACGATAGCGAACAGGCTGCCGCCAAGGTGTGTTAGTCATCATTCCTTTCACTCGTCTGTCAGAATGTTTATAAAAATTATCATTGAGGTACCCTTCAGGACTGGCAGGCAGATTTCACAATCCCGAGACAAAGTGATATCAACTGTCTCTTAGAGTTGCCAAACATGACTTTGCATTTTGCCAAAAATGAAAAGCAATGCCATCAAAAATAAATGAATAAATAAAAGAACTGAAGAAAAACAGGCCGGGCTGCTAGTGGGCTTCTTGCAGCATAAACAAGTCACTGAGCAAACAGATGAGTCCAAATTAGGAGCTCAGACCGTGTGCTGTCTTCAGCTGACAGGCTGTCTGGCAGCAGGGCCCAGCAGTGCCATTTGGCCTCTAAATCCTGTAAGTCTGTGGAGCAGCCCAGCCAGATGGCCCCTTCTCTGGGTCAGACACCTGTGGCCTTTGGTCCAGCTCACCTCCTCATTTTTTAAACGAGAGCCATTCATTGGATGGAATCTTGACTCACTTGTTTCAGGTGCTTGATGGGAATTCCTGCAGCATTTGGAATTTGGAGCACTGATGTGATGAAAGGAACACCTCCAGTTTACTTACCTGGGTGTGGGGGTGCGGGAGCTTCTCACACAAGCATTCTCAAAATTCATTCAACACTGATTTTTTTTTTCTCCTCGATCTTGCTGGTTGTAGCTCTCCAGCTTGTTTTTATACATGTTGGCATTTACATTCAGTCAGCCAATGCTTTTGCAGTTAGTGCACATGTAGCAGTTTGCAGACTGCGATGTGATTCATTGAGCAAATACAAAGGATAATTTTGCGCTGTTCCTACAGCCCATTCACAATGAATATTGTCACATTATCCATACATAATATCCACCTCTATTATATTTTTTTGGCACAGTGTACTTCCAGGTCTTCATTGCTGCTGGTACCTGAAGCTTCTGGCTGAATTACAGTCTTCCGACTCCCACTCGATCTCACACCAAACAGGCTGGGCGTTCCCCTCGGCGCTGATGTCGGCCCGGTGGAAATGTTCCTTGCCACGCACTCACCAGTGATGAACAACACCGCTCACAGTCCCGAGAGCCACATATTTGGCCAGACGAGGGCACCCCACCCCAACGGCAGTTGTGGGGTGTGGGCGGGCCCCTGCGAACAGGGCAGGGCCTGGGAGGATGCCCCACAGCTGCCCACCTTCTCTACCGCTGCCAAAGTACGCGTGATTATCACCTTCATCCTGTGCGGCGTCTCCGCGGTGTGCAATCTGGCCGTCCTGTGGGCCGCCAGCACCAACCACAAGCGCAAGTCCCATGTCCGCATCCTCATCATCAACCTGACGGCGGCCGACCTCCTGGTGACCTTCGTGGTGATGCCGCTGGACGCTGTGTGGAACATAACAGTGCAGTGGTTGGCCGGGGAGGCCGCCTGCCGCCTGCTGATGTTCCTCAAGCTCCTGGCCATGTACTCTGGAGCCTTCGTTACCGTGGTGATCAGCCTGGACCGCCAGTCCGCCATCCTGGACCCGCTGGCCATCAACGAGGCGAAGAGGAGGAGCAAGGTCATGCTGAGCGTGGCGTGGGCGATGAGCGCCATCCTCTCGCTGCCCCAGGTGAGAGCTCCACACAGCGTTGACAGGTGTCAGGTGTTAGGACCAGCCTCACCTGCCCTGCAGAGACACAGTGACCTACACCTGACTCTTCTGCTCAGTAGGTGAAAAATACCCAACAGATGAAATCTTTTCAGCTTGTCCAGTTTTGAAAGAAACAGGGTCATTTGAAATAAATTCCACTGATGCTGGGATAGGAATAGAAAGTGAGCATCTGCCCAGAACATTCTAAGTTTTCAAATAATTAATTTGTGTAGGGTTATGGCTGAGTGAAAGCCAGTTACTTGTGAAAATGACACCTGTATGTTTTAACGTCATTAAAACTGACCTGGTGAGATGAATATATCTGTTCAAGCTGAGGTGGTGCCATGCAGTATGTCTGAATAAGACATTAAACAGCCCATTTGATATTTACATTTTCTAAACTAAACCAAATTTCCAGCATTGGTAAGACATACATATTTTAATATATTCTTCAAAAGCCTTTTTCATTTGAAACCCAGGCTGTCAAAATTCTTTGACGATGTAAACAGGCCACTGTAGTCTCGGAATGACAGGCCTTCTGTTCTGTGAAGCAGTGTGATTTTTTAATACATTATGGAGGTGTAGTTTCATTGTTTATCTTGGTTATTTTTGAGATTGTTGTTTTATTTTGTAGTTTTTAGCAGTTAGTCTGTTTTGTTATCTATTTCTGTCACAGAGTCTGAGCCCTCTGCTTCACTGGGGTGGCAAATAAAACATCTTTACTCAACACTGAAGACAGCAGAAATAATGGGTGACATGATTGAGTTAGTCATGTAGAAAGAGGTAACTGGAGTTAATGAACACAGGAGCTGGGTGAGAATCGGAGGCAAAATTGGCGGGCAAATTGATAAAGCACCGTGCCTCTCTCAGTCTGACTCCAAACCGAGTGCAGGAGAGACTACGATCTGTGGAAGGTGATTTCCACAGACAAGAGGATGCCTGTGTTTGCACTGAACTCAAGCTGGCTGTCTGGAGTACTCTGGATCATTTAACTGCTCACTGACATCGCTTTTGCGTGAAGAGAGAGGTGTACCCATAGTTTTTATTTAAAACATTAGAGGTTGAAATAGTTTATTTTATATTAAATCCAGTTTTATTTGTGGAGCTCTTTTCACATGAGTGTTGTCACAGAAGAAACTCCATGACAAAAAGGAAGAACCGTTGAGCAGAACCCAGCGCAGAGAGAGAGACCGTGTGCTTCTGACAGGCACCGGGCAGTCTGAATGAATACAGCTATGTGCTGAAATACAGCAGACTTGTGGGCAATTTTCTCCTCTTTGTGAATCATGGTGGATGTGCTGGGAGCTGGCAGGCACACAGAGACCACAGCACAGAGACTATAGCACAGAGACCACAGCACAGAGACTATAGCACAGAGACCACAGCACAGAGACTATAGCACATAGACCACAGAACAGAGACTATAGCACAGAGACCACAGCACAGAGACTATAGCACATAGACCAAAGCACAGAGACCACAGCATAGAGACTATAGCACATAGACCACAGCACATAGACCACAGCAGAGACTATAGCACAGAGACCACAGCACATAGACCACAGCACAGAGACCACAGCACAGAGACCGCAGCACAAAGACCACAGCACAGAGACCACAGCACAGAGACCATAGCACAGAAACTGCAGCACAGAGACTGTAGCACAGAGACTGTAGCACAGAGACCACAGCACAGAGACTACAGCACAGAGACCATAGCACAGAAACTATAGCACTGAGACCACAGCATAGAGACTATCGCACAGAGACCACAGCACAGAAACTGCAGCACAGAGACCGCAGCACAGAAACTGCAGCACAGAGACCACAGCACAGAAACTGCAGCACAGAGACCGCAGCACAGAAACTGCAGCACAGAGACTGCAGCACAGAAACTGCAGCACAGAGACCATAGCACAGAGACTATAGCAGAGACTATAGCATAGAGACTGCAGCACAGTGACTTTAGCGCACAGACTGCAGCACATCGAAATGCAACATTATAATGATACGAAGGCTAGGATAGATTGTACCGCAGTTTAGTGGGTACGGCTGCTTGTTTTTTTTTTTTTTTTGAGGAAATGTAATGGAGGATCCATCTCTACCATCTCTATTATGAAAAGCTGTAATACTCTGAGGTATCGATTTTATGTACACATACACACACACACACACACACAAGATATATATACATACACTATGTACTATATATGTACATACTCTTATTTCTGACACCAGGCTAGCCTCTACTTACATGCGATGCAAGGCATTATGGGACACTTCATGCTTCAGAGCCAACAGGTGGTTCTTTCATGGTACCCAACTTCAACGAGGCACAAACATCTCAGTGAAATAAACTGTAAACCCCATTAAGATTTTATGTAAAGTGTAAAATTGGGGAGTAGGGCTGAGGGAGGAAGAGGAGTTTGGATACAGTGTGCGCAATCGAAATGTTTCCCTCCCGCCCACCCTGTGACCAAAGGTTTAGCGGTCTCAGGTTTTCATTTTTCTGAACATGTATAGGTGGTGCTACCCCTCACCTTTTAGTGCAAGACCGGCACGAGTGACCTGAATGTGGCTCAGGTGTGTGTGAGTGATTGAGCTGAAATGGCCGTGCTCATTCCCATAAACCCACAGTGCCTTCCCTCTGCTCTGACGTGAATGTGCTTAAACAGCGGCTGTGCCTTTAGTCCAGTTCAGCTGCATCACATTTCAAACTCCGTCTTATCAGTCCATGGTGCATCCCCGGTCCCTGCTCAGTCTAAACACTTATTTTAACCATTCTGGCACAATTTCACTTCTCCTCTTTTCTGGAAATGTAAGTAAAGCTATTCGCAACAGTTTGGTGGAAAAACAGCGAGGTTTGGAAGACATGCTATGGGGAAGTTCCCCATTGGGCATTGTGGGATTGCGTAAATATGCGCAGTGTGAGCATCTGAGCTGCGCTGGGACGTGCTGCGGATCACTGCTGATATCTGACCATCTGTGGCTGGAGGAGTGTGGAGAAAGGAGGTGTCTGAAGAGGTTTATATTTCACATGTCATTCTAATAGCCATGATGTGGTCCAGTCTAACAGCCCATGAAATGGTGCAGAGAGAGGACCCTCCCAGTGTAGTGCAGCAGTTAGGGAGCCGGGACTGTAACTCTGTCAGTTCTCCTTGAGCAAAGCACTTCACCTAAATTTCTTCATTAAAAGTATCCAGCTGTGTAAATGGATGGAGTTTAAAAATGTTAGCTGGAGAAGAGCATCTGCTGGGAGCCAGAAATGTAGTGTAAAGAATGACAGCGTTCTGAGATGTAGTGTAAAGAATGACAACGTTCTGAGATGTAGTGTAAAGAATGACAGCGTTCTGAGATGTAGGGTAAAGAATGACAACGTTCTGAGATGTAGTGTAAAGAATGACAGCGTTCTGAGATGTAGTGTAAAGAATGACAGCGTTCTGAGATGTAGTGTAAAGAATGACAACGTTCTGAGATGTAGTGTAAAGAATGACAGCGTTCTGAGATGAAGTGTAAAAAATGACAGCGTTCTGAGATGAAGTGTAAAGAATAACAGCGTTCTGAGATGTAGTGTAAAGAATAACAGCGTTCTGAGATGTAGTGTAAAGAATGACAGTGTTCTGAGATGTAGTGTAAAGAATAACAGCGTTCTGAGATGTAGTGTAAAGAATGACAGCGTTCTGAGATGTAGTGTAAAGAATGACAGCGTTCTGAGATGTAGTGTAAAGAATGACAGCGTTCTGAGATGTAGTGTAAAGAATGACAGCGTTCTGAGATGTAGTGTAAAGAATGACAGCGTTCTGAGATGTAGTGTAAAGAATGACAGCGTTCTGAGATGTAGTGTAAAGAATGACAGCGTTCTGAGATGAAGTGTAAAGAATGACAGCGTTCTGAGATGTAGTGTAAATGACAGCGTTCTGAGATGTAAAGAATGACAGCGTTCTGAGATGTAGTGTAAAGAATAACAGCGTTCTGAGATGAAGTGTAAAGAATGACAGCGTTCTGAGATGTAGTGTAAAGAATAACAGCGTTCTGAGATGTAGTGTAAATAATGACAGTGTCCTGTGGCGCGCCCAGTGTGTGCTAATGAAGGTACCCGATCCTGCTGGGTTCTCCTTGACTTCCACGTTGGAATGTAATAATACAGCACAGACTTGGCTGCCGGTGCTCAGCTGGATTTTCCTGTGAATACAGCATATACAACTACCGTTCACCAAGCAGGGATATTTTGAACACAAACTATTTCTGGCACTGATTGGCTCGGTTTTGACTCAGAGATGATTATCTAGTAATTACCTTCGTGCTGAACTCGTCTCTAACTGGGCCGCGGAGCCTGCCTGACATAACGAGTCGTCTCCCTGTGAAACTTTCTGCAGCAGGTCAGACATCTTCCAAGTTCATTAGTGAGTCAGCCAAAGGCTAATGGTGTACTCCAAATTTTGGATTGACTACCCAGAGAAATATCCTCAAACCTGAAGCTGAAAGTAGAGAGGAACGACTTTGAAAAATTTTGTCAGAAAATTGACAATTTTATTACTCCAACTTTACACACATATAGTACTGTGACATCGGTAATTGTGCCAAAAATAAAACTCACATGGGAAAGGAGTCCAACTATTCATATTTTTGACATGGCGATTTTCTGACATTGATTGTGCATCATTTTCAGACTACAGGATGTGATACTCGTATCAGCATAAGGCAGGGGGCCTTAAAGTGAAGCAGCCGTGCAGCACTCAGCATGCATTACAATCCCACCTGAACACAGGTGCAGTGTGGTGTGAGATTGTGTTGCTGCGGTGACCCACTTGCAGTCATGTTGGATTTGTTGTTTTTGAACTTAAGGGCTAGTGTCTGTCGGGAGATGCGGTCAGGGCACATCGAGTGTGTCAGGTGTCCTTCACTCCTGGTGACCGCACCGTTACTCAGCATCTATGTCAGATTCAGCCACAGCCTTGGCTGTGATTGGCCAGGAATGTTCTCACATGAAACAAACAAACCCTCGGTTGTCAGGTGGTGCACCTCCACTGTCTGGAGCCGAACCAAAGTAAACAGGGAAAGAAAGCATAGAACAGTAGGCCGTACATTCACTGTATAAGGTGAAGACTGTAGGTAACACATGCACAGAACATCAGAGTGTCCGTAGATTCAGCCCCAGCTGTGTGTGTCTGTATGGATGTCTCTGTAGATTCAGCCCCAGCTGTGTGTGTGTGTGTGTGTGTGTGTGTGTGTGTGTGTGTATATATGGATGTCTCTGTAGATTCAGCCCCAGCTGTGTGTGTGTGTGTGTGTGTGTGTATGGATGTCTCTGTAGATTCAGCCCCAGCTGTGTGTGTGTGTGTGTATATATGGATGTCTCTGTAGATTCAGCCCCAGCTGTGTGTGTGTGTGTGTGTGTGTATATATGGATGTCTCTGTAGATTCAGCCCCAGCTGTGTGTGTGTGTGTGTGTGTATATATGGATGTCTCTGTAGATTCAGCCCCAGCTGTGTGTGTGTGTGTGTGTGTGTGTGTATATATGGATGTCTCTGTAGATTCAGCCCCAGCTGTGTGTGTGTGTGTGTGTGTATATATGGATGTCTCTGTAGATTCAGCCCCAGCTGTGTGTGTGTGTGTGTGTGTGTGTGTGTGTATATATGGATGTCTCTGTAGATTCAGCCCCAGCTGTGTGTGTGTGTGTATATATGGATGTCTCTGTAGATTCAGCCCCAGCTGTGTGTGTGGATGTCTCTGTAGACTGAGTCTGACCCATAGCCTGGTATGTCTCTCCTGCAGATGTTCATTTTCCACAACATCACCATCACCGAACCGCAGAACTTCACCCAGTGCACCACCCAGGGCAGCTTCTCCCGCCACTGGCAGGAGACCGTTTACAACATGTTCACTTTCGTCTGCCTCTTCCTCCTGCCCCTCGTCATCATGATCTTCTGCTACACCCGCATCCTGGTGGAGATCTCCAAACGCATGACTAAAGGAAACAGTGAGTGGAAGGACCCCTACCTGTGCTGGGACATAAATTACACTACTCAACATCTGCATGCAGTGTGTTACAGGACCTCTCCCCGACGTTAATTCACTTATAAGCTGTGGGTGTTTGACAGGCCCTGTCCTCTGCCTGTATGTGCTTTGTGTTCTCTTACAGCTTTACTCCATCATTTCCTTTGAGTATGCCATGCTTTATTGGGGACGTGCAAAATGTGTGTTTGGAGAGAACAGATAGCTCAGTCAGCTGGGCAGCCGTCTTGCCCACGTTGGTCCCTGGGAGACTGGGGTTTGAGTCCCGGCTCCAGCCCTCCTATCTATGCCTCCTCTTCTCTGTGTCCCTCTCAGCTTTCCCGCTGTCTGAATAAAAACCACAGAGGGTGGTTTGGCCATTTTCCTTTATAAAAAAAGAAAAAAGGTCTGTTTGAATGTGTCCTATTCATTCTAACATAGCAGAAGTCCTTGAAGAGGCTGCAGTCACATTCTTACAGAGACTGAGGTCCATTTTGACTGAATCCCACCCTTTCTATCTTTCAGTATCTTCCAAAGAGGTGCACCTTCGCCGCTCAAAAAACAACATCCCGAAGGCGCGGATGCGGGCACTGAAGATGAGCATCGTCATCGTCGTGTCCTTCATCGTGTGCTGGACGCCATACTACCTGCTGGGTCTTTGGTATTGGTTCAGTCCGGACGGGCTGGAGGAGACCGTGTCCCACTCGCTCACCCACATGCTGTTTGTGTTCGGCCTGTTTAACGCCTGCCTGGACCCCATCACCTACGGCCTGTTCACTGTGCGCTTCCGCCGCGGCCTCAAGCGCTACTGCCGTGGAGCCACTGCCCTGGTCGAGTCCGACAACAACTCCACCGCCTCCTTCGTCCGCTCCGGTTCCACCTTCCACATGAAGCGGGTGGGGGGGTGCGGGGGGCCGCGCATCGGACAGAGAGAGCCTGAGAAGAAGGCTGAGGGCCAAAGCAGCTACCTGACCATTTGTGAGAGCGATGTGGGTGACCCCATCCGCTGCAGCCCCGACAGTATGCTATGAGATGGGGGTACCCAATCTCTAACTACTCAGGACAGCATGGTGTGGAGGGGGTACCCCAAAATTCTCTCTACTCTGGACAGTGTGGTGTGAAAGGCGTATCTCAATCTCTCTTTAGCCTGGTTTGGGGGTGCAGATGGGGTGTTTCAGTGACAGCGCGCAGAGAACACAGCCGAAGGTTTAATGTTGTGGCACACTTAGACCAATGGGTGACACTGTCACAATGCCGATAATAATAAACTTTGATCAGATGTTAAACTATTAGCACAACAAATGAAAGATTAACATGATATCATATAAGATATGTAAACAGACAGAACATGAAAGCAATGAAATTAAATAATGAAAAACAATTAGAGAAATTTAAAAAAGGGACTTACAGAATTACAAAGATTAAAAGTAAAGAAAAAATTAATTTCATTAAAATGTTTGTAGAGGGATCTGAAAAGACACAGCTATGTTATAATATCACTAAGGATTGAAGTGTTTTATTTTTTTGGGGAGGGCATCATTGTCCTCCTCTATGACCTCTCTCTGTACTACATCACTTAAGGCATGAAGGAACAGGCCTGATGCGACTGACATACCAATGATTGTGAATATTCACACAATAAAATGTCCATCTCCAAAACTGAAAGTCATTTATATAATATTTTAATGATTATCAAGTAAAACAGCCCCTAAACAGTCATAACATTTACTGCGCTAATTCAGCCTACAATTAGCAGTTATCATTTAATCTTGTTTCCATAGTTCTGACAGGTCTGGTAAGGAGGGTGCTACTGTTTTTAGCGTGTTTGTGCTTTGGTTATTTTGTTTTTAGAGGAGTGCCGTCTAGACTAATGATGTGTGTGTGTGGATACGCTGTGGCTGTTTACTCAGTGAATCTGTACAGTGTCTGAGCAGCAACAATCCAAAAAAAACAAGGAAAAATCCTTCACATTCTCTAACTCAGTCTCTCCCTTGTGCTCTCTCACTCACTCCCATTCTAACTCAGTCTCTATCTCTCTCTCTCTCTCTCTCTCTCACTCAATCTACTTCACTCCAGCTCATTCTGGCCTCTGCTTTGTCCAGGATGTAATGCCTCATTTAAAATGGTTGCTTCCAATGACTGCAATCAAATTTTTTGAGAAATCGGGTCTTCTGCATCCAAGCAACATGGGGTCTTATCCTTTCAGTTCCACTTTCTACCTCTTTTGCATTTGGTGTTTATAAGTGCATGTTTCAGTGTTGCTTTCTTTGCCAAAAAAAAATCACAGTACAGGTTAATGACATCATCAGAGGCCAGAACATGGGGGACATCAGCAGAGGTGGCAGGACAGACAAAAGAATCATGGGGGACACAGAGTAGCCGTAAGCCATCAGACAGCATAAGACATCATGCGTTATATTTATATAAAGTGGATATTTATATTTTTTTCAGGATGTTGATTCAGGCCATGTCCGGTATATAAAGTAGGGGAATCAACATTCAAAGAAATAAAATATAGAACACTGTAGTATGTATTTGTGCTGTGTAATATGCATATTAAATTTGTAATGTGCACATTGTAAAATAAGAATGTTGTGTATAACTCTGAAACTGTGTACTCTCATACTGTAATCCTTACAGAAATGAACCCAAACAATCATCAGGATATTTTGAGTCACACATTTGTATGTTTGATATTTATTAAAAGCTATGTAAAGGTGTTTGAAGTGACAATCAAGGTTTACAATAAATAATGAACAGAAAATGTGGACATTGCGGTTCTGTTGTGCTGTTGGACAGAGACTGTCTGACAGCAGCAGGTCATACCACTTCGTAGCAGGGGAGTGATGTTTCATTAAACCAAATCCAGGAGCTGCTGTGTATTATCAGTTAGTAGTGATTTAGACCAATGACTGCACTGACTGCGGAAACGTTTTTGATTGGTTAAAGTCAATGTTTGACAGCTGCGTGTAGTTCCACCCTAAACCTATGTGAAACCTCACACCAAGCAAAGACTGCTACAACCAACAAGTAAACCCTGTCTATGGAAGGAATTGGGACACCTCAAAAGAACACCCCCAGGTGAAATGGTACATCCCTCCACTGAAAATGTACCCAGTAGTTGTTTAATATAACCCTCAATAGAATCATGTCAATGTTTATCATCATCATCATCTTAATTATTATTGAGGAAATCCTATTATACACTGCGTTCCACATTATTATGCAAATTGTATTTAAGTGTCATAAAGGTTACATTTTTAGTTTTTCAATTAAACTCATGGATGGTATTGTGTCTCAGGGCTCTTTGGATCACTGAAATCAATCTCAGACACCTGTGATAATTAGTTTGCCAGGTGAGCCCAGTTAAGGGAAAAACTACTGAAGAAGGACGTTCCACATTATTAAGCAGACCACCATTTTTGAGCAATATGGGAAAGAAAAAGGATCTCTCTGCTTCTGAAAAGCGTGAAATAGTTGAATGCCTTGGACAAGGTATGAAAACCTTTGATATTTCATGAAAACTTAAGCGTGATCATCGCACTGTTAAGAGATTTGTGGCTGATTCAGAGCACACACACATAAAGGCACAATGAGTAAAGTTTCTGCCAGTCAAATACATCGGATTAAGAGAACAGCTGCTAAAATGCCATTACAAAGCAGCAAACAGGTACTTGAAGCTGCTGGTGCCTCTGGAGTCCCGCGAACATCAAGGTGCAGGATCCTCCAGAGGCTAGCAGTTGTGCATAAACCTTCTATTTGGCCACCCCTAAACAATGCTCACAAGCAGGAACGGCTGCAGTGGGCCCAGAAATACATGAAGACTAATTTTCAAACAGTCTTGTTCACTGATGAGTGCCGTGCAACCCTGGATGGTCCAGATGGATGGAGTAATGGATGGTTGGTGGATGGCCACCATGTCCCAACAAGGCTGTGACATCAGCAAGGAGGTGGAGGAGTCATGTTTTGGGCCGGAATCATGGGGAGAGAGCTGGTCGGCCCCTTAAGGGTCCCTGAAGGTGTGAAAATGACCTATGAAAAGTATGTGGAGTTTCTGACAGACCACTTTTTTCCATGGTACAAAAAGAAGAACCGTGCTTTCCGTAACAAAATCATCTTCATGCATGACAATTGACCATCTCATGCTGCAAGGAATACCTCTGCATCATTGGCTGCTATGGGCATAAAAGGAGAGAAACTCGTGATGTGGCCCCCATCCTCCCCTGACCTCAACCCTATTGAGAACCTTTGGAGCATCCTCAAGCAAAAGATCTATGAGGGTGGGAGGCAGTTCGCACCCAAACAGCAGCTCTGGGAGGCTATTCTGACATCCTGCAAAGAAATCCAAGCAGAAACTCTCCAAAAACTGACAAGTTCAATGGATGCAAGAATTTTGAAGCTGCTATCAAATAAGGGGTCACTTGACCTGTTAAGATGTTTTTGATTGAAATAGCTTTTGATTTCAGTAAATATGACCTCCTAATGCTATTAAACAAATAACCATTTTCAACCTATAAAATGTTTTGAAACTCTGCATAATAATTTGGAACAGTACATTTTTAAGTTTTTTATTTTTGAAAAAAATACTGTTATCATTGGGAGGTTTGTTCAATAACATTCAAATTATACTGTAACGGTTAATGACTTTAAAATTATGCTGACTGTCATTTTCATTGACTATTTAGAAAATCGGAGAAAAATATCATTTGCATAATAATTTGGAACACGGTGTAGTCCAATCATAGTACAGATCTGTCAATAACTAAATATATGCAGTTCACTATTGGGAGGGTTAATTGTGGCTGGATCATGTGACTAGAGCTGCTGACACTCTGCTGTAACTGTGACAACCTTGCGCAGGTCAGCCGGAGATCGGCAGCTGATCCGTCTTAATCTCCATCCAGACGGCAATCAGAAACACATCAGGAATGACCCCCTTCCTGTCTCCGTCATGGAAATTAGCCACTTAAACACACACTGCGCTAACATTGAGCCAGCCCCGTTCACACACTGCGCTAATGTGTTCCAGTCGGCTTATTTCTTGGAACACCTGTGGGCACGTGCAGCATTTGGCATCCAGAATGTGTCACACACTCGCACACGCACGCACGAGCACACACGGTCCCATGATAAAGGAGGCACGTCCAGCCTGTTAATTATCGTCGGGATTGACATGCGTGTCTGATGGCAAGGACATCTTTTCATAATAAGTATGAAAACCAAGCAGATATGATACAATTCTACATGGTGTCTGCTGAACAGGAGGAGGACTGGAATCAGAGAAGGCACAGAAAAACCATGGAGAATCGAACAGAGGCATTCTCACTGCACCGTACATGTAATTAAGGCTGACAGCTTTCAGTGTGATTGGACATCACCAGCACATGCCAATAAGGCTGAAATTTGATTGGTTGAAGGCTCACTCCAGCCATACTCCTGCTTTCACTTGAAGATGCATTCATAAGCGGCATGTCGGAAATTTAAGGAAAGTGCTGGAAAAGTAATTTCCCTCATTTTCTCAGTGATCTTCTGAACATGTACAATATATTGCATATGTAATATCTGTAATCTATATACCCAAGGATGTTTGGGATGCTTAGAAATCCAGGATGCTGATCTCAGACACCCGGGACGTGGAATCTCAGACACCCGGGACGCTGAATCTCAGACAACCAGGATGCTGATCTCAGACACCCGGGACGCGGAATCTCAGACAACCAGGATGCTGATCTCAGACACCCGGGACGCGGAATCTCAGACAACCAGGATGCTGATCTCAGACACCCGGGATGCTGAATCTCAGACAACCAGGATGCTGATCTCAGACACCCGGGATGCTGAATCTCAGACAACCAGGATGCTAATCTCAGACAACCAGGATGCTGATATCAGACACCCGGGACGCTGAATCTCAGACACCCGGGACGCGGAATCTCAGACACCCGGGACGCGGAATCTCAGAGACCCGGGATGCTGAATCTCAGAGACCCGGGATGCTGAATCTCAGAGACCCGGGATGCTGAATCTCAGAGACCCGGGATGCGGAATCTCAGACACCCGGGATGCGGAATCTCAGAGACCTGGGCCATTTTAACATAAGAGTCATTAGATCCACTGATGCGTTTTCTTGGAAGTGACAGCTAAGAAATGTCACAGTGGACCTGATGTGTGCGTCTCACAGAAGATGCATTTTCTATTTCCTCATGATTCTCACAGCTTCTGGCTACCAGCTGACTAATCGGTACTGACAAATGCATGAAAAACATGCTGACATTACCAAGATCAATTAAAAAGTGTTACAAGTTTCCAGTGTCCAGGGCTGTTTCAGGCGAATTTTCTTTACAGGCTCCAATTAACAATATATAGGCCTATATTTATCGTCTTCAATTAAGCTAAACTAATACAACACATAACCACGAACACAACCAACCAAGAACAACCCATTCATTCTGTTCAGACTCATCATTTAACGGCACTCTAGAGCAGTGATTTTCAACAGGCTCCCACAATCAGGAGCATTTTCATCTGGCCTGCGAGCGTTTTACATGCCCCCATATTTGTGCAGCCTCCTTTTCTTCTATTGTCATGAAACTAGCCCATGTAAATTTGATGATTCCAAGTGCCACCACAACAGAGCGCTAACGAGCAGCGCATTTATTTTGACTATGAAAATGAAATTTTTGTAATCGCTACTAACTGCAAACATACAGCGGCACTTCAAAACCAAACACACAGGTTTCCATGCCAACTTCCCACCCAGGTCTGTGGTATGTAAAGGTAAAACTGACCCTTGGAAAAATAGTTTTAGAATGTTTAGAATGTGTAAAAACGTGGTGTAGACTGTGAATAGGGTTGCAGAATCCCTTAAAATGGTGCTCTGTTACCCCTCACTGCTAAGAAGGTGTCTGTATTTCAGAGACTCTCCAGACAGGTGTGCGGCCTCATAAGGACACAGGCAGAGGGCCAAGTCATCACTTTGGAAAATGCAATCGGTCTGTCACTGCCCGCGTTTGTGTTCTGCGGCGCCTCTGTAGATGTGATGGCCTACTCAGCAGTACCTGCGACTGGTCCTTCTGATGCTGGATAAAAGTATTTCATTTCATGGTGCTTCTGAGCAGCTAATCGCAATAATGCCCAGACCATGCAAGGCAGAACTTCACATCAGGTAGACATTTCTGGTGCCCCTGTGAGTATGTGCATCAGCGCCGCCGTTAGCATGATGGAAGTATGTCCTACACATGAATGCTGTTCTTTAAGGCTTTGCGCTCTGCCTGGTCCTGTCTGCCTGAATCAAAGAAACTTTGATTTCAATGTCTATTAGTAAAATGGCTCATCTGTATTTGCCATGAATGAAACAAACAAAGACACACCAACACTGCAGTTTACAACAACACAAAGTTTGCAATGTAAATTATGAACATCACAGCATGTAAACAGCCATACTTAATCCATGGCCTACTGCGCTGCGGCGAGCGCATGAAGACCTAACAACAGATTTACTCACCATGACAATGCAGACAGACTACATCACAGCGGATGTATGACACCTTCAGGTTAGCATACTGCACACAACCAGCTAGCCAACTACATACAGCACAAATCTATGTAAATTATGAGCCCCGTGGCAGGTGCAAGAACAGTACAATATTAACAGACCCTGGTAAGCAAATACAACTTCACTCACCATGCTATTGGTATAACAGGTTTCAGTTTTGCATGAATATGCATACAGAACAAACACACAGCACAGGAATATAATGAATGGAGGCATACTCACCAGGGTTGTCATCATTTCTTTAGTGGTTTGTAAAATTTTCTCTCTTGATATTTTTTCATGATTAACTTGGGTTTTTGCTGCTGTTTTCCTCAGCAGCTCCATGGAAGCCCATGTGATCAGAGCCTTTGACCTGGAGCCAGAATCAAAACCCAGTCCCTCACAGTGCCCAAGCTGAGCACCAGCTCATTCTCTCTGCGGCTTATTGGCCACAGGTGGCCCAAATCAACACAGCCTCAACCTATAAACCAATTGAGGAGGCTCTACCCACCAGCCTCAGCTCAGAACAAGGAATGGAGTTTGGGAAAGAATGGTCTTCCAAGTTGCAGACAAAGCCATCCATAGCACTTCCTGCTTCCTGCTTCCTGCTTCCTGCTTCCTGTCACTGCCCCCCACACCCTCAACATTACTACTGTGTCTTCCTTCATGTCCATACAGAAGAAATGGGATTTGTATATTCTGTCTATAATTTTGTTATTTGGAAACTTTAAATACAACACATGAAGTTGGCTTGAGACATATGGCAGCAGACTAGACACAGTACTTTTAGTATTCAAATGTATATGTGATTTAGGATACCCTTGTAGCCTGAGAAATGTGTGGGAGCACTGAGTGGGAGGATAGAAGAAGTTGTGATTCTTCAGGATGTCCTTGTAGTTGTTTCTGCCTGTTGTTAACTGCTAGATTTGCCATTTTGTGCAGGTCACTGACTTCTGAAAGCTTTGGACCACTTTGAAATGACTTTTACTTTGAATTCAACCTGGACAAAATTCTATGTGACAATCCCATATTCAAGGGCTCAATACTGCAGGTAATTATAGAGAATCAATCCAACCATGTTTTAGGTAGAAGGAAGGAATTGGACAGTCTTATAATTATATTTTAAGGTTAATATCTATTAATGTTTGAAGGTTAAAAAGCAAAAACAAACAAATAACAGGCTTGCTACTTCCAGCATATGTGGAATTTATCCTCAATTATGCTCAAACATATAACCCAGTTGTCACACAAGAAGACGGTAAGGTCATAAGTCACCCACACAAAATGAAGCTACATGCAGCTAATGGCAGGGAATGTTGGAGACACACCATCTGTGCTCTCTGCTGCCTGTGAGCGGGAGTGTCAGCCAAAGCTCTCGCATGGCCTGCATGCGGGTTATTTAAATTGGTCCCCCATTGTATGTCTGCAATGCGTCTCCACTGAGGAGCGGTCCCTCTGTGGTGACCACACTGCACCAGAACACTGTGCCCTTCATCCAGGATAATAACCATATTATCACATTAGCAGGTCCAGTGTGTGCCGGAACATCCATTTTAAATCTTCTGATTTATTCCTTAACTATAGGACTAAGAGGAGGCATACTGGGATGTGTGAGTGTTTTTTCTCTGTGTTTCTGTGTTCAGTCCAAACTGTACTGGTACTTCACTCTTGAAGTACTTTAACTTTGAATAGTGAATTTAATTACACTAATTTATTTTGACATTTTTATCATGTTCATGTCACCTGCAGAATTTCACTGAATCCACAGCATGTTCAGGTAGTGATGAAACAGTCATGAGCTTCAGGTAAATCCAGACCCTTCCTGTAACTCACCCTCACACTCGCTACACAGCATTCGGCTGCTCTCTGATACCCCTGAAGGTGGATGAATTGATTAAACATTTAAGGTCCAGCTTGGGCTCACAGGAAAGAATCGATGCAGCAATCTATTACTAAGGAACGGGGATGAAAATAAGAGATATTTTTTTCTTGAATCATTTAAATGGTGAAAATAAGCATGACTGTGACCCTGCACGACTCGACTCATATGGCACTGAAAGCAAGACAAAAGCCCACACACAATAATGAATAATTCATCATTTCATTTCATGCATAAATATTTGTCATGCATATGTATTTTTGCCTTTATTTATCCATGCTAGTTCCATGCTGACGACTCGGTTCTCTTTTACAGAACTGCAGAATCAGGAAGGGAAATGAGATTCAGAGTTTACCACTGATATTAACAGGAGTCACAGGGCCAGGAGATGCAATACAGTGTATTAATACGAAAGAAGCATCTACTCGTCTGCTCTTCACTGTGGGTGTGACGTCCGCGTCTGCGCTTCACTGTGGGTGTGACGTCCCGTCTGTGCTTCACTGTGGGTGTGACGTCCTGTGTGTGCTTCACTGTGGGTGTGACATCCCGTCTGCACTTCACTGTGGGTGTGATGTCCCGTCTGTGCTACACTGTGGGTGTGACGTCCCGTCTGTGCTTCACTGTGGGTGTGACGTCCTGTGTGTGCTTCACTGTGGGTGTGACATCCTGTGTGTGCTTCACTGTGGTGTGACGTCCCGTCTGCACTTCACTGTGGGTGTGATGTCCCGTCTGTGCTTCACTGTGGGTGTGACATCCTGTGTGTGCTTCACTGTGGGTGTGACGTCCTGTGTGCGCTTCTCACTGTGGGTGTGACGCCCTGTCTGTGCTTCACTGTGGGTGTGACGTCCCGTGTGTGCTTCACTGTGGGTGTGACGTCCCGTCTGTGCTTCACTGTGGGTGTGACATCCTGTCTGTGCTTCACTGTGGGTGTGACGTCCCGTCTGTGCTTCACTGTGGGTGTGACGTCTCGTCTGTGCTTCACTGTGGGTGTGACGTCTCGTCTGTGCTTCACTGTGGGTGTGATGTCCCGTCTGTGCTTCACTGTGGGTGTGACGTCCCGTCTGTGCTTCACTGTGGGTGTGACGTCCTGTGTGCGCTTCACTGTGGGTGTGACGCCCTGTCTGTGCTTCACTGTGGGTGTGACGTCCCGTCTGTGCTTCACTGTGGGTGTGACGTCTCGTCTGTGCTTCACTGTGGGTGTGACGTCCTGTGTGTGCTTCACTGTGGGTGTGACGTCCCGTCTGCACTTCACTGTGGGTGTGATGTCCCGTCTGTGCTTCACTGTGGGTGTGACATCCTGTGTGTGCTTCACTGTGGGTGTGACGTCTCGTCTGTGCTTCACTGTGGGTGTGACGTCCCGTCTGTGCTTCACTGTGGGTGTGACGTCCCGTCTGCGCTTCACTGTGGGTGTGACGTCCTGTGTGTGCTTCACTGTGGGTGTGACGTCTCGTCTGTGCTTCACTGTGGGTGTGACGTCCCGTCTGTGCTTCACTGTGGGTGTGACGTCCTGTCCAACAGAAGCAGCCTTCTATAGACAGTGATATATGTAAGTAAATGTTTAGTTTGTATGTGTTGGTATGTATGTATATAGTTTGTATGTGTTGGTATGTATTTATATAGTTTGTACATTGTGAGATGCTCTCTTCTCTCCTCTTGCTCAGTGTGTTCTCCTGCCATCTTCCCAGGTCTGTCAGATGTTAATGTGAAGAGACAGTCCCAGCCTGAGTAAAGGTTCAATAAAAAAAAGGTAAA
>JAFBMS010003045.1:0-20439 GCA_019788955.1 Albula glossodonta
AAGATTTGTTCATAAACTAATGGTTCAATATCTAATTTGGCCAATCCACCACTTGTTGGTGTGCGTGGCTCACAAATTACAAAGCACCTAAACCAATCAAATCCTCCCTCAGTAATCTTGTAATCTTCTGGCACCAATCAGATTGCAGGAAACCAATTGACCAACAACTGGGCTAGCCTCTCTTCACAGTAGTAAAGAGCACAGAAAGCGCATAGGTGCTAAATAAACCAACACACTCCAGACTCTAACCTGAGACTCCCACTGGCTCCTTAAACTGTCCCCAAAAGTTGGTTATCAGTATTAGAAAAGGGGAACATACGTTCACATGATCACATCAAAGACAAATATAATATAATAACTTCATAGGGAACATTCCATACAAAATATATTGAAAAGCCCTTTAGATCATTCTTTTCAGTAGGAGAATACATTAAATTATTCATAAAACAAAAGGATTAATTCGATACTGTGGCATTGTACATATTTCTTAAATGATTTTTTATTGCATTGTGGAGTGAAGGGTATTACTCTGTACATGCAAAGTGTATGAAATATCCATGACAAAAAATTGCTTTTTTTATTCATCTTTCCAGCCTCCCTGCTTTAAAGCAATATGCTGGGCTAGGCCCAATATCAATTCAGTTCTGCTCGCCTATCAGACATCAAGACTGAGATTGCAGCTGGAGTCAAGACTGGTCATTATATACACAAAGAGGGTTAATTTTGATATTGACTGCACAGCAAAAATAATCCGATGTGCCCTGCAATCAAAGTCAGTTTTAATTTCACCAATTTAATTTGATCGGTTGCCTTGACTCCTATAAACTCATATAAGTAATTTATTGTGTAAATTTTGTTTTGTGAGTGAGAGCTGTGAAGATGGACAGCTTTGCTGTCAGAAAGGGAACCCAACCAAGAGGGAGTCATTTTAAAATCAACTGAAGATGATAAAAAGCTGGGAAGATGCCGCGATAGGAATATGTGCATACTTTGACGTGTGCGGTTTTCCTGCGGGGATACGTGTACGTGTTTGCCCGTGCCTGTGCATGTGTTATTGTGAGTTCACATGGATGTAAGGTGTAACAGTCAGCCCTTGAATCCATTTCCATATATACAAACATACTCTCACTCACACACATATATACAAACATACTCTCACTCACACACACATACACAAATCCATAATTGCATGCACCCAGAGAAGCACACCCAAACACATATATACACCTCCATAAACCATGTGTTTATGTATTTCTGCAGAGTCAAGTGTGTATATTGTTTTCTGTTTTGATTTGCTTGGATGTGTATTTGTGTTTTTCTGTATGTGTAGGTATGTACACAGGTGCGTACTTTTGTGTGAAGGTGTGTTTTTGTGAGTGTGTTTGTATTTGTATACAGCTCCAGTATGTATGCCTGTGTGCATGCATTTATGTGTGTGAATATCTGTGTGTATGCATGTATAGTGTGTGTGTGTGTGTGTGTGTGTATACTGGTGTGTGTATTTCTCTGTGTGCGCTTGCTTGTGTGTGTGTGTATTTTTCTGTGTACGCATGCTTGAGTGTGTGTGCGTGTATGTGTGTGTGTATTTTTCTGTGTGTGCATGCTTGTATACGTGTCTGTGTGTGTGTGCACATGCGCGTGTGTGTGCGTGGGTGTTTGTGCTTTTGTGTGTTTCTCCAGCCGGCTCCTGAACGCTCTCCATTGGAGTGTGAATAATGGAAGCGGCTCAGCCAGCGTGGACAGGCAGTGTGCAGTGACACTCCACGCTCCGAAAAGTTTGCTTTTCACCTCTGAATGAAACACATCTTTTATAAAAGTTCCACTACATTACACATGGCGACTTCCTGCTCCACTGCCAATATGCATTTTACATGGGCCGCCTTCCCACATCATCACAATTCAAGGACCATCCTCTCTAATAAGGGAACAATATTCTACAATAATCCCTCTCTGAAGTCAACCTGAATTCAGAAAAATGGGAGAATTTGGGTCGGAATAAATATAACATTAAAAAACGCCCACTCCTGAAAGCACCTGCTACCTGTCAAATCAAAGCCTACAAGCTGCAAAACCCTGGAAAAGAGGACATGAATAGGGATATGACTAAAAGAAAAGTGTGAAAGAAAAAATGTGATTGAGAATAAAAACTCATGAAGCTGGCTTCTGTGTAGCAATGAAAGCTATGAATAATAATAGGCACGTATAAGAATAAAAATATCTATAAAACATATGCAACTTTACCCTCTTTGTAGCCATCAATATGCAATCATTTCTCTTAGTTTTATGATATTGGAACTCTTTGACTGAGACAGTAATACCAACCACCATTATACTGATGGTCAAATACAGAGAAACTCAGCTAACAGGAAAGAATGTAGATCATCTTTTCAATGGGTTTTAGCATAATGTTGCGATGTGAACATTCCATAATTCATTCCTCAGTTTGCATGTGCCTCCATTCTAAGAACGTTGCTTTCGGTCAGGTTCAGTTGACAAGTTTGGCTGAGGTCTCAAGAAAACATTCAGAGTCAATAACGTTCCAGGAGCATGAAGCAAAATGGACAAAATTCACACCCCAGGGACCGTTTTCTCCATCATTCAAAGAATGATCTGGCAACCCAAAAATGTTTGCTGGGAGTGCAACTGTAGTTGTTTGAAGATACTGGTAAAAGTATGAGGAGAAGCAAAATTGGTCTAGAAATCAAGCGGAGAGAACACAGGATGTGGACGTGCCACCTTTCCTCTCAGAAACATCTTTATTTCACAGCATCTGCCATAAGCGCTCCGAGGTGTGAGTGCTGTGTGTCTCATGATACAGAACACAGAATTTTAGGTGTTTTTCCTGAGATGAATCATTAAGCCACTCATTTGCACGATTTATTTTATCACTCTGTGTTTTTCGGATTCATGGTGGGCACACTGGTCACAGTTAGGAGCGCAAGAACAGAATCCACACGGTGAGTGGGGTGCAGGCTGCACCCATAAACGTGGTTAGTTAGTGGAAACATTTCAAACATTTTAAACAATTCCAGGGGCTGTTTGTCAACAATTCAAGGCTGTGAGTTTCTAAAGTAATATGAAATTCAGTGGTATGAACTCTCAGACAATGATACAGTACTTAACCCCCCCTTCCTTTTGGCTGAAAGAAATTGGGACAGTAGTTAGGATTATGAACCCCCCCCTAGAAAAGGAGAGGATGAAGGTGGAGATGGGGAGGAGGTGGGATGCCGGAAATGCTGAGCACGATGGGTAAAAGGTACGTGGTGTTTATGTACCTGTAGGGACCGGAAGGGGTGCAATAGGTAGGGGGGTTGTCTGAGAGTTCTTCTCCCGAATCTCTGTTTTACCAAACTACAACATGTAAGAGATTGTGAAAGAAATCAGACATTTGGCACCCAGAGAGGCTTATTTTCTTAGGAAACGGTCCAATATCTCACTATGAACTATTCACTTGTATAATGGCATTCCAAGATGGTCAGAAGCTACTCTGAAGGCAAAGAGGGGACCAGGACCTTATAATACATACATTGTTTGGTGTTTCCATGTGTTTGTCTCTCCTCTGTATATATTGGGGGTTTACACTGAAATTAGGTTATGCGTCAGTGAGATGTATAGGTTTGCATTGTTGCTTTGTTGTCAACCTTTTTTTCCCATCTGTCTTTTTTGAGAATAAAAACAAAATGAAAGCTGATCTCCTTTCTCTGCGCTGGTGATCTTTTTCAGTGGACCTCAGAGCCTGGTTTTCCTGGGCTACCGTGCCTTGGTTTCCACTGTCCATAAATACATTTCTCTCATTGAAAAAAACAGCACGGGCTATTTTTTATGGATAAACAAAACAGAGCAAAACAACCCGAAGGCAGCTCTCATTTTCCATAGGAGCTGAACCTTCAGGGTAAAACTCGAATTTCTGTTGACTGTTAGTCTGGTGTCTTTGTGGCAATCAACTGTCTCGCTTTTTTGTTGGAGGGTGATATTATTCTGCTTGAAAAGTCTGAATGACAGCGGTTGACTTTGATTCTCCGGAAGGCCATCGCTGTTGTGGATTTTTACATCTCGCACAGAAGCACTTGCAGTTCATCACAGACAGAAGGTTACAAAGTTTAACAGCGGAAACGACAGCACAGTTCAGTTAGACTGCATGCAAAGATTTTTATTTATTTTTTTTTGTGATGCTTCTGTCAGAATCCAGTATCTAAACAGAACAATTCAGTCACTGCAAAACAGATTTACTTTGTTTTCTTCTTCACAAACATATATATAGAAAAAAAAATCAAGGTTACGTTTTAGCTGTGGTTTGTGAGGATAAAGGTTAAGAGGCAAAGAACAATTCTGTGTTTTATTTATTTGAGCATATTATTAGTTTTATATTCTCTCAGCAACTATTTTGTGATTTAAAAAATGAAGGAAACCATCTCAGGAACATTAAGTGACAGATTTCTCCGCCTGCCCCACAGACACACGCTGGAAGAATTGTCCTTTTCCCGGTAGGATCATTCCCATCATTAAGGCGAGCCTATTGTACGCACACATTGAGACCGTTCAGGCGTGGTCAGATTGCAGTTTAGGCAATATGTCTAAAAGGATGATAGCTTTCAGATAGTCTTTACCCAAATTGTATTGGTAAGACGCTGTATGTCTCTGGCGTTTTCTCTTGCATAACTGACAGCTAAGATATACTGACCGAGCTAATTCCTACCAAGGGTAAAGTAAACTTACGAATGGTTCCTCTGGATTGCAAAATGAGAAAAAAAAAAAGTTTGTGTGCAGAGCCCTGATTTCTGCCCGTAAACATCTGTAAGTTAAATGGTGAAAGATCATTTCAGCTAAGGGTAGGTGAATTCAATAGAGAACATTTGGTAATTTCACAGACCGTGATTTCCACGAACAAAAGTTGAAGCAATTACTCGTAATTACTCCCAGCCGCGCCCTAATCGCCCCCTCCCCCTCCCCACCTTCGCCTCTTCCACTGGCTGCACAGGCGCCTCCTCAATACGGCAAACACCGTCTGTTGGCGATGCCGTCCTCCTCTCTCATTTCACGTCAGAGCAGTCACCGCCGCGTGCCACGGCGAAGACGCAACCGTCAGAGCAGTCACCACCTCGTGCCACAGCGAAGACGCAACCATGGTGGGGGGAGCAGGAGGACAACAAAGACTTTACAGGAGTTTGTCTGCGGCCTTCAAATAAAAAAAATTTTAAAATTCTGTTGTCTTCAGTGATGAACAGGAGCTAAACCGGGAAGCAAAATGGTTTCTCACTTCATATTACATAAGGCATGCTTGTGACCTGAGCTTTTTGTTTGTGATTGTGCTTGTGAGACTGTAAAACATTTCATTTTAATCCTGAATGTCATTAGTTGATCTCTTTAATGTATGCGAAAACTGACCGTTGATTTAGGGAAGAGGCACAAGTGACTCCTGCTCTCTTCTATCGCAGAGCTGGTGACATCACTATATGGATGTACACCAGGAGCTCCCCCGTTCCCTCCTCTCTGCCCCATAGTAACCGAATAACCCTGCCTCCTGGCTGAGAGAGAGACATCGCCCTCCTGCCAATCCCGAAATACTCCCATTCCTCCCTGACAGCAGAGAGCTCGCTGCCTAATGAAGCCGTCAGAAACCCAGCTCATCTCTCTCTCTCCCTCTCCCTCTCCCTCTCCCTCTCCTTCCCCAGCTTAGAAAGCCGCACTGTGTAGATGGATGCCTGTTGAATATATGCTCCCAGCACAGAGATACCTGTTCGGTTTACATGGCTGATCAATATGCACCGCCAGCATAGAAAGACGCCCGCACAGACAGATACAAACACTGACACCTGTTTCTATGGAGCCTTCACAGTTACTCACCTCTTACCCGAGATTCCATTCAGCAACAGCCATATTGTCACCAGCATTAGTGCTGCCATCAGTTATGCACCAACATGGAGGACAAATGAGGACTAAACAGTTGAGGACTGAGGGATGCCAGGCAAAGACTCAGAGAGCTGTAACCCAGTCCGTCAGACGAGGCAATCTGGTCTGTAACAACGCTGTTTTTCCCTGTAAACCGAGCCAATTTAGCCACTCCCACCCGGGACCGTTGGCCTTTTAAAGAGGACCGCAGAGCGCCCTTGGCCCTTGACCTTCCTCAGTTGCTCTGCGGGCTTCCCCTCCGACGGGCCAAAAGCGTCGATATCCAGGTGCATCTCCACTTGACCTGGTCTTGACACGCTGAAAAAGCACAAGCCAGTACTGAGGCATATTTGTAGCCTGGTCGATACGCATCATAACCTGAGAAATATTAAATCCCGATTTCCCTTTCAGTCATGTATTGTTTGCTCACACTGAACCTAAAATCATTGATATACCCATATTTTTTTTTCATTTGGATTTTCTCATTTCTTCAAAGTTGGACTGGCTAAACAGATTCACAGTCCGCTGTCATAGCTGAAACCTCTGCTTTCGGGCTGGGAGAGTGCAATGAAAGCACATGCTCTAATTCAAAAACTGATGATGTTAGCTGACACTTATTTTCACACCACAGTCCATTCCAAGAGCTCAAACAGGAATGAGTCAAGAAACTTCAACAAGCAACTTGTTCAGACAGACTGTGGGTTCCTGTTTGACCAGCAGGGGTCGCCGGTGAGTGATGACACAGAATTCTGTACCCCCCAAGTAAATCCCTTCCCCCCTGCACAAAGACAGGAGTGGTGCCTTAACAGGATGCAGACCATGGGGCCCATCCACACACTGGAGCAGTGACTTAACACCATGCAGACTGTGGGGCCCATCCACACACTGGAACAGTGCCTTAACAGGATGCAGACCATGGGGCCCATCCACACACTGGAACAGTGCCTTAACACCATGCAGACCATGGGACCCATCCACACACTGGAGCAATGTCTTAACAGGATGCAGACTGTGGGGCCCATCCACACACTGGAACAGTGCCTTAACACCATGCAGACCATGGGACCCATCCACACACTGGAGCAATGTCTTAACAGGGTGCAGACTGTGGGGCCCATCCACACACTGGAACAGTGCCTTAACAGGATGCAGACTGTGGGGCCCATCCACACACTGGAGCAGTACCTTAACAGGATGCAGACTGTGGGGCCCATCCACACACTGGAGCAGTGCCTTAACAGGATGCAGACCGTGGGGCCCATCCACACACTGGAACAGTGCCTGAACAGGATGCAGACTGTGGGGCCCATCCACACACTGGAGCAGTGACTTAACAGGATGCAGACCATGGGGTCCATCCACACACTGGAGCAGTGCCTTAACAGGATGCAGACCGTGGGGTCCATCCACACACTGGAGCAGGGCTTTAACTGGATGAGCCACCCATCAGCCTCCATAACAAACCCTTGTTATTTGATAGCTGAGAGTCTTTCTCCTTTTGCAGTCATCATGAGACAGGCACCCACAGTGCATTGCATCGTTTGGGCAGCTGTAGCTCTTTAAGTGTTACAGGGGGAAGGGTGGATGTGTCGAGGAATCAGGCTTCATTCCCTGGGCTTATTCAAACGGCCGATTGCTCTGCCTAACGTAAATGAGCGCGAGGGAGCTTTGGCAGTGAGTTGCGCTTGTTGGCATTGGCGGTAATGACAGTGACAGGCTATCCAAACGGAGACGTCAGGCCAGCTAATGAGCACCCAGCAAAATGACGTTTCAAAGAGGATAGGGTCAACAGATCATTGTCCAGCTTTCTCTTTCTGTCTCTCTCTCTCTCTCTCTCTATCTATCTATTTATCTTTCACACACACACATTCATTTTTTTGTGAACAAGTTTTTATTTAGATTACAACTTTTTTTTAAAATACTTGGAATCACCTCGCATACATGTACACACACACGTTCATAAACTCATACACACCCTCGCATACATGTACACACACACGTTCATAAACTCATACACACCCTCGCATACATGTACACACACACGTTCATAAACTCATACACACCCTCGCATACATGTACACACACACGTTCATAAACTCATACACACCCTCGCATACATGCACACACACACGTTCATAAACTCATACACACCCTCGCATACATGTACACACACGTTCATAAACTCATACACACCCTCGCATACATGTACACACACGTTCATAAACTCATACACACCCTCGCATACATGTACACACACACGTTCATAAACTCATACACACCCTCGCATACATGTACACACACACGTTCATAAACTCATACACACCCTCGCATACATGTACACACACACGTTCATAAACTCATACACACCCTCGCATACATGTACACACACACGTTCATAAACTCATACACACCCTCGCATACATGTACACACACACGTTCATAAAGTCATACACACCCTCGCATACATGTACACACACACGTTCATAAACTCATACACACCCTCGAATACATGTACACACACACGTTCATAAACTCATACACACCCTCGCATACATGCACACACACACGTTCATAAACTCATACACACCCTCGCATACATGTACACACACACGTTCATAAAGTCATACACACCCTCGCATACATGTACACACACACGTTCATAAACTCATACACACCCTCGCATACATGTACACACACACGTTCATAAACTCATACACACCCTCGCATACATGTACACACACACGTTCATAAACTCATACACACCCTCGCATACATGTACACACACACGTTCATAAACTCATACACACCCTCGCATACATGTACACACACACGTTCATAAACTCATACACACCCTCGCATACATGTACACACACACGTTCATAAACTCATACACACCCTCGCATACATGTACACACACACGTTCATAAACTCATACACACCCTCGCATACATGTACACACACACGTTCATAAACTCATACACACCCTCGCATACATGTACACACACACGTTCATAAACTCATACACACCCTCGCATACATGTACACACACACGTTCATAAACTCATACACACCCTCGCATACATGTACACACACGTTCATAAACTCATACACACCCTCGCATACATGTACACACACGTTCATAAACTCATACACACCCTCGCATACATGTACACACACACGTTCATAAACTCATACACACCCTCGCATACATGTACACACACACGTTCATAAACTCATACACACCCTTGCATACATGTACACACACACGTTCATAAACTCATACACACCCTCGCATACATGTACACACACACGTTCATAAACTCATACACACCCTCGCATACATGTACACACACACGTTCATAAACTCATACACACCCTCGCATACATGTACACACACACGTTCATAAACTCATACACACCCTCGCATACATGTACACACACACGTTCATAAACTCATACACACCCTCGCATACATGTACACACACACGTTCATAAACTCATACACACCCTCGCATACATGTACACACACACGTTCATAAACTCATACACACCCTCGCATACATGTACACACACACGTTCATAAAATCATACACACCCTCGCATACATGTACAGGAAATAGTAGACAGACTCTTTTTCACGTTACTACCGAATGTCAGTTCTAAACTCATGGTGGAACTTTTTCTGAATGTTACCTGTGCTTCAGCTGGGTCAGAGGCTGCTCTCTGGAGTAAAAGGCAGAATGAAGAGGAAAATGAGTCTTTGCCAATATGTTGTGCCTCTTTGGACATTCAGATCGTTTGTGTCTAAGTTTCCTTGGGCTGCGCTGTTGAAAACCTCTTAGGACCTCCTGTCAAACTGTATGCTTTGAGGAAACCTTTGTTTGAATAATCAAATGCACCAACTGAAAGTGAATTTTTTTTTTATCGGGCTCTGAAAGCAAAGCTTTTAAGAAACTCCATTTCAATAATCAAATGCACCCAGGAAAAAGTAGAATTCTTCTTCAAACTCTAAAAGCAGTGCTTTTAGGAAAGTGTCTTTCAATAATCAAATGCATTGAATAAAAGCAGATTTAAAAAAAATTTTTTTTTTTTGCCACTTAGTGCTATATGCTTCATAATCATTATTGAGGAAGACACCACGGGGAGCTTCTTACTTTTGTGCAGAGAAATCAGTTGAAAGCCCTTTGGAAGTGGTAAATGGCTTTCAGTAATGAAATCCTGGAGGGGCGTAGGAGGACAGAGCTACACCGCAGCCCTCAACACCTCTGACATTTATACTTTTCAAAAAATCATTTTCATCTTTTCCGTTCATAAGAGCCATGCCCCCCAAACCACACCCCCACCCCCACCCACTCAAAAGTAAGTCAGGAGGCCTGCAATGAATTCATTTTTTATTATTATTTTTTTTATTTGTCTATTTTTTTTTTGAGCAAAAGTGGATCTTCTGCTGTCCTCTCTGAACCAGGGTGCGCGGTTTCGAATACAGAGGGGTGCTCTTTTCTGGTGAGTATCCATGGGAAACGGGAGACAGCAATGCTTACCTCATTAAAATTCTCAGAATACACCAATCATTATCATGAACAAACATTTGTGGAAAATTTTTAATGGAATTATTACTATGTTAAATATGCGCACGCATAATTGGACAGCAGAATCTAAAATATGCCACTACACGCTTGCAGACATTTAGCCATCAGTTCGGACAGGCAATGGGCTGGTTAATTATTGCTCAAACATTTGTTTTGCAAAATAACATTTTGAAGAGTGTATATTAGTATTTTTTACTTAATCTGACATAGGCATGTTCTAGGTCTCATCTGATGCTCCACCATGGTAAATTTGCAAAATATTCACTGGCTTAATATGGGCTCATAAATAAATCATTTATTTTGTGTATATTTAGCTCAGATATATTATCACAATATTTTTTTTTATTCATGAATGAGAGAGATGTACACAAGTGAAGGGCAGAGGGAGACAGAGAAAGAGAGTGAAGTGAGTGAGTGTGGGAAGTGGCAGGAAGGATGGAGGGAAGGAAGAGAACGAAATCTCTGTTCTCTTCTCTAATAATAAACACCATCCCACACACACACACACACACACACACACACACACACACACACACACACACACACACACACACCCCCCACCACCACCCCCCCCCCCCCCTCCCCCCACACATACACACACCCATGCCCACACACACACACGCACACACGCACACACACACACACACACACACACACGCACACACACACACACACGCACACACACACGCACACGCACACACCCACACATGCACACACGCACACGCGCACACACACGCACACACAAACACACACACGCACAACACACACACCCACCCACACCACCCACACACATCACTACACTCTACCCACCCCCACCCCCCACCCCACCCCCATCCCACCGATCCACCCCCACACCAAGGATCCTGTTTCCACACTTCACCCACAAGCAGCTCCTCAGAGATTCAGAGAGAGAGAGAGAGAGAAAAAAAATAAGACTCGTTAGCGGAAACTGGGAGACAGGGCTTCATGGGCCAACCTGGCGATTCGCTGGTGTTTGCACTGAGAACAACTGACCAGCTTCACTGTCATATGTATGTATGTGGTGGTGCTGATGCAATCCTGTTTTATTATTATTGTTATCAGTGATTTATTATTTGGGATCAATTTGAACAGCAGACAATAGCTTGAATTTTTTTAAGGTACTAACAGCACTTGTGAGTATAAGATGATGTTACGAGGGAGAAAAGAGAGCCAAAGTTAATTATTAAAATCAATCAAATGCATCTGTATAGCAAATCTCACAAACCTGGAAAATGCCAAGAAAAAAAATGTGAGAGATGTGATGGGAATACACACTGACAAGAGGCAGCCCTGCCGCTGTGTGCTGAGAGTGTTGTGAGCTAGCTGTTCATCCATTAAAGGTTGCCACTAAATTAACTCTTAACTCTGGGGACTGAAATTTTAAAGTGTCGTTAATGAAGTGTTGGACTACATGGCAGGCCATCCATCTAAACTGAATTAAGGAATTAAATTTAAAGCTTTACCATCTTTGGTTTTCCATATTTCACATGGCTCAGTCCTTCTATTGGAAGAGTCCAGCATTCCTCAGTGACCACTCAGGTATTTGTTTACAGGCAGTAGAGAAAAAAAATATTTAAAAAACTAATTATACCATATAAGAAATAAAACCATTTCTGACATTTTCATATAGGCAGCTTTATGCATATGTAGCAAAATGAATTAAAAGCAGGCACAATATTCACTGCGGAACGCTGGCATGGGATGGTCGCGCGGCTTGTGTTTTGCGGCGCCGTGTTCGATAATTCGGTTTCCGCGGTGACGCGGGCGGAGCGTGGCCGCACGTCAGGTTCCGTGCAGGCTGGAGGTCTGATTACTCTGTTCCAGCAGCCTGTGCTCGCAGGCTCCAGGCCGCAGATGCGCGTTTAAGGGGAGAAAAGCGCTGAGTTGTGGAGTTTGTGTAAAACTCAGATTGCTCTTTATTGAGGGAACTGGGGAGAGGAGTGGCTGGCAGCTTCCCCTGCTCCTCTGTTTTTAATACTCATGCCATAAATGTAAGCCATGTGCTGATGGAGAGATCACACTCTCTCTCTCTCTTTCTCTCTCACATACACACACACACACAAATCCTCATGCACATACACATGCACACTCACACATTCTCACTCTCACACACACACACACACACAACACATTTGCAAATATTCACACATTCTCAAATGCATACACATGCACATTCTCACTCACACACACAGACTCTCATACAAACACACACACGTCCACACTCAACAGATTTTTTTGTCTTGAGAAGCTATTCTTGTCCCATGTCCATTGTCCCATGTTCTTACTGCTCTAATGGTGCTCACTGTTCTGTGCTTTTGCTGTTTCTCCTTCCTGTTTGTTGGTGGTTTAGCACAGCAGTACTTCGGCATGGTAAATCTATCTAAGGTAACCTGCACCCCCCCCCCCCCCCCCCCCCCCCCCCCCCCCAGGCTGGTGTTTTACAGCACCGTATTCATTCATTCTGCAGTGACACACACTGAAACATGCAGCAAAAACTGCAGAAACACACACTTCAGCAATCCCTGCCTGCACCACTGGCACAGTTCCACCTTGCTTTAAATTTCTTTTATTGTGCGAATAAACTAAACATCTTTCAGAACATTTATGTTCAGGAAATGCTCACATCACTACATTTCACTGCCGAAAACCTGCATGACTTTGAGTTGGTATGGATGCATGACATAATAAATCACCTGATCCAATCAAATCCACCACAGTAAATCTGCTGGCACCAATCAGGGTGTGGGAAAGGAAAGCCATAAAAGTTAAGGAAAGTATCCAGACTTTCTATGAGAGATTGAACACGTATGGTCAGGAGTGGCTGCCCTGTTATAGACTGAGGCCCATATTGTAGGGACTGCCTATAGCCTACTGTGCTTGACTGGGACCCAGAAGGTTGCTGGCTCAAGTCCCAGTGTAGCCATTATAATATCAGTGCTTCTGTTGGGTCCTTCTTCTCTGCATTCATCAAGAGGTGATTAGTCCCTGGTGAGTCATATCAACTGTAAGTTGCTTTGGATAAAAGCACCAGCTAAATAATTGCAATGCAAGAAATAGTCACTGGCTAACAGCGCAAACTCTTCAGTTGCAGTTTTCTTCCAATGGAAACAAGTGGCACATTGGGGATCAGAGAGAAAAAATTCACCATTCGAGTTTGGCAAGAAAAAGTGGGGGGGGGGGGGGGGGGTGAGGGGGGAAGCATTGTTACAGAACAGTTCCACTGGCTCAATGGTCATAGGTAATTGGTGAGTAATTGTGATTTATATTTCCGGCAGTGTTAAATTATGCCCAACTCGCTGCTAAAGACACAGGGTAACAAGTGATGCGACTGGCAGATGTCTGCTTCCATTATGCAGTCTGATGCGAGTCACAGGGCAGCTTAAAAGACACATATTTGAGAAGGCGGCAGGGAAAATTGCTTCAGCAGAGGTGCCCAATGGAAAGTCCTTTCTCCAGTGAGAAAGAACACATTTATAGTCAAAGGCTGTAAGCCCGCTCCAAAAATCCTTCAGAACACAATTTTTTTTTTCAGTTTTAGAAAAGAATGTGGTATTAACATACCCTGAGTTACACAACACAATTGACAATCAATTGTGTTCCATGATGCAAATATAATCCTATTAAGTCACAAAAAGAAAAAAGAAAATACTGCACATGTACTTAAATCCTTGAAAAATGACATTTTAAAAAATTTCTCGTCGTCCCTTCCAAACCATAAAACAGATACGTTTTTCATTTCTACTCCTAAACGCTAAAATAATCTTTGCTGAATTGTGTTAGGACGGGAGCAGAGATGGATCGCTCCGAGGTCATGACCTTTGGCGAGCCGCCGTTTCTCAGTGCTCTTGGCCTGTATCACTGACTCCAGTGCAGTGGGCTGGCCCTTTTCTCAGTGCTCTTGGCCTGTATCACTGACTCCAGCGCAGTGGGTTCCTCCACACCAGACGGATTAAGAGGATTAAGACGACTACGGTGCTGGAATCGCCCGCTTTACGCTGCCACGCGCATGTGGATTAAACGTCTGAGTCACCACGCCACACCTGACTGCACCAAGATCACACTCACACACATACGCACACACACTCACACACACGCTCCAACTCACACGTACATATGTGCACACACACACACATGCAAACACTCACACACACAAACTCACACATGCTAACACACACTCATACACATGCACACACTAACACTCTCACATGCACACACAGACACACACACACACACACACATGCACACAGACACCCTTACACACACTCACACACACATACAGGAATTTTCATGCTGACACAGACAATGGCCATAAACACATTTGCACGCACACACAAAGCCATTCACACACACACACGCACACAAACACAGACACACACCAGAGCACTGGTAACTGTGATACTTGTAAAACAGCAAAGAAAGACCATGAAAGGCACAGAAGCCATATTAAAAGCTAAGCGAGAGAGGGTTTATAAAGCATGCATTCACAACAGCGCTCTGATTGTAACTGTCACTGTCAATTTGATTCAAGTCTCCTCTCTCGCCGTCTCTCCCTCACCTTCTCTCTCTCTCTCTCTTTCTCTCTTTCAATTCAATTCAAACAAGCTTTACTGGTATGACTACACATCAGCACGGTACTGCCAAGGAAACCATTTAGATAAAATGCAAATCCTCAATAAAAGCAATATCAGCTATACAACAAAAACGTGTACATTCTTACTGTATGGCTTATTAGATATCTCTCTTATCCCTCCCCCTTCTTTTTTATTTCTCTCATCTGACAGTCAGGGTCAAGTGAAGGTCATCATCTCAAGTTCTCTCTCTGTCTTCCTCTCTTCATTTTTACCCACGTACCTGTCAAATTCAAACAGCAATGCTTTTAAAAATGAACTCAATAAACTCAATACAGCCGTGTTATGCAACCGTTACATTCTTCCTCTCTCTCCACTGCCAGACAAAAATAACAGCTTTCGTCTTTTAGTCTGTATTTGAATCGTGTTTCTAATGAAAGAGGCCGGGTGACAGAGGGGGCAGGGGGTATTTAAGGCTGAGGGAGACATGCCCTCAGCCTGGGCCAGACCGCTGGAGAGTCCTGGCCTTTGGGGTTTCCAGGCATGATAAGGGTGGTTCCCATCTGTGACTCACCAATCACTGTGTTTTGCTGTGTAGACCAAAACATTTCCATTGGTTCAAAACTAGTGACAGATTAGCAGCTCCACCAGTCATGTGGCTCACATTAGCCTCTCATCACTATTCCTAATAGTTTCTATTCCTTCCTATTCAAAGGCATATTTCACTCATCAGTTTAATAGCAGAATATCACAGCCTGTAGTTTTACGATGGTGCAGCACAATGACCCATATCCAAATTATAAGTCAAAGTAACATTTTGGACTGAAAAATTCATTTTTCTGATTCCCTCCAAAGTTGATTTCCCACATGCTGTGACATACATCCTTGCTCATATTACAGACGTGGCATAACTACTTTATATTCATAATGTTACTGAGCAAAGAAAAGGCTGTTATATTTCCAAATGGTCCAGTGAGGGGAGAGGGGGTGATCACCACCATCTGCTTACGTTTTAAGGGTATTTTCCTCTGCAAAATCAGGAAGTAAGTTCAGCTGGGGTGCACCTTAGAGCTCATCAATTGGGCAACACTTTATTTTAATGTCTGCTTATAAATTATAAATAAATCGTCATGCAATACTTTGAGTACACATATAAATGGTTTATCAAGGAATTGTAATTACTAATAAATCATAAACAACAATCTTAACATATGTGTTCATTCATTTTCATGCACACGTGAGATATAGTTATTGCTTTACAAGCAGTGCACTAATGGTTCTGCAGGTAACGGTAGAAAAGTGTGCTTCAGGATGACCAGGGTGTGCAAACCTGGGCGATCCACTGCAGCAGCAATGAAAACAGTGTCATGCAACGTGTGCACGTCTTCATCGGGCTGAATTACAAAGAAACATCCCTATATGAATATATGGAATGTGTGACATTTCAAAGAGGAGGGAGAGTGACAGAGGGCAAGAAAACATGCGATAGGTTCCGATGTAAAAATGCTGAGATGCAGTGGTCAATCTGTAAATCTGCAGGAAGGAATATGAAAACATCAGCTCATTAATAAAGTGTTAGTTGTTCAGCAGCTCAAGGACTGTATGCCATTAACACCTTTTTCTTTCCATCATTAAGACATTAATATTCATGCCATAGCAGTACCTGCTCATGCAAATTCTTTCTTTTTCCTTTACATATTTTTTTTTCAAAGCAGAAATGTTCAGTTAACTATTTTCATGCTGTGGATTTGGCATGATAATGTACAGTATGCTCCACAGGATCTTCAATGTCAAATGTGAGCAGAACATCAGTTTAATATCAGAAGCAGTTCTATCCTGGCACCTCCTACATCCCAGTGTCCCTCTAAGAGCCCTGGGGTATTGCTTTTCTATTTGGCCAAGAGCATGCATTCACAAACCCTATTCTACACAAATAAGTGTCTGCTCGTCTTTCATTGCCAGCTAGTTGAGTTTCTGCACTTACAGATTTATAGAATATAAGTCAGTGCTTGGTTAAAGAGATCACACATACTTAATTTGCCTCATGGCCTACGTTGGCTGCTGATTGAAAGAGAACTGTAAAAACCTGTGGGCACTGCGGCCCTCTCGGCCTGGAGTTTGAGATTCCAGCTCCAGACGGTTTCTCCTAGCTCCTCTACTTCACATCACTCAGCAGTCTGCCTCTCACGATGAGGACGCTGGTCAAAGTGGCGGGTCGTGGCTCTGTGTAATGTAATGGAAATGGTTTGGCCAGGGAATGCCACGTGGTGAGGCTATCCTATGTCCTCTCCTATGTCACACTGAGAGGTGCAACGGCAATGGAAGCCTGAGAACAAACCTCATAAAGCACAGAAACTGTAAAAGAATGTGATGGCCGGCTCTTGCAAGTTTCATTGACTATGCTTCCTTCATCTAGGTCAGGCTTTGTTTTCCTTTTCCATTTGATAGGTTTTAGAAAAATACATACAAAACTTGAGAAGTGCATCATAAAAAAAATGACTGAGGTTGACACAGTAGTCCACCCACGATGTATTTCCTCTGTGACTTATTTCTTGAACTTTTTTTAATGAATAAAAGATAAAAGCAGTATGTGATGCATCCATTCATTGGCATCAAACTGCAAAGAAGTTTCTCTGCCGTATAATTTACTTCACTTTAATTCTACTGCAGTTAGCTTGACTGTGTGGGACCAACGTGTGGATGAAGGTAGCTTATTTTGTATGTACGGAATTTTATAAGACGAGTGCTTATTGTTATTTTAATTAAGTCTGTGTGTTGAATGTGTTTGTTGATTTATTTGTATGCAGAGTGATTTAAAATGCTCAGAGAGGCATATGAGAGTGAATTGCGTTCTTTTAGTTAGGAGAGAAAGCTTTCATTTTAAAGCCCACTCTTTCCAGGTCAAGAGATTCTCGTCCCATCCTGGTTCCCTGGCGAAGGAGAGGTAGGGGGAACAGGAGAGTCTGAAATTATTTGAAACCATCATGTAGGGCCTTGATGGAACAACAGGTGTCCTTTCAATTCAATTACATTACATTTTATTTGTCTAGAGCTTTACAACAAGTTGTCACAAAGCAGCGTTACAATTGATCCCTGGCCTGAAACCCCCTCACACCAAGCCAAGGCATCAGTGGCCAGGAAAACCCTCCTGACAAACAGGAAGAAACCTTGAGCAGAACCCGGCTCAGAGGGGGAGCCCATCTGCTGGTGCAGGGTGTACAACAGGTAGACAAGAAAGTGGAGATGGCTGACATAACTCTTTCTGACTCAAATGGTAATTGACATAATAACAGGAACATCAAGAACAATAACAGTGATAATAACAGTATAGGTAGAATAACCAGATTTAATCAGTCCACTTAAACCGTCAGTGTGTCTTAACCCTTTCACCACCATTGAAAGGAGAAGAAGCAAGATGACAACTTAGAAGATATGAATGAAAATGTAGGAATAACACAGATAATGCTTACATTGCCAGGTGACACATGACACAAATATATCAATTTCAAAAAAGTATCAATTTGAATAACACATGTGTAGGGAGGGCACAAGTTTTTTTTTTCCAAACACACAACAAAAGTTTTTATCATTATATGTAGGGTACATTTTCTTTGCTCTCTGAGATTATGCTAGTGCATTTTCATCATACAAGTCCGGGAATGTTATAAGTCAACCTAAATCAGCCTTGCAACCCAGTGTCATCATCTCTTAGCCCGAGCTGCTCTCAGGTACAAGGCCTCATTGCCGAAACTTCATCAGCCCCCCCAAACTATCACAGTGTGCCTTACCCCTGTTTTCAGGCGTTTCACTACATTTTTATGAATTTTTATTAAGAGACGTGTTGCATCTTTGGATACAGGTGCCATCTTTGGCCATTGTCTTTCTTTGAATATTAAGATGATGCATTAAACGGGACGGTTTTGGTGTCAATGGTAGAGAGACAGAACTTTCAATGCTTAGAAAACACAGCCAACCGTGCAGTTAATCTGCATGATACTTAGATTAAGCACAGATGTCTTTATTTGCATTATACCCAGAGAGCCAGAAATCTAAGATATCTAAACTCATCCCATGGGGACACTCTGTCGTCTCAAAATGTTCCAAACACGCTAATCCTACTTGTTAACAATGTGCCAACATGCTGACAGCGTGCCAATTTATTGCTAACAGTGTTGTGGGGGGGAAGGGGGGGGATTGATTGGTTGCTGCAATGAGTGTAGGAGGTTTCAGATGACAGTAGAACAAACGTTTGGTTATTTTTGGACCGACTGCAGTTTTAGATTGAAATATTTTGACAGCAGTGTTGGCATACTTGGCCTTGCCACCTTCCTGCCATGCCCAATCCTTTTCCCTTTGACACCCATCCCCCCTAACCAGCCGCCTGTTCCGGAATAGTGATCGGTCATGGAAAACTACCACCTTCCGAGAACAGAAGCACTGATACGTGTTTGTTCCACCCTACACCGAACCATCTGATTCTAAATAGCACGACTCCTCAGCCTGGTATGGTGCTAATTAGTTAAAACAGCTTGTTTAGTGAGTGGGTGAAACAAATGCATGGTATTTTTATACTTTGTGAAGCTGGGTTGTTCACCCCTGTCAAAGGGCGGGTGTCAGAAACCCTGAATGATTGGAATTTTAACAAGTCAAAACTGAAGTCAATCACTTCAATTGCTTGATTAGGCAATCAGGATCGTTTGTGAAGCAGAATCACGGTCAGTCATAGTTTCATAGTATCATGAAGCGTTTCACCAAAGGGCGACGCTGGAGTACAGTCTCCGAGCCTCAGTCCTGAAAGTACAGAGATGATCCGGCCTTTCATCGTGTCCTTGTGGCTTAATTAAGAGCGTCCAGCTGGAAAACTGTCGGCCCTCACGATTAAAGCCTCTTATCTGTGTCCGCCCGTGAGGCCAGAGTCACACGTTATCAAGCAGCAGTGAGTGGCTAACAAGGACCAGGGTCACGTTTCCCTGCCTGCGAGCTGGCATCCCCACGGCCCCCCCCCACCCCCCCGGGCCCCGCTCCACTCGCCCTAACTCTTCAGAGGGAGAGGCTGAAAAGGGAGGCCACTTTGTTTCGGGAAGATTACACTCCAGAAGCAGAAGAAAAAAAAAAAAAAAAGAGATGTTTCATTAGCAGTCAGCTCGAGTCCAGGAGCCTCGAGTCTGCTTCACGAGGTGTCATGTCATTTAAGGAGAGGAGCGAGGAGAGCTACCTGAATGCTTAAACAGAGAGCGCTCGTAACAGGCGGAGACGCTGCATTAAATATTTACGGTTTTTACAAAGATAATGTCCAACAGCCCCCGTAGGAGTGCCTTGACAGAAAACCTCCATTAAAAGTGGGCGCAGAGGGTTACTCTCACAAAAATGAT
>JAFBMS010003046.1:0-20419 GCA_019788955.1 Albula glossodonta
TTTGTTTTTGTTTCTTGTTTTGCATGGTGAGCTGTAGAGTGAAAGTGTGTAGTGATGGTGCAGCCATTGGGTAACCACTCTTCAGACAGCAGGTGGGAATTAGATGATCACATTATGGGGAGCTGGGCTGATAGTTCTTTGACACTTTGTTATTTGTGGTGTTGTAGGGGTTAACATCCTCATCCCGAACACAAACACTGCAGGGAGCAGCACCCCCTACTGGACAGTTCTCGCATTGACCTGGAGGCTTGTGGAGGTCTTAGAGCACAGACAGTCAAAGAAGGACAATTTCCAGTCTCTTTCGTATTACTGACTAGGAGCAGTACTGACTGTAGCAGTGATCTCCACTCTGGGGAAGCAGTAGCTCAGACACGTGTTGTATTCTCACATGGCGGTTTATGGAAGAATGACATTTTCGACACACGCTTCCTCTTTATGTCTGAACCACTTCTGACCCCCTTACTAAGCTGGTGTTACTGGTTATTAGGTGGTGTTATTAGAACATATTGATGGTGTGCTCAGAAGAGACTGCCTTCTGAACTGCACTGCTTTTGGTAGGCTTAGAGCTGAGAGGCTTGCAAAGAGCTATTAGCCTAGCACATAGGGCTAACAAAGAGCTATTAGCCTAGCACATAGGGCTAACAAAGAGCTATTAGCCTAGCAAATAGGGCTAACAAAGAGCTATTAGCCTAGCACATAGGGCTAACAACTAGCTATTAGCCTAGCACATAGGGCTAACAAAGAGCTATTAGCCTGGCACACAGGGCTAGCAGAGAGGTATAAGCCTGGCACACAGGGCTAGCAGAGAGGTATAAGCCTGGCACACAGGGCTAGCAGAGAGGTATAAGCCTGGCACACAGGGCTAGCAGAGAGGTATAAGCCTGGCACACAGGGCTAACAAAGAGCTATTGGCCTGGCACATAGGGCTAGCAGAGAGGTATAAGCCTGGCACACAGGGCTAGCAGAGAGATATAAGCCTGGCACACAGGGCTAGCAGAGGGGTATAAGCCTGGCACACAGGGCTAACAAAGAGCTATTGGCCTGGCACACAGGGCTAGCAGAGAGGTATAAGCCTGGCACACAGGGCTAGCAGAGAGGTATAAGCCTGGCACACAGGGCTAGCAGAGAGGTATAAGCCTGGCACACAGGGCTAGCAACAAGGCTACCCAACCAGTTATGCTTAGGTCATGAGAGGTCAGAAAAGTATACTGTAATGTTGTATGAGTATTAATTACAGTGTGTACAAGCTTAAATAGAAATAATGCTTGGACAAATCTACAGGGAGGCTAACAAGAGACCTCAAATCAACTATATATATATTATATATATATATATAATAGATGAAAATATATTTGTAGAAATAGTACATCTATTTTTGCATCCACTTAGTGCTGGTGTTGATGCAGTTTAATGTTCCAAGTTTTTCTTGATAAATCATCCACTGAACTTAAATAAGGAATTAGCATGGGATGCACACCCACACTGATGGGCACAATTTAGCATTCCTCATGGAGAGGAATCAGAAATGAGCGGGTAAAAATAAAAATAAAAAGTGAAATCAGTAAATGGTGGAATAACTCCTGAGGGGAGATGTTAAACCGAGGCCCTTAGCCTCAGCAATAATTACAGATGCCATGGTACTTTTTGAGAGAGTAGGGGTATTATCACCCATGTTCTGGTCAAATTGGCTCTTTACTTCGGTCCACCTAAACAATCCCTGTGTCTGACTGGCTGTATAATCCTGACTCAAACTGAATCCCCAGGTCACCACTGAAAGAAAGCCATGAAAGAAGAAAGAAAACCATCTTCTCAGTTGACCTACTTGTATCTGTTTAAATAAATGTTAAATAAATCAAAATTTAATTGTATTTTAAACTTCCTTCCTTAGTTTTTTTTTTTTTTTTTGTCCAGCTGGTCACATGACCAGAGTTGTCCTCATCACAGGCTCACAAGAAAGATGGTGGCCCAGGTCATGTGACAGACATCCCATCCACGCAGTAATTAAAACAAGGAAGTCTCTGTACCGCGGATGATGTCACTTACGCTAACTAGACTCATTTGTATTTCCAACTGCTTATTGCTGGGGCCGACAGTTATAAGGTGTCCCCATTGATCTGGGGGTCCCCGCCCAACCCCCATATTCTCCTCTCAGGGGGTAAGAGTACGTAACGGCGAGAGATGACACGCCCCCTGGAGTCACAGAGAGGCTCCATCTTAACAAGCTGCCCATGAAGTTTTAATCACTCACCTTCACTCGCTCACCAGCGACCTCTCAGCCCGCTCCCCTTCCCAACATGCTCGTACTTCATTAGGGAAATCCCACTTCAAAGCGATTATGAGAAACAAAAAAAAAATACAGTTCAGAATAAATGAAAACCTCTGAGCTCTTCGCAAAGCTTCGAAAGAACTCCAGCCAGCAAGCTCTCAGTTTGCAGAGCCTATAAACGGCACTGTGACGCAGGATGAGTAAACCAGCATTTTAGACCAATGGCCACATCATATTATAACTTCAGCTGTATAAATATACTTTAATTATGCAAAATAACACCTCCTGCCCTCCCCACCTCCTCTTAAAATTGACTTTTTCCTTTCTATCTGATGTTTGAATCCTAAGAATGTTTAGGTTGAGACTTTCAAACAGGAGCATTTGTCCTGGATGTTTATCTTGTTATTCCAATCAAAAAGAATGTCACTTCTGGGTGGTCTTTAGTGTTTGTTTTATCTCTGCCGTTAACCATGTCTGTCCTGTAAACCCTTTCAATGGGAACATTATTATTATTATTATTATTATTATTATTATTATTATTTTATTAACCTTTTTTATCCTCTGCACCAGCTGGGGATGCTGCTATTGCATGTCTATTAAGCATGTATGTTTTTCATGTCATTTTGTATTGTTTATTAAACAGGAGAAAGTGATGAAAAATGTACAAAATGTAGAAATGTGAAAGCACTGGTGGGCTACAGAAACTCACCTGTCCTTCAGAGGACACAGAAAGGAAGCAGAGGTATTAAAGGAGGAGGGAGATGAGTAGAGGTTGGATAGATATTAAATGTTTAGTGCCTAAAGATGAAAGAGGAGAAGAGAGATGAAAAGGCTTATAAAAGAAAGAGAAAATGTGTGTGTCTATCTGTGCGTGTGAGTGTGTGTGTGTGTGTGGTTGTTTGTGTATGTGTGTGCGTGTGCGTATATGTGTGGTTGTGTGTGTATGTCTGTGTGTGTGTGTGCGTGTGCATGCTTGAGCGTGTGGGTGTGCATGCGTGAGTGTGTGTATGTGTGTGTAGTTGTGTGTGTGTGTGTGTGTGTGTGTGAGTGTGTGTGTGTGTGTGTGTGTGTGTGCGTGTGTGTGTGGTGTGTGTGTGTGCGTGTGAGTGTGTGTGTGTGTGTGTGTGTGTGTGTATGGTGTGTGTGTGTGTGTGAGTGTGTGTGTGTGTATGGGGTGGGTGTGTGTGTGTAGTTGTGTAGTTGTGTGAGTGTGTGCATGTGTGAGTGTGTGTGTGTGTGTGTGTTGTGTGTGTAGTGTAGTTGGTGTGTGTGTTGTGTATGTGTGGGTGTGTGTGTAGTGGTGTGTGCGTGTGTGTGTATGTTGGGTGTGTGTGTAGTGTGTGTGTGTAGTATGTGTGTGTGTGTGTGTGTGTGTGTGCTAATATACTCAGCAGTAAATACACACTAAAAAGTGGTGTTGACATATTGAGTATCGAGCAGGGAATTGCATATGGTTATATTCATTTGAAAGATGTGAGGGAAGTTAATGTCCCTTACATCATTGCTTTGGAACAGTAAAATGCTGGGAGATCCAGAAGGGAATGTTCTCGTTGTTCCGTTGTCTCAAAACCAAGTGGGTTATAGCCAAAACGCTGCTGGGAGTGATCTACATCAGCTGCAGGAGAGAAGTTTTAAGCAGGCATGAGGTTTGGGGTACTAAGGTCCCAAGGTCCCCTCTGATGAAAGGATTATTAAACTAAGGTATGTTGGCGTTGTGAGAAAGAGGAATGTTTTCCTGCCAGCATGCCAAGGTTTCTGTTTTCAGATTCTTTTTCAGTCTTTTGTAGTACCAGAGAGAGTGAATCAGTCTGCCTGTCAACAAGCCTTGGAGACGAGAAAGTACACAAACAGCTGGTGTAGGCAAACAGCAAAAGAAAAGAAAATCCGTTTTCCCTCAGCGTGTAGAATGTGACATTTGTGACTCTGAATACCTGGCAGGTTGATATACATTATTTTGTGATTTGTATGTGTGTGTGTGTGTGTGTGTGTGTGTGTATGTGTGTGGTGTGTGTGTGTATGTGTGTGTATGTGTGTGTTGTGTGTGTATGTGTGTTGTTTTACCGTTACTCTCTCCCTCTCTGCCAAGCCAGGAGGGGTCATTGGTACAAGAGGATGCTGGGATAGCTCAGGGTTCAAAGGTCAGTCAAACATAAAACAGACAATTTGGGTTTCCCTGTGTCTCTGCCATTCATAGACAAATCTACACCCATATGAAATGGTATGTGATGTTAAAAATGTAATCTTTATATATCATGTTATTAATGATCTGTGTAGAGGGAAAAAAGTTCTGTTCCATTTGGCCTTTTGCAGTTTAATTGTTGTTATTTCCATCGTTCCCTATTTTGCCGATTCAGCAATCCCAGCCAGCAAATTTAGCAAAAAAAAAAAACTCTCCAAGATAGTGCACTTATTTACTCACTCGCTGTGTATGTATTTATTTTGCAGCACAGCTTAATCGGACAGATTAATCAAGTAAGCATTCGTCTGCATTTATTCCTCTAACAACGCTGTCAGTAAATATTATTTTTTGCCTGTTGAGATGGCAGCGGTCTCTGAGAGAGACCATGCCTCTCCTCCAGCAGGGCAGTACAGAGACATGCTGCACGCGGTCAGGCTGTGGATATAAGACCATCTAAAGCTCTGCTTATAGCTCAGCTTGGTTAATTTAGCTCATCTGTTTTTGGAAACAACTTCTTTGGGAATACAATTATATGGAAAGTTCTGTATGTATGAATAATACACAAATAAATAACTACATAGTTAATTCTGGAAGTGTATTAGTATTATTATTGATTTATTTTGGCATCAGCTTTGCTTTTCACAATCTGCTTGACGTTATGTACTGCCTTCACATTGTGTGTCCAGTGAAAGCCCCGCCCGGCCTGCCCTCTCCTGTGTTTCAGATGCACACTGCTTCATAGGACAGCCATCAGTCTGCAGAGAAACAGGGAAAAATAAACAGAGACATGAGAGAGGTACCCATCCCTCGTCTCTTGTTGCCTGGTAATGGGAGGTAGAGAGGCGTAATACGAGGCAGACAGGTAAAGTCACGGCGCTCTCCCCATCTGTTCCTGTGCCTGTACTCTTTCTAAGCGCCCCTCTCTCCTAACCCACGGCTCTTTAAAGAGCCGAGCCGACGCCACGCTTCCTCCCGCCTGTCACACTGCAGTGAGTACGTGAGCAGGAATGTTCCGGGAGAATTGGCAGTCTCTCGTTCTTGATGGTTTAGCCGATGGGTCCCGTTTTTTGGGCCGTTCTCACAGGAGTAAAAGAGGAACGACCTCTACGACCCTCTCCATCCGACCCAACCCAACCCCATCGCCATTAGAACACTCCAATCAAGGAGTTAACCAGGGAGAGCAGCCATGCATGCATTCACTACACAGTAATGGGTTCATGGTAATGTTCAGGGTTAAACTAACTACTGTATTGCTAAATCATCTCTGATAGGGCACAGTTAGAGCAAACTCATGTACATTTTGTCAGAGTTCATTTGTTCGCAGCCTTACTTTTTCATGCCCAGGTTAGTTGTTTCTCACCCCATGGTGATCCACCCATACCCCAGCCTCTGACAAAATTCCACAACAGAGAAGATGCATGAAATCAGCCAGCACCAATCAGAGTGCAGTAAAGCTGGCACCAATCGGAGTGTAGTAAAGCTGGCACCAATCAGATTGCAGTAAAGCTGGCACTAATCGGAGTGCAGTAAAGCTGGCACCAATCGGAGTGCAGTAAAGCTGACACCAATTGGAGTGCAGTAAAGCTGGGCGGGAACAGGTACCTGTGCCAGGCAGACGCCCTGCTGGAGATGGGAACTACATCCAAGAGTAGATTGTAGATATTTGTTTCTCTCTCTCGCTCTCTCTCTCTATCAGTACTTGAGCAGTTTTCCATGGCTTACTCACAACCGGAGGGCAAAAGTATCCAATTAATGCACATATCTCTCCATTGGTGATCGCTGCGCTATTTGCAATGTGTTTTTTAATTGTCCCATTGAGTGCAGTAGGCCACTTAGCGATGACAGCCTCAGAAATACACAGCTCATTATGCAGTATTTCTGCATCCGCTGTGGAGAATAGGGCCTCTGTATAATTTCTAGAGTTACAAAAAAAATTTATTAGGAGTTATTGTAAATGCTTATTCATTTTTATGTTATTTGTCACATAACAAATAATAATAAAAAGGGTATTGCTATCTTGGAAAGATCATTCTTGCATCACAAACATATATATTTAATAGTATGACACTGATGAAAGATAAGCCTAATGTTCGTCATTATATCAGTGAATAAAGTTGCCAGCACATCAAAGGAGACACGGTGTTGCTGAGTTTCTTTACTCAATGTGAGCTTATGTACCTACATAGACAGGCGTGCAAGACTTTTATTCTTACAAATACATGTATGAAGAAAGAAGTGAGAAGTGAAGCAGTAAAATAAAGTCTGTTTGAAACAGGCAGAGCCTCGGTTTTATTGAAGAGCACACAAACAGCTGCACAGGCTCGTCTCTGGTAAAAGCATACCGCCACTGCTCTTATCCGCTACCGCCCAGCTGTGATGCGAACATTATTACATCGCCTGACCTCCGACCCATCTCAGCTACGCGGCTAATTTGGGCCTCTTGGGACAGTCGCTTGTCTGGGCTTGCTTTCTGTGCACTTCCACATGAGTGTTTGTGGAGGATTCTGGGATATCACTGCAGGAGAGCAGTAGCTGGGAGAATCCTCAGAACTCAGGCTTCTGTGCCAGAGCTCAGAGTCGGTCCTGGTTCTGTTTTCCAGTTAGGTTAGTGTGCTAGAAGAAAAAAAAAAGATTATATGTTGGTTTTGTCAATTTTAATTGTTACTTTGAGTTAATGGCATCAACATTTAAAATTGATTAATTCCTTTTATGGCTTCTCCCATGTTTACAGGATGGTTTCTGCAAATAAGAATAGATACTGCACGATCTTATGCACAATGATTTATCAGCACATCTCTTTGGTTTTTAGTTGAGAGACCCTTTTTCATCACCCTTTACCCTAGAGACTTTAACTTATGTAAAACACAACACGGCCTAAATGAAAACTGAATTTATGCATCTGAGAGAAATTGAAATGAATTTAGAATAATTTTATGACGCGTTTTTATGAAAGCCATAATCTAATGGCTTTAAAAGTACGAGCAAAAAATAGACTGTTTCAACCTCAACCTTTTATTCCTCAGTAACTGTCAGTCATGGCTCAGAATGTCATGAAAACAGCTCAAGTACCTTTTTACTTTGTGTTTAATGCAGCAGCAGAAAGGGCCCTCCCCCCCAATTAAACCTGCTTTAAGAGCAGCAGCATTAAAACTAACAGGGAAAAGAGTTAAAAAAGCTAAATGAAGTGTAAGAGAAAGAGGAGCATTGCTTGAAAAAGGGCAGAAACAGGGTGCTCTATTCATTGGGCTGCCGGCACACAATGGCATGACAATGAGGAGAGAACACAGGCGGAGGTGCTCTATCAGAGAGAGGGGGCCTCCACATGCTTTAGGAGGTCAGGTCTGCGCCGCGGTAAATGCGAGTAATTGCGTTTTGAAGTGCTGCCCAGGCCGCGTCACTGAACTCTGGCGGAGTCATTTATGAGAGAAAGCATGTGATGTTTTCAGAACCTGCTGACATGGGCTGGGTGAAGAGGGTGGGAAGGGGGGGGGGGGGGGGGGTCTGGAACAACATTGGGCAAAGCAAATGGCCAATCCCTGATCTTGGCCATGACTGGCTGTGGATTGGATTGGACTGAATCCAAACCTGTGGACAGACACTCGTGCCCTTTGGAATGTGCTTTTCCCTTTTAAAATAGAATAGCATAATAGCATATGCCCCCAAAGACACTACTGGAACTTTGTCTGTCTGGGCTCTAGCCATAGTTGCTGTCGAATATGAATAAGTGTACTCGCACACATTTAGCATTAGCTAGCAGGTTAGTTTGCGTGTAGATTCAATCAAATGCACTTACCCCTAACCTTAACACTAACACCTAATACCAAACCCTAACCCTAACCCTAACCCTAACCTTAACCCTAACCTTAACCTTAACACTAACACCTAATACCAAACCCTAACCCTAACCCTAACCCCTAACCTTAACCTTAACACTAACACCTAATACCGAACCCTAACCGTAACCTAACACCTAACACCTAACCCTAACCCTAACCCCTAACCTTAACCTTAACACTAACACCTAATACCGAACCCTAACCGTAACCCTTACAACTAACCCTACCCTAACCTTAACCTTAACACCTTAACCCTATCCCCAACCTTAACCTTAACACTAATACCCAACCCTAACACCTAACCTAACCATAACCATAACCCTAACACCTAACCCTTACCTTAACTCTTAACACCCAGCCATAACCCTAATTCTAACCCTGCCTTGAGTTTCGAAGGCTTTTATGTATGACCCTACAGTTTTAATCTATCAGTTTAATCTTTACAGTGTGTCTTTAGTGATTCCCAGTCAATGCACTAATACTACCTGCGCAGGTAAATTCTCTCAAAAGGGGCTGCTCCCCACACAAACACACAGTCGGCACTCATAAGCGATTACATTTACGAGTTTATTTTGTCTCACATTGGACAGAGAGAGATAATTCAACAAAACTCACCTTTTGTTGTTTTGTTTTTATTTTCTCAAAAACAAACCTAGACTGAGTCACCAGTTTGTGTTCTTATTGTTAACAGATAAATGGAAGTGTCTGTTTTTTTTTCTCTTCACAAACAATTTGCTGATTTGCCCTTACTTTTGCTGATTATGCAACTTTCCAAACTGTGTTTATCAATGTAAAGAAAACAAGCACATTTGTTCATTTGTAAGTTAGCTTTAAGAACAGAACAGGTGTTGAATGAGTCCAGGCTTGTTTTTTTTTTTTTTTTTGAAGAAAAAAGTGTCACAAAGTTCAGGAATAATATTGAACAAATGCAAAGACCTGTTTGGAGAGTTTGGTAATTCACCTACACTGATGAAAAAGGAAATAAATAAAAAAAAAAAACAAAACAAAAGCAATTCAATTGCATTGACAAAAAGTAAGACGTGCATTTATTTATTTATTTTTGTGTCAAAGTTAAGGGCAAATGTTGATTTGGAATGCAAGCCTTTGAGTTTTTTTTTTTTTTTTTTTTCAGTACCTGCAAGGCAAGCAAAGGCAGTGTCCTCCATTTAGAGCGACACTCAATCCCAGAATGCCCTGGTGCTTTGTGCAGAATCAGCTGTTACATTGCTGCCCCAGGCAATGGAATTTTGTTGAGTCACTAATACCCCCCACACCCCCACACCATACCCCCCCCCACCCCCACTGCCCTGGTTTGCACTCACTGGTACAGATGAGGGTGTTTGCGATTTATTGAATTAAATGACAAAGCTGATCAAGGTGCAATGCCTCAGTCAAACGGCAGACCTGGCGGTCAGCCACGTCCAATCGTGGCCCATCCCCAACCGCCCCCCCCCCCGTCCACCCCGCACCCCCACCCCCCCCCCACCCAGGGCTCTGGAAGATGTAAAGCTTTGGGAGAAGGAGGGATCAGACTGAAGCACAACACCCCTGGGGCTTTTCCATCCCATTGGTCAGTAAGGGATGAGGGGACAAAAACCTGACACTCAAAGGAAGTCCAGCCATGCTGCATAAAAAGTCAGTGGTCTGAGAGTGCTGTTAGCCGGGTCTGGCTAACAGGTAGCCCTCATTAATCAGATGAATATTCTCCACCTTTATAAGTGGTGATGTGATGTAAGACTAATGTAGCAGACTTAAGGGGAAGGCTGTGATAGTCTGGAGAGTGTATTGCCTCTATAAGGGATTTTCTCCCAGTTCAGTTATTTATTTCATTTGAGCAACTACACACTCACGCATGTTTGTGTGTGTGTGTGTGTGTGTGTGTGTTTGTGTGTGTGTGTGTGTGTGTGTGTGCATGAGTGTGTGTGCATGAGCAACTACACACTCATGCAAACACACACACACACACAAACATGCAAACACACACACATTCACACTTACACACACTCTTACACACAAACACACCCTCTTCTGAAAACTGTCAGCAGTATTTAGGGAAACACGCAATTGGAGAGAAATAGCGCCCCCCACCCCCCCCACCCACCTCCCCACCCTCTCGCCCGTTACGCCCAGTATGTTCTTTATTCACGCTCGGTAGGGCCCAAACGGCAGGAAACGCTGCAGTGCCAAAAGGGACGGAGCTGGGCGCCTGCATCAGCATGAATTTTTAGATGATGTTGTTATTATTGCCCCCCCCATCAGTACTTTTAATCATTTTTTGTGCAAGACTCAATTCTGGCAGAGTGCAGATTTGATGGGCCATGAGCACACTCAATGTAACACATTTCCATGAGCCTGAGGGATGTGCTTCTGTCTTCTCTCCTTTCTTTTCTCAAAATGAAAATCTCTGCATGGATGAGCTAATGAACACATGGATGGGGAGGTGGGAGACTATGTGCTGAAGGTCAAAGGTCACTCTGAGTAAAACTGACTTTGATTGGCCTGCAGACCCTTTGGGTGTTCAACTACATTTAGGTTAAATATGCTGTATTAAATGTATCATGTCTCTTATTCGCCCATTGGAGGAAAAATGCACATCTATACTTATGAGAGAAAACAAGATTATTCAATAAGTTGCTGTGGGCTTTCACACACTTGCCAGCTCTGCACCTGGCCATGGCCCTGTGAGACAGATGTAGCACCAGGAGGAACCCAATACTGCAAAGTGCACTTGAAGTGTCGACAATCAGTGTGCCCTGTACCTCACGGACAGGTGTACCTTCTCCCTTTGTGTTTATATGGTGGGGTTTTATTCCGAGATGAAGAATGATTTTCAGTCCCAAAGCACACCTCCAGAGCTGAATGTGCTGTAGGTACAAATGCACGATATGAACGATGAATTCAATCAGAAAGTTTATTCATCATTTATAACTATGCCATAATTAACTTCACAGTTGCCAAAAACATGAACTTTGACCCTTCTCCAACATTTTCAGTGTATTGATTTTTATATTTATTTTATAAAATTTTAAAAAGGGGCAAGTATTGATTTGCATGCTAGTATGTTTATGTAAAAACTTGAGAGTAAATAAAGAATATCAAGTAGAAATTATGGCTTTAGGCTACAGACAACGTCAATGAAGCATGCTGGATAAACAGAGTATAACAACCAAAAGCTGTGCAACTGCACAAACTGCATAACGACATCAGCGAGCTAAAAACAAGGGGAATCAGAATCCCCCATAAGACAGAAGAGTGTGAGTTTGAGGGGTCCCCCTTTTTCACAGGTTTGACCACTATGGCCATGCTGTATGTTGCCATGGTCCATCGCAGCCAACCCAAATCTTTGGTTTGAGTGCTCAGCTGGAATGCGGTTTGAGCATGCAGTTAGAATGCATTTTGAATAATCTGTTAGAAATGTAATTGACTGTTCCGCTAGAATATGGTTTGAGAATTCTACTGTTCTTATTGGGCACAGATTCAAAGACAATTATGTACTCTATGATCCTCTCTTTCCTTTTGTGCGGAGAGCTTTCCTCGGCATAATCGTGTATCTATTCATGATCTGGCAGCAACGGAATGTTGTGCAGTTCCTGAGATCCGGCATCTTTCTCCAGTGATTGTAATTACACCCCAACCAGAACAGTCCTGCCACCTCCATAACTACCAAACTCTACAAAACAGGGACAGAGCTGTCTTTGGAAAGTCAAGAAAGGCCAGTATTTTGCTGGAGACATGTATGGTTATCCTTATCCCAGATGATATTAAGTTAAAATACTTAAGTTTAATATACTTTAGATATACTTTAAAGCTGTAGATCTGGGTTACAGAGCCTTTGACATATGAGACATGCATCGTACTTATGCATCCAGAAAGAAAGAAAAGAACAATGAACACTAAAATACTGTAGGATAAAAGATTTTCTAGATAATCTAAGTGCATGGTGCTATGCATGGCACAAAAGAGCTCCTGTTTGTATGAGCATAAATATGGATGGGGAGTGTAATTAAAGTTGGAATACACTTGAGAAAACATTATTACAGTTCTGCCATTCAGCTTACATGAATGCATTGTTAATAAACTAGAAGATATGCACTCATCTGTATGAATACGAATCCTATTGTGAATGTTAGACAGAGCTTATGCATCTCCTCAGTCTCGACAGCGGAAACGCTGGCTCTGAGGAAATGGAAACAACCACTCACTGTACTCAGAGGCGACTTTGCGCGAAACTATATGGTATGTTCATCGTAAGTAGAGGGTTTTGTATTTTTTTAGAAAAATCAAAGAGTACAGTGTGTAAACCACTCCAGACTTTACAGTTTTATGAAACTAGCATAGGGTGTGATGTAGTCCCGAGGTGAAGTGCAAAATCAGGAGTGCTTATTACACTTACACCACAGCCATTTGGAAAAGAAACGTTTCCATGCTCAGATATAATTAAACAAAAGCTACGTTGTTGTTAATTCAGTACTTTCCTTGCCTTTGTTTTCAGATGGAAATAGAATTTTTTATACAAATGTTGACCAGTCTTGTGTATTGATTTGTGAATTGTGGTGAGACCGCTTTTGATGGGATTACTTCATAGACATGAATTTTTCTGTATCTCCATGCAGGACATGAAAAAATGTCATCATCCCATCAACCAATCAGATCTCTGTATTTAACAAAGCTGTGATATAGTGCAAAATGATTAAAATTGCATGCTGTCTTTATAGTCATGATGATTAATGCAGTGCATATATTCTTAGATGAGATTCAAACAAAATTATGTTGGAAAAAACATGAAACATGGATTCCTTTGTACACTCAAACTTGGCTGTGGTGGAAAATGCAAATCACAGACAGGAAAGCATATTAGTAGTAAAACAGCGAGTATTAATGTAATAAATAGCGTGTGCTGGTGAACAGCGCTTTGAGAATAGGCTCCTAATGGAAGCGCTGGCTGAGTTTCTCATTCTCATTTATCACGGTCAATTTGAAAGCAGAGATCCTCTTTGGAATAATAATTATGCTGGATAAAAGAATAAACTACATTTTATTTCATACAGCACAAACAGCACAAAACTGAACCCACAGATGTAAGTTTAAATACCCTCTCTGACCTTCTGTCACAGCTGAAGTTTTGAAGTGTAGCTGAAATTTGGGACTTCACTAACCACTAATATTGTTGTCAACTACAAAGGTGATTTAAATTCCTGCTCTGACAATTTCTTAGGCAACCTGTAGTTTTTTTTTTTAATAATAATTGTTATGTTATGTTGTATATCAGGATATATTTCATATATGTGCATGTGTACTTCCCTTCTTCTACAGATATGTATGGACACACATTTTTGCATACCCTTTGACACATAATGATACAGCATTTCGTTTCTATCCAGTTTGAAAAATAACAGTACACTGCAATCACGTTTTCTTAGCAATCTCACATGTAATCATAATAATCATATTTATTTTCACATTTTCAGGCTTCTGTGTTGAGCTGCTTGCCAGTATGTTGTGGTACAATTGCTTCTCTTTTTGTGTGTGTATTTGAATAAGAAGCATATACCTCCAGCCATTCCTAATTTTACCTTTTTATGAGTAATTACTCTGAGCTGCTGGCCAAGGTACTGGAGCAGCATCCTGTCCAATTCCTGCCAGATTTAAAACCATTTTATGACCTGGGCATGAATATGAAGCAGCGACAATAAAACACCCTCCCAAGAGTCAGTGTGATCCTTTTCTGGATCAATACACAGAGAAGAACATCACTATGGATTTAGGTGTGTGTGTGTGTGTGTGTGTGTGTGTGACTGTGTGTGTGCGTGTTTGTGTGTGTGTATGTGTGTCTGTGTGTATGTGTATGTGTGTATGTGTCTGTGTCTGTGTGAGTGTGTGTGTGTAGTGTATGAGTGTATTTGTGTGTATGTGTGTGTGTGTGCGTGTGGGTGTGTGTGTGAGCGTGTGTGTGTGTCTGCATGTGTGTGTGTGTGTATGTGTGTATTTGTCTGCGCACGCGTGTGTGTGTATGTGTGTATTTGTCTGCATGTGCTTGTGTGTGCGTGTATGGTGTGTGAGCTTGTGTGTGTGTCTGCATGTGTGTGTGTGTGCGTGTATGTGTGTGTGTGAGCGTGTTTGTGTGTCTGCATGTGTGTGTGTATGTTTATGTGTGTATTTGTCTGTGTCTGTGTGAGTGTGTGTGTATGTGTATGAGTGTATTTGTCTGCATGTGCGTGCGTGTGCGTGTATGTGTGTGTGTGTGCGTGTATGTGTGTGTGTGAGCGTGTGTGTGTGTCTGCATGTGTGTGTGTGTGTGTGTGTGTGTGTGTGTGTGTGTCTGTGTGTGTGTGTGTGTATGTGTATGAGTGTATTTGTCTGCATGTGCGTGCGTGTGCGTGTATGTGTGTTTGTGTGGGGGTGTGTGTGTGTGTGTGTGTGTGTGTGTATGTGTGTATTTGTCTGCGCACGCGTGTGTGTGTGTATGTGTGTATTTGTCTGCATGTGCTTGTGTGTGCGTGTATGTGTGTGTGAGCTTGTGTGTGTGTCTGCATGTGTGTGTGTGCGTGTATGTGTGTGTGTGAGCGTGTGTGGTGTCTGCATGTGTGTGTGTGTATGTTTATGTGTGTATTGGTGCTCGTGTGGTGTGTGTGAGCATGTGTGTGTGTCTGCATGTGTGTGTATAGTGTGTGTGTGTTGCATGTGTGTGTATAGCGTGTGTGTGTGTGTGTCTGTGTGTATGTGTGTGTGTGTGTGTGTGAGCTTGTGTGTGTGTGTGTGTGTGTGTGTGTGGAGCTAACCCTTCAGGGCCTGGCAGCAAGATAGAGCAGAGACAGATTTGCATACCTAATATCGTTAAGCTCAGCCAATCAGAGGAGAGGGCAGGTGCTTTGCATAATTTCCCTGATTAACACTCTTCCACGTGTCCTGGGTCTGCATCACTATCCATAAAGCTAATTAACACCAGCTGCCCATTCTGCCCCCTGCTGTCCCGCAGACTGCTTCGCTTGTGGCCTTTCAGCTCTGGGCGCTGTGGGGGGGGGGGGGGTGCAGTGGGTGCTGGGCCTCTGGGGGAGGTTGTCAGCACACCATGGTGGAAAACCTTCCCTGTCCAATCATCAGAACTCTTTATCCCCATTCTTGATCTGTAACCTGCACAATGAGAGCCTGGATCTGATTGGCCTGTCCTTAATTTTGACTCATGCTTACATCCCGAATCTCTTAATTGAGGCTATTTTTCCTTCCCTCACAAGCACAGATTGGTGAGTCACTAGCTAATTTGTTTTATGGGGGCTGAAGTTGCAGACATTATTGAAATTCACTTTTCCTGCACTGTTAAATTAGCCGCGAGGACAATATTTTTCTTTGCTGTCTGTTTTATTGATAATCGCCAACCTCTAAATTGCGGCGTCTGAGTTCGGTTTTCATTTGTCACTTAGCGGCTGCATCCTCTGTACAGCGGGGTGTGCTGAGGGCAGACAGATCCAGCCAGCTGCATTAATTACATTTGACATGATAAATCACTCGTTTCATGTTTAAAACCATCATGACACACAGTAACGGGTCTTTCATACCTTCTTTCCCCACTCTTTTGTTTGGTTTATTGATTTCCTTTGTACATTATTTCCAAATGAAAACTGCATGGGCGGTTCTGAGCACTGATGTACAGGACGTCCTCAGAACATTCCTTGAAGGGGAGCATTCGTTCTTCAAGACACTGATATTTGGCTGGGAGGACTCTTCAAGCCCACAATGCATCATGAGGAGGGGGGATTGTGTTTTAAGTCTCCACCATGAATAAAAAACCGTATGACCACTCCATCCTTTACCCTCCTCTGTGGATCGAAGGACGTAACAGCTGGTTCATTAGCAAAGACTGTGCCCTGGAATTTGGGCTGGCCCATCACACATTATACTGTAGAACCACTTACGGCTCCAAATGGTTCTTTAGTGATTCCTTAATGGTTTTGTGCAATACAAAAGTCATTAAGACAGGTTTCTCTCCTTTTTGGGGCGATCCATAACCTTTTTAAAATTGTTAATGTAGATGTAAATCGCTCTGGTATGACTAACATAGAGAAATAGTTACAATGCATGACCAGTATGCTAAGACTGCAGGTCAGTAAAGAGCCCCGTACTGCCCCCCCACGCGCCCCTCACTGCTCCTCTAACCCCCGCCTTCACCACCTCCCCTCCATCGCTGTCCTTGGTCTTTCAGACAAGCATTCAGTGCACAGAAAAGTGGGAACTCTGAACCAAAAGGGGAACTTTTCCATCATCTCGCCCTGTGAATGCAGATCGCTGCTTTATCAAATAACAAATAATACAACAAAAATGACTATGGTTATTTATTGTAATTACACACACTTTTAAATGGTATTTGCATAACACCACAGATGAGGTTGTTCCAGAATAAATAACAAAATCAAATAAAAATCTAATTAATTGTTTGTAAGTTATTTAGTAAATAATGCAGAAATAAATTATATATTAATGGTGCGAGTTCCTTCCTCTTAATTAGATTTTGGCTTCGTTGCCTGTGAAAGGTTTTCTCCTGTGTGTATTGTTTTGATACTGAATCAGAATGCAAAATTAAACATTCAGGCTTTCCAACACAAATGAATCTCATAACTACCACAATATCAGTCTTTTTTCTGAGGGCTATTTGTATATGAGCCAAGGTAATCTACACCCTAAATCATTACCCACACAAAACATAAAATTGGATCATGTCTTATAAATGCAAAACATGGAATTCCAGGCCAAAAAACCCAATTCCCTATTGTTAAGACCATGGGCTGAACAACATGTGAGGCAGCTCGACTGAAGCTATCACCGTGCTCTGGCTTGATCTCTGTGGTGTCGGAGGGGGGAGGGTGGGTGCTGGAAATGGGTATATGGCATTTTTGGTACCTGAATGAAAATAAAGAAAATCCAGGTGGCAGATAAGGTAAGTGAGTAGTGAGTGAGGACTTGTCTTAAAATACTCCCCTAAACTTTTTTTAACATTTTATAAACATAATAAAATATGGAACATAAGTAAAAACCTCTATTATAGTGATGCACTGTGCTGTTTAGGTTGATATATAATACCCGCAAACCCCAACAGCTCTGCTAAATTGGGCAGGTTAGTCCATTAAGATCTGTAAGCAAGATGAGGATTTTAATGGTCCCATAACATCTGCAGGCTATTTATTTTCCTTTACAATGTGCTGCTCAGAAAACATCCAATGATTAATGTCCTTGAAATATTTTCCTAATACTGAAATAAAAGTTTTTGTGACCTCTGTCACAACTACTATGGAACATTGACTTAAGGCTATTTCATAGCAGCTATATCAATGTAATATCAGAGCTATAATATTCTCAAACTGTTACATGTTCTCATGGTATTCCAAAACCCCAATGACCGTTTTCATACATCTATGGAAAAGAAAATTGAAAATGTTTTGTGAAAAACTCAGAAACTACAGAACATTCAATGAAAATTTTATGCAAAACGATAGTCCAACAGGAGGGGCAAATTGCAGCCTGGAGGTATCTGCATGTGTATGCTGTTTTTAATTTATGCCAATTACCCCGCCTAAGTTAGCTAATTAGTGACAAACACCAACGCTGGTTCACACGTTGAGCTCTGTACACAGCTACAGGCTGCAGTTGTCATTAACGAGCTTGATGAGAATTAGATAAACTGTGGGATCATGTAAACTGATTAGGCTAATTAAATTATTAAGAGCAGTATTGGCATGGAATGGGTACGGTTGTCTTTGCCATGTGTATGCATTTGTACTTTCTTTTGAAGATCCTTTTTTTATTTTCAAGACATTGTGGTGGCCTGAAATGCACCCAGTTATCTAAGCTTGGTCTGACTAATGTGTTGTGTAATTTCAATATTACCTCCTTTCACTCATATTTCATCATTTTTGCTGTATATTTGGCATGTAATATATCCAAGCATCCTGTGGCCTTATTTCCTGCTGCAACCAACACTAATCTCGATAAACCTTGATCAACTAATACCCTCATGTCATTGTCAGATTTTGCACATTGTAATTTTGTTCCTCCCATGAAATAGTCTTGTTTAAATTTCTTATTCCCGACCAATGTAAAAAAAAAAAAAAACTTTAGTTACATGGAAGATTGTTTGCTGATGTGTGTGTGTGTGTGTGGGTGTGTGTGTGTGTGGTGTGTGTGTGTGTGTGAGCTATAACCATTGTGCGATGCAGAAAACAGAGGGTCAGTCTCATGGCATGGTGTCTGCAGTCACTTTGGGGGCAGCTCACTCTTTCGACAGTTTAGGTCATGGAACCAGGGCTGGCTAAAGGCATAGGCCATTTAGTGGTCACTTAGAGCATCACCTTCTGGTGGCTGGCTGAAAAAAGAAAATAATAACAAAAATTCTGCCTTGAGGTAACAAATGAAAAAATAAAGAAGGAAGGAAAGAAATACACTTTGCATTCTGAGTTGACAGACTCTACCAGGATTTTGGCATACTGCCGTGAAGCTTACTTAGATCTTTGGCTACCTTTTACACGAACGTCATTTTGCTGAAGACGGCTGCTTTCCCTCAGCGATATTTGTTCACCTGGGGGATACATGTGTACATTTTCTGGAGGAAAAGCAGCAAGTCTTCAGTATAATTTTTTTAAATGCTTAATGCATTCGGCATTTGAATTTATTGTCAATTCCTCTGTGCGAAAACATTTAATTTGTCTTAACAAATGAGTGGAATTAGGTTTATCTGGCAATACATTGCAAGTAATCTTTTGGGTTCTGCAGCACCAGGCCGAGGGTCGGACACACTCACCACTGAGCTAAAGTTGTTGTGTGGTTGTGATGTCACCACCACACGATTATAGAAGTCCACAGGCCGCTAAAGCCTCTCAGACTAAATATCCTGTTTTCACATTTAAACACACACTTTACTTTCTCGCTTTGCAAACCTGTGGTACTGACATGTATTTACACACAATATAAGTCTATATGAGAATAATAGTCCAGCTATAATCCAGCTATATTTGTCCAGTGAATTTTGACTGATTCCTAATCTCGCCAAGGACACCAGAATGGCTGGAGAGCCGGCCCTGCCCGGACCCTAGTGTAGCTCGCGGCAGTCTGGAGTGGCCATCTCCGCAGAGTGATGGAGGAGTCTGGAGTGGCCATCTGCGCAGAGTGATGGAGGAGTCTGGAGTGGCCATCTGCGCAGAGTGATGGAGGAGTCTGGAGTGATCATCTGCGCAGAGTGATGCAGGAGTCTGGAGTGATCATCTGCGCAGAGTGATGGAGGAGTCTGGAGTGGCCATCTCCGCAGAGTGATGGAGGAGTCTGGAGTGGCCATCTGCGCAGAGTGATGGAGGAGTCTGGAGTGGCCATCTGCGCAGAGTGATGGAGGAGTCTGGAGTGGCCATCTGCGCAGAGTGATGCAGGAGTCTGGAGTGGCCATCTGCGCAGAGTGATGGAGGAGTCTGGAGTGATCATCTGCGCAGAGTGATGGAGGAGTCTGGAGTGATCATCTGCGCAGAGTGATGGAGGAGTCTGGAGTGATCATCTGCGCAGAGTGATGGAGGAGTCTGGAGTGGCCATCTCCGCAGAGTGATGGAGGAGTCTGGAGTGGCCATCTGCGCAGAGTGATGGAGGAGTCTGGAGTGGCCATCTGCGCAGAGTGATGGACGAGTCTGGAGTGATCATCTGCGCAGAGTGATGGAGGAGTCTGGAGTGGCCATCTGCGCAGAGTGATGGAGGAGTCTGGAGTGATCTCTGCTCTATTTGCAGGCCAAGGTTCTCTGGATTTGCCCGCCTCGCCAGCAGCGCCAGCCAGAACGAGAGGAGTTAAGAGGCGCTGGGTCGGATATATCATAACGACTCAAGATGACGGGCGCAGGAGAGGGGGGTGGGGAGGCGGGGCGGGTGGGGTGGGGGGGGGGGGGGGGGCATTTCTGTTTTAATGGAAAGCCGCGCTCCGCTGTCTCTCCTCACTCCAGCCAGGCTTATCTCCATTTCCTTCGCGGCTCATTGAAACCAAACATCCCAAAATGAATCCTTAACCCTCCTCCTTCTGTATCACCCCTCCTTCTCTCTCTCTCTCACTCTCTCTCTCTCTCTGTCTCCCTCACTCTCTCCTCTCCTCTCTCAGGAGTCATCGCCCCCCTCCCCCCCCCC
>JAFBMS010003047.1:0-2500 GCA_019788955.1 Albula glossodonta
AGAGAGAGAGGAGAGGCAGGAGAGAGGAGAGGCAGGGGAGGCAGGAGAGGCAGGAGGCAGGAGGCAGGAGGCAGGGGAGAGGAGAGGCAGGGGAGACAGGGGAGACAGGCCTCCATTCAGCCTGATACAGCACTGATACAGACTGTGACAGAGTCCCAGGCCTCTTAGCCAGGGCCGAACCTTGTTAGGGTGGAGCTACACTCTGCCATCCATCAATGACTTTATCGAACCAATCAAAAATGTTTCTCTCTCCACAGCCAGTGAGGTCAATGGTCTGAATCACAGAGCCAACTGGAGGCCCTACAGACTCCCCACTTTTACAACAGCAAAAAGCAGGAGCATTCATTCAGAACTACATAAAGAACACACAAATAACCCCAATGAATCCTGGGTAATTCCCATGACCCTGTTTAACAATATCAACAAAACCAAATATACGGCTGACTGTGATCAGACCAGAACAATGGCTATCCGGGACAGCCATGAACACAGTCGTATAATCTCTGCATGCTTATGGAGAGTCAAATAAGAAAGCATAATCACCCACCAGCCTGCTCACCCAGTCACCAGCGGAGCCAAGTGAGGGTGTTTTCCTGCTCCTGATTGGTTTCTTAATCCTTCAGGAGTATTGTAAAGCTGGCCATTGTAAGCCCAAATACAAAAACAAGACAATTATCCTTATCTTTAGTGTCCAAAATCCTTTGCAAGGCATCCCAGAAACAATCAAACAAAAAATAACAGGCGGGACTTGTACATTAAAAAAGGAAATAAATCACCGTCAATTTACCATGGTGGGCAAAGACAAAATAAGGCAATTACTTTTCCTGGGATGTTAAACAATAGAAATATCCTGAACGGAGAGCAGCTGTAGCTGGTTGGGGCCCGTGTGGAGAAAGTGTGGCTGAGGTTTTCCACAGTCAGGCATGTTCCTACACTGAGGGCCAGACACGAGGCCTCCACATGACCTGGGTATTATTCATGCATTATTTATGAGCATGTTTAATTAACCTCAATCTCCCCTCATACTACTACCACTACTACAACTACTCCAACTACTACTACTACTAATAATAATAATAATGATAATAATATTAATAATAATAATTATTATTATTATTATAATAATAGTCAGCATCTTCATCATCATCTGCACTATCCAATGCTGAGTGCTCCACAGACCTGACAGTGTGTCTGACTGCTACAGCATCTAACATGCAGCTCCTTTCACCAGCACCTCCTCGCGCTCACAGCTAACATGACCGGTCGTGCTAATAACCTGTGCGTCTTCAGAGCGCCCCTTGCTCCTCTGTTGAGCTGACACGTGAGAGGAGTGCGGTGCAGGAACTTAAGGGTCAGCGCAGTCACTTTCCATAAAAGCTTCATATCGGCTGCTGCGGCGATGGCACCGGTTTGCCCAGTCACAGGTAACAGCGGCGATTATTAGCTCTGTGAGTTTGTACAACACCTCCACCACTCACAGATATAATAACGCACCATTAAAAGACCTTACTGCAAAGTGCCCACTGGCATCTACACAGCTCTCACAGCTTAAAGACCTGGAAGCTGGAAAGTGAGCATGCGTCCTGCACATTTGGATTCTGAGAGAGTAAGTAAACATAGAGATATGAGCGCCCTGCCGCCATACAGCAGGGTGTGTCAGATTCATCAGCAGCTAAGAATGGCACAGGCTAAATTAAGCACTTACTAAACTGATTGAGTATGTACATGATCTTACAGTGGTCTGAAAGAGCAACGGTGAGGCTGCCTACGTTCTGCTCCGGTACCTCAGTAGCAGTGGGCTCCAAAGCTTTTGTGAGTGGGGCTACCCTAATGACTAACTCACAGAGTAAAAGGATAATCCACTCTGCAAATTATGCTTATTCATTCATCTTCTCCCCATTAGAAATATCCTTTGGTGCAGCAATGATAACTCAATGCAAAGTCAGGGAAAAGGTTTATTTAGTCCATGGGTTTCAGAAAGTTCTGGAGAGACTTCATTTCAAAATGAATGGAATTCTATGGATGAGCGGCTCATGTATTGTGTGATCAGTTTAAGTCCCGTCTCTCCAAACCCTGCCCCCGCTCTGCGTCTCACTGGCACAGGGTATCCTCTTGCCCACATCTCAAAACTCTCCCTGAGAGTAGCCTGCGGTACTATCAGGAACTCCAACAGCTCATTTTTGCACATTGGTTCTGATGGTGTTGTCAAGGAGCAACATGGTTAATAATTATACCACCAGTTAAATACTATTAATGAATAACATAATTAATATTTTGCAGGAGATGTTGGAAAACAGCTGACTATTCTGTTCTGTCGCTCTGTCCTCACTCTTCACAGTGAGGCCGGTGTGAAAATAAGTCAACTGGTTCCAAACAGGTCCGTGAACGTGGCAGAACAGACGCTATAAAAGGAGTTTCCCTGGAGCTCCAGCCAGACCCTCTTGTTGAAGTGTTAATGGTACACACTTTTCCCCCGACACCTCCAGCTTTTATCTGAGGT
>JAFBMS010003047.1:7500-12500 GCA_019788955.1 Albula glossodonta
ACTAATAATGACACAGTTTATCCTCTGTCAGAGTCATTTGCCTCCCTCTCTTTCACTGGATGTCTCTCTCTCAAACACAGACATACATATGCATGCGCACACACACACGCACAGTACAAATACACAGACATTTACAAACGTACACACAGACGTACATGGGCACCAATATGCACATATACATACGGTACATAGACAGACAGACTCTCACACACACACACGCACGCATGCACACACAATATAATGCAATGGTGAAGGGGCCAGGTTTGTAACTCAGACTCACTTCTCAGATATGGCAACATCCATTCATGAGCAAATGTTACAAATTACAAATATAAAGTGCGTGTAGCGCTCTGGGTAAGACTGTATGTTAAATGTCTGGGATGCCATGAAAGGAACCTTCAGCACCGCAGATAGAGACCTGCATGGCCCTCTCCGCACCGGCGGCACACGGCCCTGGGGATCCATGAGCTGCAGCAGCTGGCTTTAATTAATTAGATTTGATTCAGCTCTTAATTAAATACTGATCTGTATTTAAACACTGCCACTTAATCTGTTTTACCTCTCCTGGGTTACAGATATGTGGTTTGAGGTGTTTGTGCCTCTGAAAATATATAAACTAAGGGTACCGTTCTGGACCATTCATCATATTTTCATTAATTGTACCACTAATTCATCTTTACATGTTATTAAGCTCAATACATTCAATACCAGATTGTTTACTGATTACTTCATCTGGCATTGAGTGTAGTTTTAATCCAGGAAAAAGGCCAATGGAGCAGAAGCTGAGACCTGCGTTGGATGGAAAACCTTCATCTCATATCATTTAAAAATATATTTCAAAATAAAAGTCCTCCTTGTCCATTTCTTCTCCCCGCTGTATGCATATGGAAGCCTGAGTGGGCTGAGTGACCAGCTCTCCTCATTACATGCTCCTGCGCTCTTATGTACCAGACTGCTTCCTGCGGCGCACTGCTGTTTCCCTCCCTCTGCGCATCCACACGGCTCATTAGTAAAGAACTAAGATGCAGAGATGCAATTGGAGAATAAACACGCAGATGAAACACAAATCGCTGTTCCCGCAGAGGCGGCCTGTCTGGGCTCTCACTCAGAGAGCGCAAGGCTCACTCACGCACTGACTGAGCGCACTCCAAGACGCTCTCTCTGAAGATCAAACCCCGCAGAGGGGTTTCTGCTCTCATATCAATGCCAGGCACCTCAGAAAGGCAATCTGCACCCTAATTTTCTCCTGACATTCAGCGTGCGTAACGAGACGGTAATGTACATGACGTGTGCGATAACACGCGCGGATAACCAATCACTCCCCCAGGGACCTGCCGCTGTAAATCAGCGCCCCGGCCCGCGCCGATGCTCGATTTCACCTTCACTACCGAGCAAAATTACAGCCATCGCACGGCAGACGTGCGCAAGCGGGCAAACGGGAAGCGGGAGGCGCGGAGATCGCCTTGATTGGGCTCTGGTGGTGGGGGGCTGATTTATGGGACGGGGGCTCGTTTCTGGGGGGGGGCGGGGTGCTGGCAGGGTGGGAGGAAGTGTGTGAAGCAGATGCTGAGGGGCCTGTTTGTTGCACTGGCTCTCGGTGAGAAGGTCTAATCTGAGAGGCACTCTAACGGGACAGCGGCACGTGAGCAGGGGATGTAACCCTTCACTATCACACCCACAGCATATCTAACACTGTGCCCTCAGGGGAAGACACACTGCCCAACCTCACTGCCCTGTGAGAGACACACTGCCCAACCTCACTGCCCTGTGAGAGACACACTGCATGACCTCACTGCCCTGGGAAAGACACACTGCCCGACCTCACTCCCCTGTGAGAGACACACTGCCCAACCTCACTGCCTTGTGAGAGACACACTGCATGACCTCACTCCCCTGTGAGAGACACACTGCATGACCTCACTCCCCTGTGAGAGACACACTGCATGACCTCACTCCCCTGTGAGAGATACACTGCATGACCTCACTGCCCTGGGAAAGACACACTGCCTGACCTCACTCCCCTGTGAGAGACACACTGCATGACCTCACTCCCCTGTGAGAGACACACTGCATGACCTCACTGCCCTGTGAGAGACACACTGCATGACCTCACTCCCCTGTGAGAGACACACTGCCCGACCTCACTGCCCTGTGAAAGACACACTGCCTGACCTCACTCCCCTGTGAGAGACACACTGCCCGACCTCACTGCCCTGTGAAAGACACACTGCCCAACCTCACTGCCCTGTGAAAGACACACTGCCCAACCTCACTGCCCTGTGAAAGACACAGTGCCTGACCTCACTCCCCTGTGAGAGACACACTGCCCAACCTCACTGCCCTGTGAAAGACACACTGCCCAACCTCACTGCCCTGTGAAAGACACACTGCCGAACCTCACTGCCCTGTGAAAGACACACACATAAATAGTACATCCATTATAACAATACAACCATTAAAATAAATACACAAAGAAATGAAGAAAAAAACAAATTATGATATGAAAAACACAGATTTTACGATCACGGCAAATGAAGAAGAAAACTCTTCTGACAAATCTGTTCCTCTGAGGGGGTGTCTGAAAGTCTCTGAGCGATTTGTACCCACACGGTTAGTGAAAGACGGCATTACTGTATCACAGGATTAATCCAGTCCTGATCAAAGCCTTGGTTTCAGTGCTTTGCCTCCCCACCCCTTTTAAATATGATTAAGGAAGCCCCCACTACTGCGCGGGGAGCTAACGTGCCTCGTTCTGTAGCGTCAGCAACATTAAAGAGCGGATCTAACGCTGGGGCCGCCAGCGCCCGTGTTTGGCCTCCTCCCCTCAGTCTACTGGCGGAGGGGTGAAGAACACCTCCATTAATCTAACATGGCACCCTCTAAATAATGAGCCCTAACGCCACTCTCACTGGAGAAAGTCCACCCTGCACCCCTATTAGCATGGTGTTGCATTCTGCCGGCCCAGGTTTGGCATGGTATTAGCATGGTGCTGCATTCTGTCGGCCCAGCGTTGGCATGGTATTGGCATGGTGCTGAATTCTATTGGCCCAGTGTTGGCATGGTATTGGCATGGTGCTGAATTCTATTGGCCCAGTGTTGGCATGGTATTGGCATGGTGTTACATTCTGTTGGCCCAGCGTTGGCATGGTATTGGCATGGTGCTGAATTCTATTGGCCCAGCGTTGGCATGGTATTAGCATGGTGCTGCATTCTGTCGGCCCAGGTTTGGCATGGTATTAGCATGGTGCTGCATTCTGTCGGCCCAGTGTTGGCATGGTATTGGCATGGTGCTGAATTCTATTGGCCCAGCGTTGGCATGGTATTAGCATGGTGTTGCATTCTGTTGGCCCAGTGTTGGCATGGTGCTGAATTCTATTGGCCCAGCGTTGGCATGGTATTAGCATGGTGTTGCATTCTGTTGGCCCAGTGTTGGCATGGTATTAGCATGGTGCTGCATTCTATTGGCCCAGTGTTGGCATGGTATTAGCATGGTGCTGCATTCTATTGGCCCAGTGTTGGCATGGTATTAGCATGGTGCTGCATTCTATTGGCCCAGCGTTGGCATGGTATTAGCATGGTGTTGCATTCTGTTGGCCCAGTGTTGGCATGGTATTAGCATGGTGTTGCATTCTGTTGGCCCAGGTTTGGCATGGTATTGGCATGGTGTTGCATTCTGTCGGCCCAGGTTTGGCATGGTATTAGCATGGTGCTGAATTCTATTGGCCCAGCGTTGGCATGGTATTGGCATGGTGCTGAATTCTATTGGCCCAGCGTTGGCATGATATTGGCATGGTGTTACATTCTGTTGGCCCAGTGTTGGCATGATATTGGCATGGTGTTACATTCTGTTGGCGCACCCTCTCACCTCGTACACGTTGAACTGGCTCTGGCCTCTTGCCAGCTCACGGTAGCTTGTGGTGAATTCACCGATGAAATCATGGCTGAAAGGCAAGCGACACAGACCAATCACACGGGATCCTCTGAGCACTGCATCAATCTGATTGGCTAACATTCCCATGAGGAGATGATCAAACTCACTTCAGTTCCCTTTCACTAGTGGGCCATAAAGTCCAATATACACAGGTTTCTCTGACTGTTTTATGCCTTATCCAGGGTGTACAAGTTCCAAACATATCTATCATCAATTTCATATTTCATATACAGGGCATTTTTAAGTTGGAATGGAACATTTCTCCATGAATCAAATCCAGCCTCTCAAATTCTCTCATGTGTCCTGGACACATCCAAACACAGGAAATAACTGTATATTTCCAGAGGAATCAAAGGTCAATATCTGCCTTGATGGTAAATCTGGATGTAAAACCTGACAGTTCATTGTGCAATTAAATAAAAATTGTGCCCCAGAGATGGTCCATATTTTCAGAATGTCAAGTGGAGGTGCATCTGAAAACTGACCGCTTTGAGCCAGTGGCTACACCATTAAGTCCAATCGACCTGCTCTGCTTATGAATATTAATGAGCTGGGCTGCCAATAAGGAGACAGATATGAGCCCCAGACTGCTCGTAAAGCAGGGCTGTGGTTTTATTACCTCATATAACTATGGCCCCATCTTATTTAGATCCAAACTGCAGGGCAGTGGAGGGGCAGTAATCTGGTGCTCGGGGTTCTGGGATTAAAAGGTCAAACAGAGTCCTCCAGCTGAGTGTCACAGATTCAATAGACACACCAGATACTCAGCTCTGTGTTCTTAACATCAAAACTTCTGTCAAAGATTTTACAGACACACCAGATACTCCACTCTGTGTTCTTAACATACAAACTTCTGTCACAGATTCTATAGACACACCAGATACTCAGCTCTGTGCTCTTACCATTGAAAGGTCTGTCACAGATTCTATAGACACACCAGATACTTAGCTCTGTGCTCTTAACACTGGAAGGTCTGTCGCGGTTTCTTTAGACACTCCAGAATAGAACCCTGACAGTGCTAGAGGTTGTTGTGGTGTGTAGTCTGCCAGGGTGACATGTGATTCGTTGT
>JAFBMS010003047.1:17500-20417 GCA_019788955.1 Albula glossodonta
TCTGAGCATGCTGTCTTTGTCCTTGGCTTCCTCTGCCGGTCTGAACCCCTCGTGCCCCGTATGGCCCTAAGCACTGCAGTTTAATCTGGACTGACTGATGAGAGCGGAGTGCTGCTGATGTATGAGCTCAGGCCACAGTACCTGATTACTGGTCATTATCAGTGGAATGGGTCCGAGTGGGCCCGGAGAGCCGGGTGCTTATTTCAGATGCAGATAACGCTAAGGGTGAAGGCCTGCAGGCTGATGGGTCAGCGGGCTGGAGAGCGGGAGATTTTCCCTCCGTTTGCGCGGAGCCTGCTCTCTGCCAGGGAATGTCAGCGTCGAGCGCCATCCGCGAGCGCCATCGGGCTGGGGCTCGGATCCTGCTGCTGTCAGACTGCGTTAGCTGCCAAAGCACAAGGCCGGGCCAGTCACCGTGGAGACGCCGATCAGGCCTCACATTTGGCCCTTGGTACCGACCGCCGATATCGGACCCGACAAATGATTTTGTCGTGGTTTGATGGACGGGGGCTGCCTAGCAGTTGACTCCATCTGGCTACCCAGAATTCCATGGTGCCCCTGGCCGTGGCTCTCTTCACTTCCATACAGAGGCACAAATTCCCACATCGAGCAAAACTGAGGCCTGTATCCAATGCTGATGTTCTGCCAGAAATATCACTATATGCTATATGTGGCACTGAACTGAACCACACACCAATATGAAATAAAAACCTTGTTCTGAAGTTTGGCTAAAATAGACATGTCTCTCAAAATTGTCTGTAACCTCCTCAGCCATTTCACTGGTATCTAAAGGATTAAAGTATTTGAGAGTGTGTGTAGAAAGTGAGTACTTTTGACCAAGCACTGAATGTGTGGTGAGTGAGTGTATTTGACCCAGCACTGAGCGTGTGGTGATTTAGTGTATTTGACCCAGCACTGAGCGTGTGATGAGTTAGTGTATATGACCCAGCACTGAGCGTGTGGTGAGTTAGTGTATTTGACCCAGCACTGAGCGTGTGATGAGTTAGTGTATATGACCCAGCACTGAGCGTGTGGTGAGTTAGTGTATTTGACCCAGCACTGAGCATGTGGTGAGTTAGTGTATTTGACCCAGCACTGAGTGCATAGGGAATGAGTGTTGATGGGCCACCAATCAAACAGCACTGGCTCTCCATTGCACATGTTTACCAGGGGCTCTACATGGGCAGTGAATCGATGGCTGAGTAGGCGGTCTACGATCAGTCAGAGCTACCCGGGTGGCCAGTCGATACGGGTCGATGAGATCATTAGCGCTGGCCTACAGAGAGGCGGAAACACAGAGACGAGCACAGCATGCGCCGGATTCTGAGCTGTGTCAGCACTGACTGGGCCCCCAGCATGGTGGGGCGCAGGGGCGGGGCACTCTGGGGGGGTGCGGGGCCGCAGATGGGGGCTGCGCTCTGAGTTGGCATGGGGAAGGTCAGTGTGACAGCACTGGGGCTCAGGACTGTCACTAATATCAAACAGCTCAAATTCCTCATTTGGTCTGATATAGGAGATCATTTGATCAACAGGAACCAACTTTTATGAAAAGTCCAACATGGTATTCAGTTCAGTAATCTATAATGGATAAAGAAAGCAAACAGTCTCTTTCACACTCTCTTTCCCACACACACATACACACACAAACACACACACACACTAGACAGCACAGACACCAGTTCCAAAGGGATAAATGTGTGCTCATTTTGGAAATAGAAATTGAGGGCAGCCAGTCGGAGATGTCTAGTGAAAGCTCTCCTATTTTTTGGATGTATTTGTAAAAGAAAAGCAACACCACAGACACATGTTGACAGTTTTATATGGATCTTCAGCTGGTTGTTTTGAACGTGGAGACATTTTGTTTAGCAGCTCAGTAATTCAGCAGGGTGGTAACTTGCTACTGCTGGGGTCTATCAGAAAAGTGCAGGTCAATGGTGAAAATGTGGCAGGCTTTTTCTATCAGAAAATGAACACTAAAAATGGTCAGGAAACAGACAGGGAAAAGAACAGCTGTCAAAATGTCTGTTCTGGACACACAAGCGAGTTTTGGGCTACAGGATGATGGAACAGCCTGACCAGTGGGTAATGAGACGTACCGCAAACCTACAGTACCAGTAAATATGGATCGATGAATAGGATGAAATACCATATGCTTATTTAACGTACAGAGATAAATCTGCTGTCCGATCCCACATAGTAGTTTGATACTAAGCTATTTCCTGTTTGGAAGCCGTGCTCTAGGCGCTGTGACTGCAGGTCTGAGCGCTGGTTGGTCTGAGAGGTGTTGTTGGTGCTGATTGGTTTGATGAGTGTTGTGAGGTCACAGTGCAGGGTCAGTGCAGGTGTGGCGTACCTGTCGTAGTCTCCATTGCACAGCGCTCTGACGGGGATGGAGAAGGCCTGCCACACCGGGTTCAGCGTGTTCTTCACCACCTCCGTTTTGTGGCAGATGGTGAAACTGCTGACAGAGAGAGGAGAGAGAGTCAATGAACACACAGACCCTGCTGCTGTGTCTCTCTCACACACACAGAAACAAACACACACACTCACACTCACACACACATAGACACACACAGCCACTCTGCTGTTGTCACACACACACATCTGAGTAAGAGTAAGCCCTGGCCGCTGTCTCTTGCTCAGGTGTAGCAGTAGGGGGTGTGCTCATACCTGTCCTCACACTCAGGTCAAACCAGCGCACACCACTGAGCTACAGAGCAGGTTAACATCAGAAAGAACCAAGGCCAAATATCACACACCATTAACGTCAGCACGGCTGACACATTCATACCTGAGACCCGTAGTGGTACAGCAAAGACAGAGAGAGAGAGGGGGGGAGGGAGAGAGGGAGAGAGAGAGAGGGAGAGAGAGGGAGAGGGGGGGGGAGAGGGGGGGGGAGAGAGAAGGGGAGGGGGGG
>JAFBMS010003048.1:0-20406 GCA_019788955.1 Albula glossodonta
AAGAAAGAAAGAAAGAAAGAAAGAAAGAAAGAAAGAAAGAAAGAAAGAAAGAAAGAAAGAAAGAAAGAAAGAAAGAAAGAAAGAAAGAAAGGAAAACCCTGAACAATAGGCATTCAGCAATTCTTACTTGAAAGTCTAATTAAAGCTTTTTTTGTTTAAGCCAAAAAAGAGATACTGGTTGCTTTTAAAATATGATCCACTTCCTTATCTGAACTTCAAAGAAACAAGTAATTACTTTCATAAATAAAATAAAAAATAATATTAATTTTAAACAAATGTATTCCCATAAGACCAGGGTGCCCTTAATCAAAATATTGCAAGCTGATTAAAGTGAAATTGTGTTGTTGTTTCCCAGGGGACTTTTTTTTTTTTTTTCAAATGAAGCATTTTTTTCTACAAAAGATTTCATCCAGAGCAGTTTCTAATGCTGCCCACAGGTATAATCATCAAAAAAATTCTAGGACCATTGTAAATTATTATGCATTTCACAATTAATTGTAGAGAAAGTAGTGCTCTGATATCTTTATCTACCATGGTCCTGACAGCTACTCTATGGGTGATCTGAAAGACAGTGCTGGGTGATGGACCATGTTCTGGATGATGTTCATAGAGTAGTGAAGTCCTTCTCCCACAGTCAATAATCAATGGTTATATTGGGCTGTAAACCTATGCATAAATTATCTGGAAACCTCTGTCAGTAGCACTATGCCCCTTTTTATTATCTCTCCAATAAAATGATCCAGATTTTGGACAGAATCTAAAAGGTTTCAGGGAATGACAGCAAGAACAGTCCAAAGGGATGCAGATTTCACAAAGGTCTTCTGTCAAGGTATCGCTTTTTCAGGCAATCTTGAATATTGCATTACATTAATGTTTGAGCAAGCTTTTGGGCTTGCTTGCATTTCAATGTTGGATTTATGGTCTTGGGCCAGTAAAAACAATGCATATCTCTTAAATGGATTCAGATGAGTTTTTTCCTTCCTCTTGACAGCTCAGATTCATTGCCTCTTTCACAACCCAACATAGGGAAGTATGATAGTCTGCCTTCTCTTATGGACACATGAAAGATCGTGCAGTCCTGAGGCTCTTAAATCGTTCTTTTAAAGCCATGTTGTCTTGGGACTACAGTCTGCCCATGTGAGAAAACATATTCCTCAGGAAACGTGTCCTATGTTACAAGCATGTTCTCAGCAGCAACGTCTATGTAAACGGTCACTGGAAACCATTACTCCAGCAGTACTGTACCAGCAGCAATACCCTGTTTCCACCAAAATGCTAAATCAGCCATAACAAAATGTTACCCTTAAGATAACCCCAGCATTTATTAAAAAGCAGAGCCTGAATTCCATTCCACATTCAAGTACTGCTGTCACATCTCTTTCTCCTCAGAGCCGTGATTATCAGCACAGAGGCACATTGCAAAGTTCTCATCTCCAGAATGCGTCCTATCCGTCATTTCCAACAGCATATAGTAATTATCTTCATTTACATTTCAAGGAAGCTATTAAATTGACATCAAATTATCCACACAAATTAAGCATATTGAATGACATTAGACGATTAATGTGCCTCTCATCGAGAATATCTCAGATGTTCATGCAAACTGTGTTTAGGATCTAACTCTTTTTCATCACTGTGGCAGATTTGTTACCCCCCATAAAATTATTTTTATCTTTTATTATTTATTTTTGTCATTTTTGCATGATGGATCCCTGTTTAAAATAGAATTGATGCATTCCTTCATTCTCTTGTCAAAGCCCCAAATTTCAATCAGGTTTCCACACAAACCAAGCATGCACGCTTCCTGTCTTACATCTCAAACCATAAATAAGATGTACGCCTTTTTATCCTCTCCAGCGAGAGAGCAGAGATGTAGACAACACACAGTTTCTGACGAGGTCACTTGAGCAAAGCTCTACTCAGGTGCTATATTCTGAGGAAATTACTAAATTTCACAGTTCTGAAAACCACAACTTCATGAAAGTGGACATGATCATCTCTGCCCTCAGACTCAAAAAAAAGAAGTAGGAAAAAGAAGAGGGCTTCTGTCTCTCCCTAAATCATTCAGAGGTATTCAGCTTCCTCAACACGAATAACTGAGTGCCTCCAGTGTAGTCTTAGTGCAGTGTCTATCCCAGGATTCCTTTCGCCATGATTAAGTGAGAGGATTTGATTGCTGTTGGGGTATGAGCTTGTACACTCGCAAAGGTGAGGAACGATGGCTAAATGAAGGCTTTAATTCCATTTAGTTGTTTGCAAAATCCATGTGCATGGAAGGCAATCAGCCTGCTATTGAAATGCTGCAGTAAACAGCGCTGTGCTTTAGTGCAGCGCACTGTCTTTATTTTCAAGCACGTTTGATGAAAAATCACCTAAACTGAGAAGTGTATTATGTCCTTTTATCGGCTGAAGTTGAAGTAAATAGAACTGTGTAGTATGTGTACAGATGGCTCATTACAGCTTCACCTGTGTTTTTCATTAAAGAGAGATTATCCTCCGCTATGCTCAAACCAGCAACGTCACATGGCACCGCACATGCATGCTTCTGTGCTTGGAAATGACATTTCAATAATGAGATGGTGTATTAAATGCACACATATTTATAAAATAATGGCAACGCATGAAATGGTGTCATCAGAAGGTGCAGAAGATCACAGCAGTCCTGACTCAGGGACAGAGCAGCAGCTCAGCGGTTTGAGAGAGAATGTGAAGAGGACCAGTCACTTTTTATTACAACCCCGTGAAGATTCATTTCAGCTTCTGTAACCCAAGGATTTCATTGGAGAGAAGGCCAACCTGGAGCCTACCAAGGCTTCTTCCCCCAGGCCATCAAAACGCTAAACAGCCTGCAGTGTGGTATAATTCCGGCCTAGCTGTCTATATAGCTTTTACTGTTTTGCACATTTTTCTATTGTGAGTTTTTTAATAGATTTTCCTTAAGTCATTTTTTTTAAATTACATTTTTTTTCTATTGTGAATTTTGCACAGTCTGCCTTACTGCCAACCCTCATTTTACTGCTTACTGTACAATGTACCTTGGCATGTGACAAATAAAACTTTGAACTTGAATTTGAACTAGGAGGGACAAGACCCCATTTATAAAGACAATGAAACTCTCAGAGTACAGGGCATTTATGGATTACTTAATAAAAGTGCAGTATGTTGGGTTTTTCCACTTTACCCAAGAGGTCGCACACTGTAGTCATGCTATATAAATCTACTGAGAGAGCACACCATTGAACACACTCCAACACACAGTGAGAGGCCTATAAAGCAGAAAGGTAGATGGAAATATTTTCAGTCAAATACAGGATTATGAAAAGCATAATCTTGCATAACAGAATGTATTGTTGTAGAACTGAGTCAGATCCAGCCACATAGAGTGGGTGAGTGGGTGCTGTAAACGAACTCCAGTGTGTTCTTAATTTAACCTCACAACTACAGTGGCCTTGAACTTGAACCACCAACTTCAGGAGAGCCTTGTAGTCTCAAAGAGGGGGAGGGATCAATGTTTCAGTGTGGTTTTGTGTGTGTGTGTGTGTGTGTGTGGGTGCGTGTGTGTGCACGTTCAATCCACTGAAAAGTAATCTCATCTGCCTGAAGACCAAAACTACTGCTAAGCCAGAGATTACGTCTCGATATTGCAGACACACAATGATAAATATGTCATTTTCAATTGTGCATACAATGGTTGATACTTCAAAGAATGTTGTTGCCATGCAGCACTTGGCACTGAAACCGAACAGCCAATAATATGTTTTCCTAAAATTCCACATCACAGTACTGTATAAATTCCACATCAACAATCAATTTTGTTTTGCCATAGGGGATCATGTTGCATGATGTTGATGGGATATCCTCATTTCCTCTTTCTCTCATTTCCCATGGATCCTGACTTGAAGAAGCAATCAAATTATAAATAAATCATTTTCAGTTAAAGCTGCCATTTCATGAGACTTATACCATTCAGAGAAACTTTTAGAAAATAAGCATATGCATTTAGCTGTTTGTTAAAATGTATATACATACATTCAAAATTAAGAATTTATGTTGGCAAAGCATTGTCTGTTTGTCAGTTCCACATCAGAGGGAGTCAGTCCTTCTCAAACACTGGTGAAGCCTGAAAGTGTCTCTGTGCATTGACCGCTGGTCTCCTCTCTCATCAATCTTCAGTATTCACACCTTTGCCCTTTTGGATGGTTGAGACCATAACGGAATGTCAGAACACGACAGCTCCGTCTAAAGCAGCGCGATTACAGGCTAGAGCTGAGGAAACGCTGCCCGTGTACGGCCTCTGAGGTCAGGCAATGGGGCAGAAAAGAGACGAGCATCAGAGAGCAGGCAAAACACAAACAATCAGCCATATGCCCCGACAGATGCGAGCAGAGCACAACAGAACAGAGAGGCGTAGCGCCGTCGGAGGGGGCGGAGACCCACAGCCCAGCTCCGTCACAAAGCGGTCTGCGCTCCGGCATGTGCGCCCACAAGGCAGTCTGACAATTTCCGCCGAGTGATTTACAAACAGCGAGTCCTCCTTGTATGGCGGCGCAGTCAGAGCGCATCCCGTTAGAACCCTAATTAAAACTGTTAATCACAGGCTCCTCTGAGTTCAGTACCACACATAGCATAAAGGGAAGAATGCGGTCAAATTATTCACCAGTGTCTGGCATTTAGGCACATAAGGCTGCCGACTCTGCAGCTTCAATGCTCAGAAGAGCTCTGAAACATTTTGTAGACAGAGGGAGACTGTGTTCATTCCCCCTTTTTCATATGTGTGTGTTTAAATCTATATAAATTCAAAAAAGTACTTTATACATTATGACTTCATACATTATGACATTATGACTGAGTTTTAAGTCATGTTTAATGAAACACCACTGAGATTTTCTTTTGTTCCCTTTTCTCTGTCGTCACCGGTTTCCCTGCTCTGTTTTAGACCTAACACAAATGTTGCTCCAAGGAAACGTGGAAAGCTCAAACTCTTCACTTCATCACAGTCTTTTGTAACTGAGTCTCTATGATCCGCATCAGTGCAGGACGCAGCTTCTGGGTAAACAGCTCTCACAAGAGAAAAGCAAACCACTCCAGTATTTACACTGACTCACTAAAATGAGCAAACAAATACAGCATAAACGTATTATAAGCTCATAATAGACTGTTACAACATTGCTGCCCAGACATGCACCTGTATTAATCTTCTTTGCCCCAATGTACGTTTCTGCTCCATATCTGCCTACCAGTGGGTGTTTGCCTGTCCTTAACTGCCAACAAACATACTCATACATATTGGGGTTAATACAGAAGTTCTCTGAAAGGAAGTAACATCAAAGTAATTGCAATGGTTCATTTTATTTTATGGTTTTCTTGTTTTTGTTCAAGCAAAGCCGATGAGGAAATTTTTCCAAAAGTGGGGGGAGAGGGAAAAAAAACCCCAAACGACTTTTTCTGGGCCAAAGAGAGGCGGTGTATCCCATAACCCAATTAAATGACAAATTAGCACAATTAGCGCATAAGGAGACAGTGTCCTACCTAGAGCTGCTGCACCCGTGCGTCCAAAGCAGCAGCAGCAGCAGCTCGGTGTCTGCGGGGGCGTCCCTGCAGAGGTGGGGGGAGCTGATGGATGGGGTGCACGATGGCCTCGTGTGGGGCACGCACCCCAGGGCCAATTTTACCCTGACCCTCCAGGCACCGCCTGCCCCTCAATTAGGCCAAGGGGTCTTAAAATGCGTGTCTCGCCACGGCACGTCCCTCTGCGCTCTCACAACGCTCACATATAATAAGGACAGGAGAAAAGGCACACTGGCTCGCTTTGCTTTTGTCTGCTTTGGGGGGCTTTGCCTCTTCTGCAGCAAACTGCATACATGCCCGTCTAAGCTTGGAGTTAAACACAAGTGAAGAAACTCTAGTGAAGTCCTTTGAGTGTTCGATCATGGCCAGAGATGTGTGCTGTTCTAAGCAGCGCTTGCACTTGTAAACATTTACAGAAGACTTGTAATTTTGCTGAGATGTGTGAAATATTTGAACTGGAGAATAAAAAGAGGATCAAAGACAAGTGTTAGATATTCTAGGAAAGTCTTGAGTTTATAAATAAAAAAGGTTTTTTATTGTTTTGCAGCAAAATGCACATTACTGGGCTGATACAGAGAAAAAATGTGTTAACGTGGGGTAAATGGGAAAAAATGCAAGTTGATTATAAAATATTATGTTGGTACATCCAGCTTTTATTCCTTACTATGGGTTTGGTTGCTGCTGGATTGGCTTGTAGGAAATTATGTTTTTTTTCTTGAGTGACTCTCCCTCTGTTGATCGAAGTCAGACATGGCTTAAGAGTGCATGGTTCAGGGTGGAGACCGCAGTGCTTCTCACCTGACTGCAGAGAGACAGGACAGGCAGTAGAGGGGTGAAGTCCACAGAGGATCTGGGAGAATAGCTGGGTAATACAAATTACTGTATCACTGCCTGCTGTGAGGGCCCTATTAAAACATAGGATGAAAAAAAAAATCAAAAACAGCAGGCAGTCAATGTGCAGACTGTTAAAGACTCCATTGATCCAGTAAGCAGGCACCTTAGTAAAAAAAAAAAACATAGTGACATAAATTCCACAGTCATGCTTCCTTGGAAGGGCAGCAGACGGTATAGATATTGATATGTGCTCTCGGCTTGATTGTCTGCATTGTAACGATCTCTGCATGCCGAAACATCACTCTGCGCACACAATCATTTACCAATAAAGAATCTGTGCAGATTGAGCCTTAATCCAGATTTTTAGATTTTTCTATTTAGATTTGTTTAAAGTGATATTGAGTCCTTTGCCTGCTAAAGCCTGCATTATCTGCGTGTGCGTCCTGAATTTCCCACATGGGCACCAAATCCACAGTTTTTTGGCATCTGGACCTCTGTCATTTACACCAAACCACATCCCGGCCCTCTTTATAATCCTGCTCCCTCGAAGAACACCAAATTGTCAAGTCATATTTCATGATAATATCGAACATCTGAAGCTTACAACCTAAAACAGATGTATGGAGGGGCAGCTTATCTCCCTCTGTTCCATCACAGATCCCAAATGAATTACACAAGGGGATGTAAGGGCCCTCCTACGATGACATAACATTTTTGCTTAGCGCACAGCAGCAAGGCAGCTTTACTTTCTTTATGACGGCTGCATCATTTCTGCTCACTCCCGATGAACTGCACCTCTCTTCCTGTGGATCACCTTGCCTGCAATCTGGCCTCAAGACACAGCGACGACGATCACCTCTTCATGGATCCACCATCAAAGCTTGGTCTCATGGAAGCACCAGGGTGTCGAGTATTGAACTAGTTTGCAATAGTGAGCTAGTTTGCAATGAAGTAGAAAACACTCCCACTCGATTCGGCCACCGGAACACTGTGCAAAAAAGAGTAGATGTAAAGTGTAGCTAGAGATCAAAAGTTGTACCGACTGGGAGGAACCAAACCCACTGCTCTGGGTCAACCTGAGCTGCTCCATAAACTATTCATTTGTCTACCTCAATTTCCAGTAAGACAAGCTTCATACATCACCTACATGCTGAACTAATGAGCAAACTCTCCTTTCCATCTAACAAACAAATTATTATGAGCACTCTAGAGGCAGGGCTTTGCTCTGATTGGTCCTGGGGTCGCTCCATCCCTGCCAACTGCATGTGAACTCCTTGTTGAGTATTCCTCCTTATTTGGGGAATTTGTTGTCGATGACGATTTTTGTTGTTTGTAAACCTTTAAGAAGGCTGTGATCTACAGAAATAAATGATTATTTTAGATTACAGGCCTCCTTAGGTAATTGCAGGGCATTAGTTAAATTAGCCCAAAGATCAGTTCAAGACCAGGACTGCTGCACTCCCAACTCAGGTTTTTAACCTCAAGTAGCTGTGCTTTATTATCTATAATGTAATGATTCCAGGGAGATATTGTTCCCTCTTAATTGTTTGAACAAATAAATAACAAAGCAGTTACACAGCCATGTGCAAAGCCTCTGGCTGTGTGTTATTATTGAAAATGCTTCCGGTCATTAAAGGTTAACTAAAGAGTGTTTTATTCAATATGTGCAAGCAGACCCCTGATAGAAAAAAAAACTATTTCCAGAAGTTCACAAATGAAAGGGAAAAAAACTCAAATGACATTGCATTGTAGGCAAATAGAGTTTATTAATGGGTCTTTTCCTAGTCTCCATATGGCCACACGTCCCCCACATTCTCAAAAGCAATAAATCAAAAACCAGAGGTCCAAATGCACACTCAGTTCAAACACAGCTGTCGCCAGGAGGGGAATACACCTGGGCTTGCCGGCTCTATATTCCACTCTCCTTCAGCTCTGTGTTAGACCCTTCAAAGGCCACATTGTTTGAAATCTATTCAAGACAGCAGACAAAGGAACGGCCAACAAGATGTCTTCTGAAGCCCGAAAATTAAGATGAGCTGCCGTTTTCTTCCATGTGGACGTGTGTAAAATCAACACATATTGAATTTGATCGATGAAATGGCCATACTTGCATCGACATACAATCGAGACAGAATCACGTTGATGTTGTCAAATGTATTTGGATTCCCTTCACTCCACAGTTCACTGTGAGTAAGGGCCCACCTTTAGCAGGATCCCTGCTGTCTCCCATTGTGCCGCTTGTCTTGTAGAACCCTGACTGGAGGCCGCTGGCCATTTGCAGATTTACTGTCCACACAAACATGGAGATGGAGAGCGTAGCTTTCTCAATCTGCGGCATCAACCTTTTATTCTGGCAGGCCATGTTCGCTCTGGCTCAGCACGACCCCTCAGAAAGAAGCCGTGAAAGAAAGTCTCGCTGGATTGTCGCCACTTGGTTTTCAGCACGCTGGCATTATCTACTCATTGCTCTAATGACGCCCTGCTGGGAGACAGGCGCTGTAAAAGTCTTGCCAGTCAGACTAAGAATAGCATTAAAGCGCAAGGTTATCTGGGCACCGCGAGGCCCAGTACCATGCAATTTAGTGGCCCCCTCCATTTGCATTACACATTCATTAGTGTCATTTTAATTCTGTGCATTGTGATACATGGCCAAAGGCTGATTACAGGGGCCTTCTTATTCCAACATCCCTGGCTGATGTGTGCCAGCCTCACAAGGGACCAGCTAATTGCAATTTAGTCCAATTGTAGTTCTCTCCAAAGTCCTCCACTCAGTAATGAAACTACTCTGATTCCAGACAGGTAATGATCAGAGACAAGTATTGTTCTCTTGAATGGGGGGGAAGTACTCAGCTACCTTATATTCTCAGCAAATGGAAATTCTTGTATCCAGAGTTAATCATATTGTCAGTGTATTACTTTTAAATAAAGGTGCTGATTTTAGCACAACAGTAATTTCATACAATAATTATTTTCATACAAATACGTAAAAATCTTCACTGAAAATGAAGCATATTGATAAGCCAACATATTCCTCGTATTCACTATTCAGCCGTCGCTTGTTCCCCACACAGCACAGGTTGATAAAGATAACTGACCTTCAGATCAATGTTTTTTAATTGTTGTTTCACAGTGTACGCTAAATCAACGTCACTTAAATAAGACCAATTACATGTAGTGAATTATTTCTGTGGTACAGGTATTTTATTGGCAATGTCAGGGAACATCTGTAGATGTTGTTTTCATTGTCACTGCATTATGTGTGTGTGCTGGCGTGGCCAAGGAAGCAAGACCTACTTCAGACTCGTGTTCAAATGACAGTTCAAATACAGTGATCCACCTGTGAGCCCTTTTTCCCTGGCGGTTCCTTTGATGTACCTGACTGCTTTACGGTGGGGATGAGCAGTCACACGGCTCATGCCGACATCAAAAAAACACTTACTTCCATTCCATAAGCAGTATTTGTTTAGTTCCTGAACCCTCAGAAGATAACTTCTTTAGGTAGGTTGTGGTGCGCTAGGGGGCGAAATCTTATTTGTCCCAGTTAGACGAGTCCCTCCGAGCATTCCCGCATTTCGATGGGCTGTCATTAACCTTTCAGTTTTTCCTAGCTGATGGTAATCAGGCCCTTCCATCTCAGCGCTTATTAAAGCATTAAAACAACAACTGCTTTGGCTTTTCGCTCCGTCCTTCTCTGGAGAGGGAGGAGAATGTGCCGGTGCAGTAATTAAATCTTCTTTGCGAAGCAGGAAATGATTTCACACCCTTCTGTCGAAGCCGGTTAACAGACACCTTGTTCAAAATAAGAAGGGGGGCTGGGGGTGGGGGCTGTGCGGAGCACATACCTGGTGGAGAGCGCATGATTAAAGTGTGTAATTTCCAGCAGCACCTCAGGCCAAATGGCCTGTCTTTTATGAGCTGAGATCACCACATCAAAGTGACTCGGGCACAGTCCTCCAGGCAAATTTGTTCAAAGCCCTCGCTTGTTCTTTCTGATCTATTTTATGCTCATTGTCCATGTTACATTTCTGGATGAAGCAGCCATGATTCACAAATGGAAGTGCACTAATGGGTGTATCAATTTAAGGAGAGATATGAGCTCAGGAAGGAAAAAGAAAGCATAGTTATGCCTTTGTTGTGACCCATCTTAATGTGTTTTTATCCTCAAAGAACTTGTCTACAAATGAAAAAGTGATCATTGTCTGTTTCCAAGTATATAGGAAAAATGAAATGATTTTAATGGACAAAGATTCATAACTTGTAAATTTACAAAGGAACAGTTATAAGCTGGGATAAAAAATGAAAGTAAGGTCATGCCGTTTTGTCTATGATTGAATCTTTCAGTGGATGTAGATGAAGCATTCGCCCATTTTAGCTCACTGCACATGGGTTTATGATAAGATTAATGCATGTATGGGGTATGACAGCTGTCTGTAAAATGTAGAGAGAATGCTCGCTCCTCTACCATTGATAAGACTTGAACGGGTGAGCAACTCATGACAATGAAACACCCCGTAAACCTGCCCAGTTCCCCTCACTGTCTCCCCCTTCTCTTACCTCCTCAGTACCCTTACTGCAAGTTCCCAGTAGCCAGGCTGCTAACCTGGCACCATATCAGGCTCGCTGTTATTATGAGAACCTCATAAGTTCCTCATAAGTTTTAATTTCACTTTCCATCAGGAGAGCAGCTGCCACCTCACCCCACGTGTTATTAGCTCTCCAGTGAGAGGAGGGAGGCAGGAGGGGCAAAGGAGTTTTAGCAGGCTGCGGCAGTCAAAGAAGGTTAATAAATAGGCTGCACCCTGACATCACCTGCATGTGCGTGTAATCAGCATTAACGCTGATCTCTACCTTCTTTGCACCCAGTTGGAGAACAGATTATTTTAATTCCAGGAATTAGTTCCAGCTTTTTCAAGCACGTAAAATGGAGATATGTAAAAGTTTCCACGCAGCTTCAGTAAGGCGAAAATGAACATGCTAATCCCGGGCTGGGTGATGTCATCAAGACTAAATGACATTTGAAAGGTGGGAGGATCTGTGTAAACATCTGAGGCTCTGGGTTTATGTGCAGTTTGGCAGAATGAATGATGATACATGCAAGAACATGTGCAAACATGCACACAGAAAAATGCATTGTGATTGCAGGTGTGAGTGATCTGAAGAAAAAATAATAATATTGTGATTGATTCCATTCTTTTTATCTTGGATTATTATTACCTGATTTAAAGCAAGAAATGGACCATAATATCCACACAATAAAGGGAGTGGCTGAGTCCAATGAGCCATGACACTGTCTGCAGGTCACATGGCTGTGGTTAGAGGTCAGGAAGAGTATGTTCTGTTACAGCACAGAAAATCCACACAGTTTAAAAAAGACAATCTCTCATGAACAACTACAAAAGTAGTCTGTTTGTCTTTGCTCTGGTCCTCATGAAATATAAATTTTGAGGTCACTTAAGTTTCTTTTAAGCTGAATTTCAAAACTGGAGCTCGCATAATGAACCCGCAGCACGGGCTGCTTACAGCGCTTGAGCGCATTTGTAGTTTGTGTTGTGCTGTGTGATGAGGGAGCTGTCAGGAGACGGGGCAGGGGAGAGGAGGCGTCTCGGCTCTGCGCGATCAAGCCCATGGCTTCTTTGAAGCTGGCTGGTGCACAGCTGCGATGGCCTGCACTTTGGGGACCACATTTAGCGCTGCGCTGGTGAATTACTGCAGGAGAGAGAAAGCACCACGCAGCCATCACATCCTGACGCATCAACCCAGGATCCCCTCAAGGTGTTCGTTGACTTTCTGAACTCTGAAATGAGTCTTTGGCAGAGACAAAGAGATCCCAGTAATGAAAGCCAAGCGGAACTCCATATATCCCACACTTATGCTGCCCCAATAATTAACACTGGGGAAGAAAAATCTTATTGATTCATATTTGTTAACCCTGTATGATTTGAATGAAGTTTCGCATTTTTGAATGCATGTGCTTTTGAGTGTCCAGTCACCATGAGACAAAGAAAGCAATACCTCCAAGCCATTTTGTATAATGAGCAATTAAAAATAGTTGGTCCTCATACATGGTTCAATGTGTCGCCTTCTCTCATTCACCTCAAGCAAAACCCAACCGGTGGAAGATAATAAGGGAAGAAAGAATTGTTCCAGCCAGGTAATCTGTTTAAATGCCATGACCCATTTACAGAGCATTATAAATATTTATGAGCATACGTGACATCGCCAGAAACATACTACTCAATGTGATGTGAGTCTGACAAGCTATGCGGCAATAAACAAACTTAAAATAGAGCTCTGCCAAAAACAACATTGTTGGGCTGGAAGGCACTCAGGGCGTCAGCTACCGTTCCTTTCATTTTTTTAAAGGGCATCACTCCATGGAGCAAAGGGACAGGTTAACGATGTTGTTTTAATGAAGAACTGAGCAGGGTAGGGAACTGTTTACAATCTATAGTGGGAAACAAATCATTTTCCCGTTTTTCACATCGGGGCTGGACTGCCTGAAAGGCGATCAGCAGATACTGTGCTGCTTCGCTAAGCGCAGTCCCGCTGTACGATCAAGCCCAAGATCCAAAAAAATCATCACAGAGTGGCCATTAACAAACCTCTCTCTGTGCTTGAGAGGGTGCGCGTTCCCATAGGATGGGCACAGTCTTAACTGATACCGCTGCAGCCTGTGGAGTCAGTCTGTGGAAGGATCACAATTTAAATAACATGATAATCAACTCTCCAAAACTTTAACAGGGAGGGCTGGCATTATTTTAATGTTTTATTCTGAAGACTTTCGATGCACTCTTTCTTTTAACTTTTTTTTCCAGCTAGTTTTTTAGTTTTATTTTTAATTAGCATATGGCTCTTCCCGGAAGGCAGCATGGTGTCGCTGCTTGGTGACCTGGTTGAATTGATACCTCAGGTTAAAATAGGCCTTCCTCAGAGGCTTACACTAGATGCAATTAAATCACGTTTGAAAAACGTGCATTTCTTTCACCACAAATTGGAATTTTCGGCACCCAGAATAAAGGAGGAGAAATCCTGCAACAGACTGAGGAGTTTAATGTTGTATGCTCCCACTAATTAGAGCTCACTTTCATTTTAAAGCTGAAGAGACCCATCTACCAGCTCACTTAGCTATTCTAACAGTAACAGAATTACATGTCAGTATTGGGATCTCAAGAGAGCCAAAACTAATTGCATTTTATCTTTTATGCCACCTTCCTCCTCTCACGTTTTAATCAATTTATAAAAATAAGAGACTCTGAATTGGAAAATGTAACTTCCGTAATAATCACACAGATGCCCCAGAGTGAAGGAAGTTACAGCAACCTTCATTGCTCATTACAGTGTTGTTGTTTGCTCATAAAAGATAAACAAAAACAGGAAAGTCGGCATCACCGTGCATAAACGCCAATTATGAACACTGAAGGAGCTGCAGCAGAAGACTGAGAGCGGGACATATTTGTGAAACAGGACTGTTGTTTTGAAGGGTATTGAGACTGCCTTCTTGCATCTTCTTCTCCCTGCAGTAAATGTGCTCATATTATCCGCTGAGAGTTGTTTACAAATCTCCAAAAAGCTCCATTTAGTTCCTCCGACAAGGTGGAATAAGTGACTGGTCTGATGGATTGAGGCACCTGTCCTAATGGCCGCTCCAACTGTGCCCACCAGTGCACGTTACGTTGATAAATGGACGGCAGTTGGGACACGCTCCGCCAGCACAGAGAATGAGGCTACTAGGACAAACGCACGCGGCTCCGCCGGCTGTTTCCCCACCACACTCGCTGCTGCGTTGGCTCAAAGCGCTTAGAGTCCGTAACAGCAGCCGCTAAAGGTTCTGTTTTCCACATATCGTATGTTTGGTGCTATGTCTCATCTTCTCAACTACTCATATATCTCTGCTTGACCTTTATGATCAGAAAGTGGCAGGGCTCCTTCTAAAGTTATGTTGAGCACCCCAAAGTTAAGTTAGAAAGAGAATCCTCCCACCAGAACTGGTGCTATCGACACTGGATGAATCAATTATGGTAATATTTATTAATATCTGGTAGACAGATACAAATCACAAAATAGACTTCTGGTTTTCGTGCAGTGCAGATACCAACATGGATTAAGTCAGTTAATCAATAAATCTAGTTTTATTTTTTGCAGTGTGAGCAACAATAACATTGGATAGTTACAAAAGGTGCAAGGCACACAGGTACGGGAGCAATAATAAAAAAAAAAGTTATGGTATAATTAATGAGGGGCTGAGAGCAAAAAGAGATGGACATAAAAGTACACAAAAGGTAACGTATCATACAAAAGAAAACAGATGCACCAGAGGCCATTTTAATTTCAATTCATTTTAATATGAAATGTTATTTCAATAATGAGATACCGGTATTAGGAGAACTCATCCTCTTCAGTGATGAGGATGACCCTATCACAGGCTGCCATTACACAGCCTCTCTGTGCCAACAGGTCAGTCCCATACTATTCCACATCAAAGTCCCCCCCTCCGGTTTCACTGCATGCTGGAGTCCCTCCTTAATATTTGATCTTATGCAAATATCTGGCTTTTTTTCCTTATAGACAGAAAACATACTATTTTAGTATTAGTCACTCCTGGGAATTCAACAGAAAAAAGAGAGGAGAAAAATATGCCATGAGAACCATCACGTATTTCTGTGCAACGCAAGCCAAAGGTATGAGGCTTGTAAGTTGAAGAGCTATTATTATTGTTATTTTGTTTCACAGAGTAGCTTCTGGCACACACCCACTGTTGTCTGTTCAGCTATTGCGTGTTTTAGAAATCAGCATCGGTCTAATTAGTTTTGGCACTCAAACTAGTTCTGAAGGGAAAAAAACAGTAAATTAAGGACTTTAAAATGCCTTCGCCTTTTAAAGGCACCAATTAGTAAGAATATCCCAGCAAAGCCAGATACAGCTCTGCCCCTCAACAGTATTTCAGAGGAAAAACCAATTATTTGCTATGATTGCAACCTAATATTTTATGCACATAGGCCTCAAAGTCTGTTGTATATTTGCAAATTAAACTAGACATTAATGTATATATCTCATTCTTAGCTTATTTTTCACCCTGTTATAATTCAGTTGTAATTGAAACATTTTGTACAATATTTTATATCATTCTGCCATTTCATGAGCTTTACAGAGCAGATTCACACAATTATGAATAAAAATGAAACATTGAAACTTTTGTGTAATACATTAAATGTGGCAAAGTCAGGACAAAATCAAAGGGATAAACAAAGCCCGATATCAAGTAACAACCCAAAAACTGATAAACCGCTCTGTACTCAAGGTCTTTACTGAAAGCATATCATGCGCATAAGCTTTCAAAAGTTCTCCATCTTAGCAAGCAATGGTAATGTTTCTGGTGAAGAGAAGGAGTCCTAAAAAACCCTGCACTGTAAGTCAACCCAAAATAAGCTTTCAACGCACGGCCTCACATCCTGTTTACCCACAATCCCCACATCACTCGCAACCCAGAGCAAGTAATTACGCCACATCTGCAACAGTTTACCTGAGCAACGCTCCCAATTACTCACTGTCCCCAAGCTAAAGCAATCAAACCCAGATGCCACTATTTGTTCGCAGCTCATATGTTTCAATAAAAACTGTCGAGGTTGCACTCGAATATTATTGTTGCTCTTATTGTCTTACAATGGTGTGAAAGGGAGAGGGGGCAGGAAATATCTCTTGACCGATTTATTTTTAAAAATTTAACTTAATTTGTATGAATTTATTGCAAATGTAATCACTTTGCAATGCTGTGAAATCATACTTACACAGAGTGAAATGATCACTCCAGAGGATGAGAAGATGACAAACTAAGAAGACCTGAATGGCATGTTTTCATAATTATTTTGCAACCGTCTTCAGTTCTCATGAGGCAAGCGTATGGACGTATGAATGAGGGTGGAGGGCACATTAGACCAATGAGGGGGCCTCTGGTCAGACGCCAGGGCGTGTGAGGTTAGGAGACTGCAGAGAGAGAGAGAGAGAGAGAGAGAGAGAGAGAGAGAGAGAGAGAGAGAGAGAGGAGGAGGCCAGGGGGCAGAGGGAGAGCAGGGTCAAGGCAGGCCCTGGCCCTGGGTGCGAGCAGGAGCCCTGCTCGTGCTCCAATCCCTCCTGTTCAACAGCTGTGCGCAGTGGTGAAGCTGCTCGCAGGGAGGTTTGATTAAAACCTGCAAATTAATGAATGAATTAAAACCCCGTCAAATTACAAACTTGATGAAACCCGATGATCAGAGGGGCCGGTCCGGGCCATGTCAGGCCCACGGGTGGTAGTTAAAAAGTGATTTATATCCCGTTTGGGAGTGGAGTCATCCTACACGGCCTCCTGTAATTTAAATCACACTGCTTTGCAGAGGTACCAATATTGAGACTTAAATCCAGAGGAAACCAGCGCCTGGTGTAAAGTGTGTGATCTGGGTATAGAAGGGCATATGCGACAGACATTAGGCACCACCTGTCTCATTCGTGTGACATTAATTCCTCTCATCTCATGGGAGACATGATGGTCGAAATAGAGTTTCTACAAGCTGATTTCTGCTGAGTCTTCTTGGGAAAAACCTCTTCAAATATACATTTCACTACACTAAGTATCTCCAAACTAGATGGTCATCAAATATATAATTTCATCTGAAAATCAACTCTAATTGGGACTGGACACTAAGGCTCTAATTTCAAATGCAAACACAGTTTTCATGTGTACATGAGCGCGGGGGTCAGGAGGAGGGTGTATCCAGGAGGGGTGCCTGCCCCCAGGAGCCACACACATGACTTGCCCCTCTTGCCCCCCTTACCTTTTCTTCACACCCAAAATATTTACGGGACAATTCGCCCTCAAACTCCTCGGGCTGGTTTGTGCTGCTGGGGTCACAGAGCAAGGCCCAGACACGCTGTTTGAACAATCCATCTAACAGAGAACATGATACGGGACTGTGGCGTCTAATCTGCGGCTGACAGCCTGACCCTAATTCATTTAAATAAACGCTGTGAGAGCACTCTCAGACAGCGCTGTTTTAATTTACTGCATTATTTAAATACCAGCCAACGACAACAGGCCTTTCAAACACTGATGTGCCAGCACTGGGTGATTTGTCTCATTAGATTTCCACTTGTCTTTTTTCTACTCCTCCCTATTTCCACAAACTCCTTCTCTCTCTCCCTTATCTTTACGGTTCCTCAAGATTAGAAAAAAAAGGTAAGCATTCCAGATCCACATCTCTCAGGTTATAATGAAGCTCTTTTTAATTAGGTTCAAGTGCCACACCTCGGGTGATGAATGGAGAGAGACAGCAATCGGGCCATAGATGAGAACTATGGCATGCAAAATTCAACAATCAATCTGGTGTGTTGATCCAATGCACATGTTTTGAGTCACTGTAAATTCACTACAGATTTCATTGCTGCATTTTAATAATCATATCACCCCAACTTTTAATTCAATTTCCCCTTTACAGCAATCTGTTTTGGAAATCGCTTCAGATTTGAACTTTGTTGAGTGGTTTTACTTGATGCCAAAATGCCATCACACCATAACTAATGCACTTTTCCTCTTGCTGAAGCTATCTTTTCCATAGATTAGCAATGCTTGTTTAAGTGGAGGTAGATCCCTAGGCAATCCATTAGCTTTCACTTGGAGCTGAACCCTACCACGAGAGCAAGCTGTCACTGGTTGAAAAATAATTCCACAGAGTACAGTTTTTAATAAACTTGTTCTTACTTTCTGTGGCAAGTAAAAGACAATGGATATGAAAAACACGGATTGATTTATAATTGTTTTTATTCCTGTGTGCTTATACAAAGAGAGACGGAAAGGTTTGACAAATTGATGAAGTAGTTGCTTTGCATTGCTATAAACAATGTTCCATAGCAACAGTAAAGGGGTGGTGAAATGGCACCTCTCCAGTTTGAAATGAAGGTGAAGAACAACCACTTTCAATCATCTTTCAATGATCTGTCTTTTCAGACACCCACAGAACAATCAACAAAGCAAAGCAACAGACCAGAAATATTTTCCATCTTGTTGTTACCCCAAGGAATGAAACAGTCAAATTGAAAATAATAACTGCATACAGATAAACAGAATGTAATATTTAAGACCTGAAGTACTTTTTTTAAAATACATACTCTGTTAATGTTTGCCAAACAACCGGCCAAATAGACAATATGCACCTCTACTGTCTCCTTTCACAGTGAAAAAGGGATTTTGTCAGGACTAAACGATGAAAATAGCATGCTCTCTACCAGTCTGAGCCCAGGATAATTTAACATTTTCATTAATGTGATAGCACCGCGACAGTGTCAGCATTACTCCATGACTAGGCCTAAGCGCCAGCCAGGGTCTGCACTCAAGCTATTCCCATTCTAAATCCCTTCACTAAAGTGAAATGAGGCCTGTCACGATCAGCAAAGATATCAAGAGGTCAAGATCACAGTACTGACTATTGTTGCCTGACTACTGCGGACCTCAGTGGAATGGTAGCTATGGCGCGGCTGGGCTTCGGACATCTTACCCATCCAGAACAAGCCAACTGTTTTTTTTTATTGGATCCCGGAGCTTATGTTCTTCCCTTTTCTTCATAGTACAGTAAAACTCTGACTGAATGTATAATCACCTTTTCCAATAAGGCTGCAGAGATTGCAGTCTTATCATGGTTGTACTGCACCTATATAAAGATGAATGTATTTAAGATGACTAATCTGCACATGTTTGAGATTAATTCCCTAATTCACTCATCTTAACAGAGATTGAAGATCCATCTTTTACAGGCTCGCAGATGGGATCATCAAGATCTCACCTCATGCCCTTACATGGATTTTGATTTACTTTTATCCGCTTGTAAAATAGACTTTATGAACATCTTTAATTTCCTTACTACATCATTATTAACTTCTTATACAGAGGGCCATATGGCAGACGCTCACGCGAAAGAGATAAGGATTCATGAGAGGAGGGGTTGGATTTCTTTAACACTGCTCCGATTAACAGAGTCACACATTCATCTATTCGTCAAACGTGATCTGATCACGCTTTCTAATTATATTTCCTCTGTACTTTCACCAGGCATGTCGTTTAACCTGCTCCAGTCTGACTGGAGCAAGATGTTAATAAAACACAGGTTTTTTAGACTAATCGAGTGCAACAATCCCTCCTGCCATCAGCCTCACTTATTTCAGCCCATTTCTGTATTATGGCTATGACTACGGGCACTGTCATTCGAAACACACAGGCAAGGGTGACAAAATGCATGTGTATATCATGCAAAATGTTATGTCTAATCATTGAAAATGGCTCTCTGCTTAGGCATGATGGGATATGTTTTTCAGCCTGCTGTTTCTGAGTCTTAGAAACTTAAGTGCAGATTATATAAAAGCACCAGTGAAATATATTACCGCTTTACATCGTGGTCAAAGTGATACAGCAAGCCGCAAGCTCAGTGTTAGTATAGTGGGTTGAAGGGAAGCGCTTTGACACACATAAATAAAAACATGAAAAAGATGTGTATTCCAAAGCTGAGGTATACTCTGACACAAAGGCTATGGCACGCAGGTAGCAGGGTGGGCTTTTTCATCATGATTTATTGACTGAATTTATTGAAATCATGGCACTTCCAAGATCCAAGCTCTCAGTGAATAATACAAAAGGGTGCATGTCCAAGCAGGGTGTGAACAGGTGACTTTTTTTTTCCTGGGGGGGGGGGGGTCTTATGGGATAAGAACCTATCCTGCAACTTCATGCTGAAAAAAAACAAGTGATATGTATGAGTAAACTAAACAGGTGCCAAAGTAAATTTATCATCTTCAGTATTAAATCTTCTAATAACCTAAGGAACCACTTACAAAAAAAGGCCCGTCTTAAGCCGAATGAGCATGAGGCAGTGATCTGAGATTACCAGGTTCTGCTTGGCAAACCGGGTTGCTCACAGGCTCCTGACTGCTTAACTGCGGTTATCTAATTCAATCTTAATGAGGAGAAATGTGTTTGGATATGCGTTT
>JAFBMS010003049.1:0-20404 GCA_019788955.1 Albula glossodonta
CTGGGGCAGGCCTTAGATAATCTGGCGGAAAGCCATAGATAAGAAAAAGAATAAAAAGGAAGAGGGTGAATGTTGGCGTGCCAAGGCGGTCTCTTCTTCCGCTGTGCGGACCAGCCCGGCTGGTGTCGCGTATCGTGTTTGGATAATACACAATAAACCTTTTTTGCATCAGGCGCGGTGGCTGTTGATCAGGCTCAGGTACTGAAGCAACGAAGGCTTGAGGACATTCAAAAAAAGTGTGACGAGGGGCCCCCAGCCGTTGGGCCCAGGTTGGAGCCACTTCTACCACTCGATTGGGGGGGGGGGAAAAACAAAAATGCTTACAGCACCTGGTATTCCCAGGCGGTCACCCATCCAAGTACTAACCAGGCCCGACGCTGCTTGGCTTCCGAGATCAGACGAGATCGGGCGCATTCAGCGTGGTGTGGCCGTAAGCGAAAGCTGCCCTCTCGATCGGTCGCCTCATGGTTGTCATCTGCTTTCTACTGCTGTTGTGACGCCGGAGCCTTTTTTTTTGTTTTTTTTTTTTTTTTTTTTTCCAGCAATGCGGAGCCGAGGCTCACGTTTGGGGTTTGGGTTTTCGGCTGGGGCTTGGCATGGGCCGCCCCCCCTTGGTGGGGGCTTAACCCCCATATTTTCCTCAAATTTGCTGACACCTTTTATCCTTGGCTTCAATTTGACCCAAGCTATGTCAACCTCCGGGCAATGATTTATAATTAAAATTGCTACCCAGTTTTATTTGACAGGTACTTGACCTTTCTTAGGTTACCAGCTAAATAGCCCTTGAAATTAAATATACACCACCACCACCCCAACCCGGCAAACACCAAAATAACCTGACATTGGACAAATCTGCAAATCACATAATTTCTCTCAGTTTGACCTTAATTTGGAAAGAAGGACCTTTTGGTTTAATGGCTTTATATTATTTCTAAGTACAATTTTTTGTTTTTGTCATTTATATCATTTGGAAAGAAAAACAATATCTTTTATCAAAGAGAGAAACATGCATTATGTGGGGGCTCTCAAGTATATCATTTTCGATTGATGGTGTTACAGCGCGCTGCTTGACACTCCTTGCGTAATACCCCTTTTCCAAGCACTCACGGCAGACAAACTGAGGGCAAACTCGCATCACATGAACCGGGCTCATGCACAAACGGCAGATCTTCACCTGCCTATCATGCATGACCCGAAAATACAGTGGTCCATCTCCCGTATCAAAACGCACGCTGTATGGCAACGAAGCAACCTCTTTCGGGAATTTGACCCTGAGAAACTGCGTGCCATCCGCCACTGCAGTGCCTGGGTAAAAACGGCTGCGGAGAGGTAGAATCGGAGTCACACTCCACCTATTTGTCCAATTGCCGGTCCTCAGTCATTCGCGTTGAAATCCATTCCCGTTAATTGGAAAACACACGAAAATTCTGCAACTCTGCATATAAACTGCTCAGGGGAGGAAAAAATCAAAAAGCACAGGAAGCACTACAAAAGTAATAGACGAGTACAATAAACAATCAAAAGAAAAAAGAAACAAACACTGTGAGAGCCTCTCTCTCTCCCACGTCTGCAGCCACAATCTCACGCTTGTGACATCACAATCGGGCGCGTTCAGCGCGGTGTGGCCGTAAGAAAAACAACATGTTTTATCCATATCTTTTATCACTTCTCCATCCGCATGTCATATCTACTTTTGTTGTCCAAAACGCTCGAGCCAACACCATTAAGCACACCCCCAGCTTCTTCTCTTTGTTCAGGAGTAAGCTGGCAAGAGAATTCCTCTCCAGCCGTCAATTCCAACCCAGCCCCGCAGTCCTTCTCAGCGCCATCAGTCCGTCCGCCATTCAAAACTCTTTTCCTTGAATCCATGTCATGTTCAAAAAACACATTAACAGCTGTATTACTAGAACTTTCACCATCATCCAAAACTCGAAGTCGATGTTCAGACAATTGATCAGAAGACACAGAACTCGCCATTTGTTTCAAAACCGTATCCATAGCGATTTGTCGAATTGCCGGTCCTGAGTCATTCACGTTGAAATCCATTCCAGTTAATTAGAAAACACACGAAAATTCTGCCCCTCTGCATATAAACTGCTCAGGGGAGGAAAAAATCCAAAAGCAAAAGAAGCACTACAAAAGTAATAGACGAGTACAATAAAAAATCAAAAGAAAAAAGAAACAAACACTGTGAGAGCCTCTCTCTCTCCCACTTCTGCAGCCACAACCTCACGCTTGTGACATCACAATCGGGCGCGTTCAGCATGGAGTGGCGGCAAGAAAAACAACATGTTTTATCAATATCTTTTATCACTTGTCCATCCGCATGTCATATCTACTTTTGTTGTCCAAAACGCTCGAGCCAACACCATTAAGCAAACCCCCACCTTCTTCTCTTTGTTCAGGAGTAAGCTGGCAAGAGAATTCCTCTCCAGCCGTCAATTCCAACCCAGCCCCGCAGTCCTTCTCAGCGCCATCAGTCCGTCCGCCATTCAAAACTCTTTTCCTTGAATCCATGTCATGTTCAAAAACCACATTAACAGCTGTATTACTAGAACTTTCACCATCATCCAAAACTCGAAGTCGATGTTCAGACAATTGATCAGAAGACACAGAACTCGCCATTTGTTTCAAATCCGTATACATAGCGATTTGTCGAATTGCCGGTCCTGAGTCATTCACGTTGAAATCCATTCCCGTTAATTAGACAACACACGAAAATTCTGCCCCTCTGCATATAAACTGCTCAGGGGAGGAAAAAATCAAAAAGCAAAAGAAGCACTACAAAAGTAATAGACGAGTACAATAAACAATCATAAGAAAAAAGAAACAAACACTGTGAGAGCGTCTCTCTCTCCCACTTCTGCAGCCACAACCTCACGCTTGTGACATCACAATCGGGCGCGTTAAGCATGGAGTGGCGGCAAGAAAAACAACATGTTTTATCAATATCTTTTATCACTTGTCCATCCGCATGTCATATCTACTTTTGTTGTCCAAAACGCTCGAGCCAACACCATTAAGCAAACCCCCAGCTTCTTCTCTTTGTTCAGGAGGAAGCTGGCAAGAGAATTCCTCTCCAGCCGTCAATTCCAACCCAGCCCTGCAGTCCTTCTCAGCGCCATCAGTCCGTCCGCCATTCAAAACTCTTTTCCTTGAATCCATGTCATGTTCAAAAACCACATTAACAGCTGTATTACTACAACTTTCACCATCATCCAAAACTCGAAGTCGATGTTCAGACAATTGATCAGAAGACACAGAACTCGCCATTTGTTTCAAATCCGTATCCATAGCGATTTGTCGAATTGCCGGTCCTGAGTCATTCATGTTGAAATCCATTCCCGTTAATTAGAAAACACACGAAAATTCTGCCCCTCTGCATAGGAACTGCTCAGGGGAGGAAAAAACCAAAAAGCAAATGAATCACTACAAAAGTAACAGACGAGTGCAATAAACAATCAAAAGAAAAGAGAAACACACACAGTGAGAGCCTCTCTCTCTCCCACTTCTGCAGCCACAATCTCACGCTTGTGACATCACAATCGGGCGCGTTCAGCGCGGTGTGGCCGTAAGAAAAACAACATGTTTTATCAAATACAGAAACATGTATTATGTTCAGGCTCTCAGGTATATGTTTTTGGATTGATGGTGTTACGAAGAGCTCAAATGCCGATTTTATGTCTTGGACATGGCTGACAGTGTATGTGGTGGGACCTGGAACCATTTTGATGACATTAGCAGCATTAAGCCTGACCTCCATTTTACCGAGGGGCTCCCATCCTTAATAAGATGCTTTCCATTACCGCTAAATATTGACGTCAATGTTTAAGCTAATGCAAACAATAAGAAAGTTAAATTTAAATTTTAAATTAAATATTACCACCACCACCCCCAACCCCGGCAAACACCCAAAATACCTACTTTTGCAAAAATATGCAAATCACCATAAAATCTCTCAGTTGGACCTTAAATTGGAAAGAAAGACCTTTCTTCTTGTTTTAATGCCAATCTCCTCACTGGAACCACGGTCAACTTTGGGTGTAGTTCACAGCCAGACACAAAAGGTGGAGGTCTATTCCTTAATAAAATGGTTGCCATTACCACTGAATATTGGTGTCAAGGTTTATGCTAATTCTAACAATAAGAAAGGTAGGAGGGCCTAGGCTGCTTGTCCTGGTTGGAGCCACTTCTACCACTCGATTGTGGGGGTGGGAAAAACAAAAATGCTTACAGCACCTGGTATTCCCAGGCGGTCACCCATCAAAGTACTAACCAGGCCCGACGCTGCTTGGCTTCCGAGATCAGACGAGATCGGGCGCGTTCAGCGTGGTGTGGCCGTAAGCGAAAGCTGCCCTCTCAGTCGGTCGCCTCATGGTTGTCATCCGCTTTCTACTGCTGTTGTGACGCCGGAGCCTTTTTTTTTTTTTTTTGTTTTGTCCAACACTGCGGAGCCGAGGCTCACGTTTGGAGTTTGGGTTTTTGGCTGGAGCTTGGCACCGGCCAAGGCCACAGGGTCAGGCCCGGCTCTAGGTGTGGATCTAGGCCGGAGGCTCAGGGTTTGAAGATGGTGGAGAAAGACCCACCACCGGCTCCCAGTTTCACCTGGGCTTTGGCTCACATTTCATGCGGGAGCTCCGTCTGAGCCGCCCGCTCTTGGTGGTGGCTCAACCCTCGTATTGTCCTCAAATTTGCTCACATCTTTTATCCTTGGGGTCAATTTGACCCAAGCTATTTCAACCTCCAGGCAATGATTATAATTAAACTTGCTACCCATTTTTATGTGTCAGGTACTTCACGTTTCTTGGTTTACTACCTAAATAGCCCTTTAAATTAAATATGACCACCACCCATCCCCCCCCTCCCAAACCCCGGCATGCACCCAAAATACCTAGTATTGGAAAAATATGCAAATCACCATAAAATCTCTCAGTTTGACCCTAACTTGAAAAGAAGGACCTTTTTTTTCCTGTTTTAATGGCTTTATATTATTTCTAAGTAAATTTTATTTTGTCATTTATATCATTTGGAAAGAAAAACTATACCTTTTATCAAAGACAGAAACATGTATTATGTTTGGGCTCTCAAGTATATCATTTTCGATTGATGGTGTTACGAATAGCTCAAACGCTGATCTTATGTCTTGGACATGACTGACAGTGTATCTGGTGGGGCCTGGAACCATTTTAATGACATTAACAGCATTAAGTGTAACCTGTCATTCAGGTGGGGAGAGGGACTATAATAACTTTCCATTTTTGTAAGGTAACTTGTCTGCTGGTGGTTGAGAGACAACGGGAGGGTCAATACTAAGGCTCTCATTCCCATCAGAGGAGGATGTCTCATAATCAGGGTCCTCCTCAACATTATCCTCTGTCTCAGACACATTCTCCTCTATGTCACTTTCACTGTCAAAGAGCTGTGACAAAACCGCATTGGCACGAAACCTTTGCTTAGAGGTCATTTTCAAGTGAAATAGAACATAAAGCAAGAGCACACAGCGCACCAAGTGAAATGGTTTTGAAAGCTGCGGTGCAAGCTTTCATATGTTTGCTCCTCCCCTTTGTAGTGTGAACTGCCAATCTCCTCACTGGAACCACATTTCCACACCCCAACAGTGCAGGAAATATCAGCGTACTTGTTGGAATTATATTTCCTCCTCCCCCATGTCATGTGAACTGTCAGTGGTTCTCATGCTACCACAGGTATGGTTATGATGGGTTAGGGCCAGGGGCATCACCAGACCCGATCTCAGTGGGGCACACGCCCCAGTAACAATCTGTGGTGCCCCGGTAAATGGTCGTGGAAAAATAACATAGCTCCCAAGGGGGGGTTGACCCCTGGTCAGCCTAATCAACTGTCAGTAGCTTTGAATAAAAGTGTCAGCTAAATGAATCTGAAAGTAATGTAACGCAACTAGCCTATTGTCCTTGCTGATGCATTCCCCGCATGAGGATGTGAGCACTAGGGTTTCGCGCCCCAGAAGGGCCTCAAATCTAGCAACACCCCCTCTGCTTTAGGGCCCTAAAGCAGAGGGAAGGCTTTTTGAAGATTATAAAATTGCATGTTAGTGGCCTCAATATCATCCAAAACAACCAAATGAAATGTGTGAACGATGTTGATATTTCTTATGTTTTATACCGCCAGAACAACCTGGGCTCAAATTCAGCCCAGAGAACACCGATGTGTACAAAATGTGTACAGGACATTGAAAACACATCATCATGTTCATTTTACGTTCACCCAGTTGTCCCCATTAAATTAGGAAAAGTCATGAAATATGAGGCAAAAAAACAAAGTCAATAATCCATTGAAACATTGAATGGGGTCACATGGACCCCAAAGATAATAGGAGGGTTACACTCCTGCTTAAGCCTGACCTCCATTTTACCGAGGGGCTCCCATCCTTAAGCCTCTCTCCCGATACCTCGTTCTCAGCCCTTGGCGCCAGAACCGCGGGCAACTGGTCACCCAGACAGGACTGGGACAACTGCTTACACCGACGGTTGTAGAAGTGTAATTTGTGGGATCAGACCTATCTTTCAGCTGACACAGCGCTGACAGACATACTTACAGCCATGCGCATTTTGATACTGACATAACGTAGGCATAGATATAATGATGTAGACACAACCTGGATGCAGTAACCTGGAAGAGGTCGGTCTACTTTAGTTGTAGCTCACTGCCTGACACACAAGGTGGCAGTCTATTCCTTAATAAAATGGTTGCCATTACCACTAAATATTGGTGTCAAGGTTTAAGCTAATTCTAACAATAAGAAAGGTAGGAGGGCCTAAGTTGCTTGTCCTGGGGCAGGCCTTAGATAATCTGGGGGAAAGCCATAGATAAGAAAAAGAATAAAAAGGAAGAGGGTGAATGTTGGCGTGCCAAGGTGGTCTCTTCTTCCGCTGTGCGGACCAGCCCGGCTGGTGTCGCGTATCGTGTTTGGATAATACACAATAAACCTTTTTTGCGTCAGGCGCGGTGGATGTTGATCAGGCTCAGGTACTGAAGCAACGAAGGCTTGAGGACATTCAAAAAAAGTGTGACGAGGGGCCCCCAGCCGTTGGGCCCAGGTTGGAGCCACTTCTACCACTCGATTGTGGGGGGTGGGAAAAACAAAAATGCTTACAGCACCTGGTATTCCCAGGCGGTCACCCATCCAAGTACTAACCAGGCCCGACGCTGCTTGGCTTCCGAGATCAGACGAGATCGGGCGCATTCAGCGTGGTGTGGCCGTAAGCGAAAGCTGCCCTCTCAATCGGTCGCCTCATGGTTGTCATCTGCTTTCTACTGCTGTTGTGATGCCGGAGCCTTTTTTTTTTTTTTTTTTTTTGTTTTGTCCAACAATGCGGAGCCGAGGCTCACGTTTGGCGTTTGGGTTTTCGGCTGGAGCTTGGCATGGGCCGCCCGCTCTTGGTGGGGGCTTAACCCTCATATTGTCCTCAAATTTGCTGACACCTTTTATCCTTGGTTTCAATTTGACCCAAGCTATGTCAACCTCCAGGCAATGATTATAATTAAAATTGCTACCCATTTTTATTTGACAGGTACTTTAGCTTTCTTAGTTTACCAGCTAAATAGCCCTTTAAATTAAATATTACCACCACCACCACCCCCAACCTCGGCAAACACCCAAAATACCTGCCATTGGACAAATCTGCAAATCACCATAAATTCTCTCAGTTTGACCTTAACTTGGAAGGAAGGACCTTTTGTTCCTGTTTTAATGGCTTTATATTATTTCTAAGTACAATTTTTTGTTTTTGTCATTTATATCATTTGGAAAGAAAAACAATATCTTTTATCAAAGAGAGAAACATGCATTATGTTGGGGCTCTCAAGTATATCATTTTCGATTGATGGTGTTACAGCGCGCTGCTTGACACTCCTTGCGTAATGCCCCTTGTCCAAGCACTCACGGCAGACAAACTGAGGGCAAACTCGCATCACATGAACCGGGCTCATGCACAAACGGCAGATCTTCACCTGCCTATCATGCATGACCCGAAAATACAGTGGTCCATCTCCCGTATCAAAACGCACGCTGTATGGCAACGAAGCAACCTCTTTCGGGAATTTGACCCTGAGAAACTGCGTGCCATCCGCCACTGCAGTGCCTGGGTAAAAACGGCTGCGGAGAGGTAGAATCGGAGTCACACTCCACCTATTTGTCCAATTGCCGGTCCTCAGTCATTCGCGTTGAAATCCATTCCCGTTAATTGGAAAACACACGAACATTCTGCCCCTCTGCATATAAACTGCTCAGGGGAGGAAAAAATCAAAAAGCAAAAGAAGCACTACAAAAGTAATAGACGAGTACAATAAACAATCAAAAGAAAAAAGAAACAAACACTGTGAGAGCCTCTCTCTCTCTCCCACGTCTGCAGCCACAATCTCACGCTTGTGACATCACAATCGGGCGCGTTCAGCGCGGTGTGGCCGTAAGAAAAACAACATGTTTTATCAATATCTTTTATCACTTCTCCATCCGCATGTCATATCTACTTTTGTTGTCCAAAACGCTCGAGCCAACACCATTAAGCAAACCCCCAGCTTCTTCTCTTTGTTCAGGAGTAAGCTGGCGAGAGAATTCCTCTCCAGCCGTCAATCCCAGCCCAGCCCCGCAGTCCTTCTCAGCGCCATCAGTCCGTCCGCCATTCAAAACTCTTTTCCTTGAATCCATGTCATGTTGAAAAACCACATTATCAGCTGTATTACTAGAACTTTCACCATGATCCAAAACTCGAAGTCGATGTTCAGACAATTGATCAGGAAACACAGAACTGTCCGTTTGTTTCAAATCCGTATCCATAGCGATTTGTCCAATTGCCGGTCCTCAGTCATTCGCGTTGAAATCCATTCCCGTTAATTAGAAAACACACGAAAATTCTGCCCCTCTGCATATAAACTGCTCAGGGGAGGAAATAACCAAAAAGCAATAGAAGCACAACAAAAGTAACAGACGAGTACAATAAACAATCAAAAGAAAAAAGAAACAAACACTGTGAGAGCCTCTCTCTCTCCCACGTCTGCAGCCACAATCTCACGCTTGTGACATCACAATCGGGCGCGTTCAGCATGGTGTGGCCGTAAGAAAAACAACATGTTTTATCAATATATTTTATCACTTCTCCATCCGCATGTCATATCTACTTTTGTTGTCAAAAACGCTCGAGCCAACACCATTAAGCAAACCCCCAGCTTCTTCTCTTTGTTCAGGAGTAAGCTGGCAAGGGAATTCCTCTCCAGCCGTCAATTCCAACCCAGCCCCGCAGTCCTTCTCAGCGCCATCAGTCCGTCCGCCATTCAAAACTCTTTTCCTTGAATCCATGTCATGTTCAAAAACCACATTAACAGCTGTATTACTAGAACTTTCACCATCATCCAAAACTCGAAGTCGATGTTCAGACAATTGATCAGAAGACACAGAACTCGCCATTTGTTTCAAATCCGTATCCATAGCGATTTTTCGAATTGCCGGTCCTGAGTCATTCACGTTGAAATCCATTCCCGTTAATTAGAAAACACACGAAAATTCTGCCCCTCTGCATATAAACTGCTCAGGGGAGGAAAAAATCAAAAAGCAAAAGAAGCACTACAAAAGTAATAGACGAGTACAATAAACAATCAAAAGAAAAAAGAAACAAACACTGTGAGAGCCTATCTCTCTCCCACTTCTGCAGCCACAATCTCACGCTTGTGACATCACAATCGGGCGCCTTCAGCATGGTGTGGCGGCAAGAAAAACAACATGTTTTATCAATATATTTTATCACTTCTACATCCGCATGTCATATCTACTTTTGTTGTCGAAAACGCTCGAGCCAACACCATTAAGCAAACCCCCAGCTTCTTCTCTTTGTTCAGGAGTAAGCTGGCAAGAGAATTCCTCTCCAGCCGTCAATTCCAACCCAGCCCCGCAGTCCTTCTCAGCGCCATCAGTCCGTCCGCCATTCAAAACTCTTTTCCTTGAATCCATGTCATGTTCAAAAACCACATTAACAGCTGTATTACTAGAACTTTCACCATCATCCAAAACTCGAAGTCGATGTTCAGACAATTGATCAGAAGATACAGAACTCGCCATTTGTTTCAAATCCGTATCCATAGCGATTTGTCGAATTGCCGGTCCTGAGTCATTCACGTTGAAATCCATTCCCGTTAATTAGAAAAAACACGAAAATTCTGCCCCTCTGCATATAAACTGCTCAGGGGAGGAAAAAATCAAAAAGCAAAAGAAGCACTACAAAAGTAATAGACGAGTACAATAAACAATCAAAAGAAAAAAGAAACAAACACTGTGAGAGCCTATCTCTCTCCCACTTCTGCAGCCACAATCTCACGCTTGTGACATCACAATCGGGCGCGTTCAGCATGGTGTGGCGGCAAGAAAAACAACATGTTTTATCAATATCTTTTATCACTTGTCCATCCGCATGTCATATCTACTTTTGTTGTCCAAAACGCTCGAGCCAACACCATTAAGCAAACGCCCAGCTTCTTCTCTTTGTTCAGGAGTAAGCTGGCAAGAGAATTCCTCTCCAGCCGTCAATTCCAACCCAGCCCTGCAGTCCTTCTCAGCGCCATCAGTCCGTCCGCCATTCAAAACTCTTTGCCTTGAATCCATGTCATGTTCAAAAACCACATTAACAGCTGTATTACTACAACTTTCACCATCATCCAAAACTCGAAGTCGATGTTCAGACAATTGATCAGAAGACACAGAACTCGCCATTTGTTTCAAATCCGTATCCATAGCGATTTGTCGAATTGCCGGTCCTGAGTCATTCACGTTGAAATCCATTCCCGTTAATTAGAAAACACACGAAAATTCTGCCCCTCTGAATATAAACTGCTCAGGGGAGGAAAAAATCAAAAAGCAAAAGAAGCACTACAAAAGTAATAGACGAGTACAATAAACAATCAAAAGAAAAAAGAAACAAACACTGTGAGAGCCTATCTCTCTCCCACTTCTGCAGCCACAATCTGACGCTTGTGACATCACAATCGGGCGCCTTCAGCATGGTGTGGCGGCAAGAAAAACAACATGTTTTATCAATATCTTTTATCACTTGTCCATCCGCATGTCATATCTACTTTTGTTGTCCAAAACGCTCGAGCCAACACCATTAAGCAAACCCCCAGCTTCTTCTCTTTGTTCAGGAGTAAGCTGGCAAGAGAATTCCTCTCCAGCCGTCAATTCCAACCCAGCCCTGCAGTCCTTCTCAGCGCCATCAGTCCGTCCGCCATCCAAAACTCTTTTCCTTGAATCCATGTCATGTTCAAAAACCACATTAACAGCTGTATTACTACAACTTTCACCATCATCCAAAACTCGAAGTCGATGTTCAGACAATTGATCAGAAGACACAGAACTCGCCATTTGTTTCAAATCCGTATCCATAGCGATTTGTCGAATTGCCGGTCCTGAGTCATTCATGTTGAAATCCATTCCCGTTAATTAGAAAACACACGAAAATTCTGCCCCTCTGCATATGAACTGCTCAGGGGAGGAAAAAACCAAAAAGCAAATGAATCACTACAAAAATAACAGACGAGTGCAATAAACAATCAAAAGAAAAGAGAAACAAACACAGTGAGAGCCTCTCTCTCTCCCACTTCTGCAGCCACAATCTCACGCTTGTGACATCACAATCGGGCGCCTTCAGCGCGGTGTGGCCGTAAGAAAAACAACATGTTTTATCAAAGACAGAAACATGTATTATGTTCAGGCTCTCAGGTATATGTTTTTGGATTGATGGTGTTACGAAGAGCTCAAATGCCGATTTTATGTCTTGGACATGGCTGACAGTGTATGTGGTGGGACCTGGAACCATTTTGATGACATTAGCAGCATTAAGCCTGACCTCCATTTTACCGAGGGGCTCCCATCCTTAATAAAATGCTTTCCATTACCGCTAAATATTGACGTCAATGTTTAAGCTAATGCAAACAATAAGAAAGTTAAATTTAAATTTTAAATTAAATATTACCACCACCACCCCCAACCCCGGCAAACACCCAAAATTCCTACTTTTGCAAAAATATGCAAATCACCATAAAATCTCTCAGTTGGACCTTAAATTGGAAAGAAAGACCTTTTTTCTTGTTTTAATGCCAATCTCCTCACTGGAACCACGGTCAACTTTGGGTGTAGTTCACAGCCAGACACAAAAGGTGGAGGTCTATTCCTTAATAAAATGGTTGCCATTACCACTGAATATAGGTGTCAAGGTTTATGCTAATTCTAACAATAAGAAAGGTAGGAGGGCCTAGGCTGCTTGTCCTGGTTGGAGCCACTTCTACCACTCGATTGTGGGGGTGGGAAAAACAAAAATGCTTACAGCACCTGGTATTCCCAGGCAGTCACCCATCAAAGTACTAACCAGGCCCGACGCTGCTTGGCTTCCGAGATCAGACGAGATCGGGCGCGTTCAGCGTGGTGTGGCCGTAAGCGAAAGCTGCCCTCTCAGTCGGTCGCCTCATGGTTGTCATCCGCTTTCTACTGCTGTTGTGACGCCGGAGCCTTTTTTTTTTTTTTTTTGTTTTGTCCAACACTGCGGAGCCGAGGCTCACGTTTGGAGTTTGGGTTTTTGGCTGGAGCTTGGCACCGGCCAAGGCCACAGTGTCAGGCCCGGCTCTAGGTGTGGATCTAGGCCGGAGGCTCAGGGTTTGAAGATGGTGGAGAAAGACCCACCACCGGCTCCCAGTTTCACCTGGGCTTTGGCTCACATTTCATGCGGGAGCTCCGTCTGAGCCGCCCGCTCTTGGTGGTGGCTCAACCCTCGTATTGTCCTCAAATTTGCTCACATCTTTTATCCTTGGGGTCAATTTGACCCAAGCTATTTCAACCTCCAGGCAATGATTATAATTAAACTTGCTACCCATTTTTATGTGTCAGGTACTTCACGTTTCTTGGTTTACTACCTAAATAGCCCTTTAAATTAAATATGACCACCACCCATCCCCCCCCCCCCCCCCCCAAACCCCGGCATGCACCCAAAATACCTAGTATTGGAAAAATATGCAAATCACCATAAAATCTCTCAGTTTGACCCTAACTTGAAAAGAAGGACCTTTTTTTTCCTGTTTTAATGGCTTTATATTATTTCTAAGTAAATTTTATTTTGTCATTTATATCATTTGGAAAGAAAAACTATACCTTTTATCAAAGACAGAAACATGTATTATGTTTGGGCTCTCAAGTATATCATTTTCGATTGATGGTGTTACGAAGAGCTCAAACGCTGATGTTATGTCTTGGACATGACTGACAGTGTATCTGGTGGGGCCTGGAACCATTTTGATGACATTAACAGCATTAAGTGTAACCTGTCATTCAGGTGGGGAGAGGGACTATAATAACTTTCCATTTTTGTAAGGTAACTTGTCTGCTGGTGGTTGAGAGACAACGGGAGGGTCAATACTAAGGCTCTCATTCCCATCAGAGGAGGATGTCTCATAATCAGGGTCCTCCTCAACATTATCCTCTGTCTCAGACACATTCTCCTCTATGTCACTTTCACTGTCAAAGAGCTGTGACAAAACCGCATTGGCACGACACCTTTGCTTAGAGGTCATTTTCAAGTGAAAGAGGACATAAAGCAAGAGCACACAGCGCACCAAGTGAAATGGATTTGAAAGCTGCGGTGCAAGCTTTCATATGTTTGCTCCTCCCCTTTGTAGTGTGAACTGCCAATCTCCTCACTGGAACCACATTTCCACACCCCAACAGTGCAGGAAATATCAGCGTACTTGTTGGAATTATATTTCCTCCTCCCCCATGTCATGTGAACTGTCAGTGGTTCTCATGCTACCACAGGTATGGTTATGATGGGTTAGGGCCAGGGGCATCACCAGACCCGATCTCAGTGGGGCACACGCCCCAGTAACAATCTGTGGTGCCCCGGTAAATGGTCGTGGAAAAATAACATAGCTCCCAAGGGGGGGTTGACCCCTGGTCAGCCTAATCAACTGTCAGTAGCTTTGAATAAAAGTGTCAGCTAAATGAATCTGAAAGTAATGTAATGCAACTAGCCTATTGTCTTTGCTGATGCATTCCCCGCATGAGGATGTGAGCACTAGGGTTTCGCGCCCCAGAAGGGCCTCAAATCTAGCAACACCCCCTCTGCTTTAGGGCCCTAAAGCAGAGGGAAGGTTTTTTGAAGATTATAAAATTGCATGTTAGTGGCCTCAATATCATCCAAAACAACCAAATGAAATGTGTGAACGATGTTGATATTTCTGATGTTTTATGCCGCCAGAACAACCTGGGCTCAAATTCAGCCCAGAGAACACCGATGTGTACAAAATGTGTACAGGACATTGAAAACACATCATCATGTTCATTTTACGTTCACCCAGTTGTCCCCATTAAATTAGGAAAAGTCATCAAATATGAGGCAAAAAAACAAAGTCAATAATCCATTGAAACATTGAATGGGGTCACATGGACCCCAACGATAATAGGAGGGTTACACTCCTGCTTAAGCCTGACCTCCATTTTACCGAGGGGCTCCCAGCCTTAAGCCTCTCTCCCGATACCTCGTTCTCAGCCCTTGGCGCCAGAACCGCGGGCAACTGGTCACCCAGACAGGACTGGTACAACTGCTTACACCGACGGTTGTAGAAGTGTAATTTGTGGGATCAGACCTATCTTTCAGCTGACACAGCGCTGACAGACATACTTACAGCCATGCGCATTTTGATACTGACAAAACGTAGGCATAGATATAATGATGTAGACACAACCTGGATGCAGTAACCTGGAAGAGGTCGGTCTACTTTAGTTGTAGCTCACTGCCAGACACACAAGGTGGCAGTCTATTCCTTAATAAAATGGTTGCCATAACCACTAAATATTGGTGTCAAGGTTTAAGCTAATTCTAACAATAAGAAAGGTAGGAGGGCCTAAGTTGCTTGTCCTGGGGCAGGCCTTAGATAATCTGGGGGAAAGCCATAGATAAGAAAAAGAATAAAAAGGAAGAGGGTGAATGTTGGCGTGCCAAGGTGGTCTCTTCTTCCGCTGTGCGGACCAGCCCGGCTGGTGTCGCGTATCGTGTTTGGATAATACACAATAAACCTTTTTTGCATCAGGCGCGGTGGATGTTGATCAGGCTCAGGTACTGAAGCAACGAAGGCTTGAGGACATTCAAAAGAAGTGTGACGAGGGGCCCCCAGCCGTTGGGCCCAGGTTGGAGCCACTTCTACCACTCGATTGTGGGGGTGGGAAAAACAAAAATGCTTACAGCACCTGGTATTCCCAGGCGGGCACCCATCCAAGTACTAACCAGGCCCGACGCTGCTTGGCTTCCGAGATCAGACGAGATCGGGCGCATTCAGCGTGGTGTGGCCGTAAGCGAAAGCTGCCCTCTCAATCGGTCGCCTCATGGTTGTCATCCGCTTTCTACTGCTGTTGTGATGCCGGAGCCTTTTTTTTTTTTTTTTTTTTTTTTGTTTTGTCCAACAATGCGGAGCCGAGGCTCACGTTTGGCGTTTGGGTTTTCGGCTGGAGCTTGGCATGGGCCGCCCGCTCTTGGTGGGGGCTTAACCCTCATATTGTCCTCAAATTTGCTGACACCTTTTATCCTTGGCTTCAATTTGACCCAAGCTATGTCAACCTCCAGGCAATGATTATAATTAAAATTGCTACCCATTTTTATTTGACAGGTACTTTAGCTTTCTTAGTTTACCAGCTAAATAGCCCTTTAAATTAAATATTACCACCACCACCACCCCCAACCTCGGCAAACACCCAAAATACCTGCCATTGGACAAATCTGCAAATCACCATAAATTCTCTCAGTTTGACCTTAACTTGGAAAGAAGGACCTTTTGTTCCTGTTTTAATGGCTTTATATTAGTTCTAAGTACAATTTTTTGTTTTTGTCATTTATATCATTTGGAAAGAAAAACAATATCTTTTATCAAAGAGAGAAACATGCATTATGTTGGAGCTCTCAAGTATATCATTTTCGATTGATGGTGTTACAGCGCGCTGCTTGACACTCCTTGCGTAATGCCCCTTTTCCAAGCACTCACGGCAGACAAACTGAGGGCAAACTCGCATCACATGAACCGGGCTCATGCACAAACGGCAGATCTTCACCTGCCTATCATGCATGACCCGAAAATACAGTGGTCCATCTCCCGTATCAAAACGCACGCTGTATGGCAACGAAGCAACCTCTTTCGGGAATTTGACCCTGAGAAACTGCGTGCCATCCGCCACTGCAGTGCCTGGGTAAAAACGGCTGCGGAGAGGTAGAATCGGAGTCACACTCCACCTATTTGTCCAATTGCCGGTCCTCAGTCATTCGCGTTGAAATCCATTCCCGTTAATTGGAAAACACACGAAAATTCTGCAACTCTGCATATAAACTGCTCAGGGGAGGAAAAAATCAAAAAGCACAGGAAGCACTACAAAAGTAATAGACGAGTACAATAAACAATCAAAAGTAAAAAGAAACAAACACTGTGAGAGCCTCTCTCTCTCCCACGTCTGCAGCCACAATCTCACGCTTGTGACATCACAATCGGGCGCGTTCAGCGCGGTGTGGCCGTAAGAATAACAACATGTTTTATCAATATCTTTTATCACTTGTCCATCCGCATGTCATATCTACTTTTGTTGTCCAAAACGCTCGAGCCAACACCATTAAGCAAACCCCCAGCTTCTTCTCTTTGTTCAGGAGTAAGCTGGCGAGAGAATTCCTCTCCAGCCGTCAATCCCAGCCCAGCCCCGCAGTCCTTCTCAGCGCCATCAGTCCGTCCGCCATTCAAAACTCTTTTCCTTGAATCCATGTCATGTTGAAAAACCACATTAGCAGCTGTATTACTAGAACTTTCACCATGATCCAAAACTCCAAGTCCATGTTCAGACAATTGATCAGGAAACACAGAACTGGCCGTTTGTTTCAAATCCGTATCCATAGCGATTTGTCCAATTGCCGGTCCTCAGTCATTCGCGTTGAAATCCATTCCCGTTAATTAGAAAACACACGAAAATTCTGCCCCTTGGCAGATAAACTGCTCAGGGGAGGAAATAACAAAAAAGCAATAGAAGCACAACAAAAGTAAGAGACGAGTACAATAAACAATCAAAAGAAAAAACAAACGAACACTGTGAGAGCCTCTCTCTCTCCCACTTCTGCAGCCACAATCTCACGCTTGTGACATCACAATCGGGCGCGTTCAGCATGGTGTGGCCGTAAGAAAAACAACATGTTTTATCAATATATTTTATCACTTCTCCATCCGCATGTCATATCTACTTTTGTTGTCGAAAACGCTCGAGCCAACACCATTAAGCAAACCCCTAGCTTCTTCTCTTTGTTCAGGAGTAAGCTGGCAAGAGAATTCCTCTCCAGCCGTCAATTCCAACCCAGCCCCGCAGTCCTTCTCAGCGCCATCAGTCCGTCCGCCATTCAAAACTCTTTTCCTTGAATCCATGTCATGTTCAAAAACCACATTAACAGCTGTATTACTAGAACTTTCACCATCATCCAAAACTCGAAGTCGATGTTCAGACAATTGATCAGAAGACACAGAACTCGCCATTTGTTTCAAATCCGTATCCATAGCGATTTTTCGAATTGCCGGTCCTCAGTCATTCACGTTGAAATCCATTCCCGTTAATTAGAAAACACACGAAAATTCTGCCCCTCTGCATATAAACTGCTCAGGGGAGGAAAAAATCAAAAAGCAAAAGAAGCACTACAAAAGTAATAGACGAGTACAATAAACAATCAAAAGAAAAAAGAAACAAACACTGTGAGAGCCTATCTCTCTCCCACGTCTGCAGCCACAATCTCACGCTTGTGACATCACAATCGGGCGCGTTCAGCATGGTGTGGCGGCAAGAAAAACAACATGTTTTATCAATATCTTTTATCACTTGTCCATCCGCATGTCATATCTACTTTTGTTGTCGAAAACGCTCGAGCCAACACCATTAAGCAAACCCCCAGCTTCTTCTCTTTGTTCAGGAGTAAGCTGGCAAGAGAATTCCTCTCCAGCCGTCAATTCCAACCCAGCTCCGCAGTCCTTCTCAGCGCCATCAGTCCGTCCGCCATTCAAAACTCTTTTCCTTGAATCCATGTCATGTTCAAAAACCACATTAACCGCTGTATTACTAGAACTTTCACCATGATCCAAAACTCCAAGTCCATGTTCAGACAATTGATCAGAAGACACAGAACTCGCCATTTGTTTCAAATCCGTATCCATAGCGATTTTTCGAATTGCCGGTCCTGAGACATTCACGTTGAAATCCATTCCCGTTAATTAGAAAAAACACGAAAATTCTGCCCCTCTGCATATAAACTGCTCAGGGGAGGAAAAAATCAAAAAGCAAAAGAAGCACTACAAAAGTAATAGACGAGTACAATAAACAATCAAAAGAAAAAAGAAACAAACACTGTGAGAGCCTATCTCTCTCCCACTTCTGCAGCCACAATCTCACGCTTGTGACATCACAATCGGGCGCGTTCAGCATGGTGTGGCGGCAAGAAAAACAACATGTTTTATCAATATCTTTTATCACTTGTCCATCCGCATGTCATATCTACTTTTGTTGTCCAAAACGCTCGAGCCAACACCATTAAGCAAACCCCCAGCTTCTTCTCTTTGTTCAGGAGTAAGCTGGCAAGAGAATTCCTCTCCAGCCGTCAATTCCAACCCAGCCTTGCAGTCCTTCTCAGCGCCCTCAGTCCGTCCGCCATTCAAAACTCTTTTCCTTGAATCCATGTCATGTTCAAAAACCACATTAACAGCTGTATTACTACAACTTTCACCATCATCCAAAACTCGAAGTCGATGTTCAGACAATTGATCAGAAGACACAGAACTCGCCATTTGTTTCAAATCCGTATCCATAGCGATTTGTCGAATTGCCGGTCCTGAGTCATTCATGTTGAAATCCATTCCCGTTAATTAGAAAACACACGAAAATTCTGCCCCTCTGCATATGAACTGCTCAGGGGAGGAAAAAATCAAAAAGCAAAAGAAGCACTACAAAAGTAATAGACGAGTACAATAAACAATCAAAAGAAAAAAGAAACAAACACTGTGAGAGCCTCTCTCTCTCCCACTTCTGCAGCCACAATCTCACGCTTGTGACATCACAATCGGGCGCCTTCAGCATGGTGTGGCGGCAAGAAAAACAACATGTTTTATCAATATATTTTATCACTTCTCCATCCGCATGTCATATCTACTTTTGTTGTCGAAAACGCTCGAGCCAACACCATTAAGCAAACCCCCAGCTTCTTCTCTTTGTTCAGGAGTAAGCTGGCAAGAGAATTCCTCTCCAGCCGTCAATTCCAACCCAGCCCCGCAGTCCTTCTCAGCGCCATCAGTCCGTCCGCCATTCAAAACTCTTTTCCTTGAATCCATGTCATGTTCAAAAACCACATTAACAGCTGTATTACTAGAACTATCACCATCATCCAAAACTCGAAGTCGATGTTCAGACAATTGATCAGAAGACACAGAACTCGCCATTTGTTTCAAATCCGTATCCATAGCGATTTGTCGAATTGCCGGTCCTGAGTCATTCACGTTGAAATCCATTCCCGTTAATTAGAAAACACACGAAAATTCTGCCCCTCTGCATATAAACTGCTCAGGGGAGGAAAAAATCAAAAAGCAAAAGAAGCACTACAAAAGTAATAGACGAGTACAATAAACAATCAAAAGAAAAAAGAAACAATCACTGTGAGAGCCTATCTCTCTCCTACTTCTGCAGCCACAATCTCACGCTTGCGACATCACAATCGGGCGCGTTCGGCATGGAGTGGCGGCAAGAAAAACAACATGTCTTATCAATATCTTTTATCACTTGTCCATCCGCATGTCATATATACTTTTGTTGTCCAAAACGCTCGAGCCAACACCATTAAGCAAACCCCCAGCTTCTGCTCTTTGTTCAGGAGTAAGCTGGCAAGAGAATGCCTCTCCAGCCGTCAATTCCAACCCAGCCCTGCAGTCCTTCTCAGCGCCATCAGTCCGTCCGCCATTCAAAACTCTTTTCCTTGAATCCATGTCATGTTCAAAAACCACATTAACAGCTGTATTACTACAACTTTCACCATCATCCAAAACTCGAAGTCGATGTTCAGACAATTGATCAGAAGACACAGAACTCGCCATTTGTTTCAAATCCGTATCCATAACGATTTGTCGAATTGCCGGTCCTGAGTCATTCATGTTGAAATCCATTCCCGGTAATTGGAAAACACACGAAAATTCTGCCCCTCTGCATATCAACTGCTCAGGGGAGGAAAAAATCAAAAAGCAAAAGAAGCACTACAAAAGGAATAGAGGAGTACAATAAACAATCAAAAGAAAAGAGAAACCAACCCCGTGAGAGCCTCTATCTCTCCCACTTCTGCAGCCACAA
>JAFBMS010003050.1:0-20400 GCA_019788955.1 Albula glossodonta
TCCACGGTATTACGTCGTTCGAGGACTCTGGTACCTACGGTGTGAACTTGACCCTTGCCCCCGGTGGGGTGATTCGAGTGCCCGCACATAGACCTCTGGCCGCAGCCGTGCCCCCGGCCATGGCCAGCGCAGTGCCCGGTTTCGGCAGCCTCAGCTTCCCGTGGATGGAGAGTACGCACCGGTTCGCCAAGGAACGTTTCGCAGGTAAACATTAAACAAGGAGCGGAACTGACCTTCTCAAACAGATACGATGCTCCTTAGGGTGGGTCTCTGCCTTGTTTTGGCTTTTCACGACGACTGACTTACAATATCCAAATGTTGGCATAGGACAGAAGAAATACAGCATATACGTATTTTTTAGGGTGCTACAGATGAAAACATGTCACAGTGTTGCTCCATCGAGCACTGTAAACATTTGAGCTGATGCACTGTAAGAAGAAAGGTTAGATATTCACATTCTATAGACCCAAATGGTTCGGTAGTGGTTTTGTATTCTACCTAAAAGGTTTTCCTCAGACTACGGGCCAGTAATCCTGTTTTGGTGATTTTAGAACCCTTTTTTCGAGTATACAGACACGCAGCTAGTAGGGTAATATACTGACATAAAACTGCTGTATGGTAGGAATACTTTATGGCCTAAGGCCGCAGCATCCCCCCCCCCCCACACACACATACACACACTCACAACCCCCCCCCCCCAACCCCACCACCCCCCCACACAACACACACACACACACCACTAAATGGGAACGGCAGGGGCCTATTGTATCTTTTGTAGTGGGGTCCTCGACCTGCCGTATAGCCGTGAGCAGAACACATAATTAGCGCAAGAGTGGAACTTTGGAGTCGATGTACAGGCGTGTCAGGTTACCCTCTGCGTAAGAGGCGGCCCATTGCCAGCCTTGTTATGTTATTAGCTAAATATAATTATCGTTACTGTCTCAGTTCGGCAATTACCCAGGCGTTTCCTCTCGCGCAGGCCATTGGCAACTGCACGGGACAGAGAAGGCGGTCTTTCAGCCTTCCTCAAGAGTCCCGTACAGTCTGTCTACACATGGTCATGCAGCTTCAATAATGTAATATTCTTCGTTGGTATGAATAAAATGAACACAACTGCCATACAGAATAAGAATCAACCAAAGCCTCTACTTCCTTAAAATAATTATATTCTGCATTACCCAGCTTTCTTGAATTAGGCCTACTTGCTCGTCACTTTCGTTTTATTTAAAAACCAGTTAATGAAAAGAATGGGTGTATTAGTTCCGATAAATTCTGTAAAACCATCCTGGACTAATTACGTTTCACACAAGCTCAGAATCACGGCCACGCTCTGTCTTCAAAACAGACACACAAACCAGAGCACTAGACAATAAAAATGATATATACATTACTGCCACCGAAAGCAATACAATTATTATTCATTATTTCAAAAACAGACAGAAGACTGAACTGCCTTTATGTCTGACAGCACCGAGGCGCAATAGATGTGCATTTTTTGTTCTGAAATAACTTGCTTTGCAGCTGCGGTCGGGAACAGAAAGAGCGCAGTAAGCGCTGTCTCAACAGGCTCAAGCGGCAATACCATACACAATTAGGAAACTTCTTAAAGTAAACGTTGACCTCAAAATCTGAAAATAATGAATTATAAAATGCATACGCATGAATTGTTGCTGTGCAATGCATTTATTATAATTACTTAATTATTTTTTAAATAAAATATATCCAATAAAACAGCTATTAAACAAAAAAAAAAAGAAACCGTGTATTTGGTCGAAGTTAAGGTAATCTGAACCAGATTTAAATACATAAATGCAATATGCCTTCTTTAGGAATTTAGACCTTAAAAGATTTAATTAACGCAATGAGGCATTTTCTGGTCTTACTTTAACAACGACTGTTTGAGACACTGTTTACCTGTTTAAATATTTAATACGCACTTCTGATAAATTGACGGAACCTTGCATTAATAATTCCGTTTTCTTTCATATCAGATAAATACATAACAACGCGAAAGGTTTTTGAAATTCATCCGGAACTAAAGAGTGAAACAATGCCACAGAATGAAGACTATTTCATTTAAAGTTTTTTGCACAACAAAACATTCAAATACATCAATATACACTAATTCAGAAACGTGCTAATATTTGCTGTCATTTGTAAATGACGCTTGTTTTGCTCTGTACATCAAAAGGTTAAAAGAAGGATACATGGAAAAATTTTGTATGTAATGTTAAGAAAGGGAAAGAAATATACGTTATATCTGGAGAATAACATTCAAGAATAAAATAAAGTTTAATAGGTAACAATCAACAAAGCATAATCCTAATTACATGATATGACTAGATGCTAATATTGTCTACAATTTTACCATGTGGAAAAAAATCAGTTAAATACTATAATATTGTTGCAGTCCATTTTCTAATTTCTTCAGGTGCAGCTCATTGTCAATTAAAATGAGTTGGAGTTTATGAGGAAATTGGACGGAGCGTAGCAGGTAGTAACATTACCTAAAGATACCGAGGCCAATGAAGTACATAGATACAAAAAGGAAATTAATTATAAATTGTCCATAGAAGTAATGATGTGAAAATAAATAACCCTTAGCATTTTTAACACAAGCCGGTGCTTCAACAGAAGGAAAATAATAACATTAATTGTAATAATGTAACTACTTCTAGCATGTATTATTGTAGTTATCATCTATCGTACAACCGTAAATACTGAAAAGACCTACATGTAAATACACAACAAAGATCTATTTCGTTATTTTTATTATTCTAAATAGAAGCAGGCCTACTACTACTACTACTACTACGACTACTACTAATAGTAGTAATAATAAAAATAATAATAATAATTATTATTATTATTGGTAGTAGTCGTAGTAGTAGTAGTAGTAGTAGTACTAGGCCTGCTTCTAATTATTATTATTATTATTATTATTATTATTATTATAGAAAACATTAAAGTGCGTACAAATTTTTGTTTTATCCATTTTTTTAATGTGTAGTCAAAACACGTCTCTGAAACTTGCGTAACTTCAGATTCAAGAATATATTAAATATTAAAACTTGGACAAATAGTTCTCATTTTACCTTTTATGTTCGGTAATGTTTAAATCTTTGGCGGTCCACGTGGTACCGTGTGCCTGAGAGCTCATTTTTGCTTCACATTGTTTTTGCCCAAACACACTTTCCGCGACATTGGACTTGGGATTTTTCCCCCGTGATAAAACAAAATACCTGCTCCACGGAGATTCCTACATCTAAAGGGAACGACTTTATCGGACTTAATTAGATTGGATTTAATTTGACGACGTGTGTTTAATTTATCCGAAACCCTCCTCTGTCCAGTTGTGGATTCACTCACTAGTAGCTGGTGTAATCGGAGACGCGGACACACCGGTGTCGGAAGTGCGGTGATAAATGTGTCGGCTCTCGCACACAACACCGGCTGTCTCAGGTAACCTGAAACCAAACCGATTACCCTCACTGGCCTCCATGTCTGCGCATGCATGTGTGCTGATTCGCGAGCTTTAATACGTCTGGAAAATATGTATATTTTCATTTTAGCAGAATCTTAATTACTCTTCCTTTTTTTTAAAATCTCACATTTTGGCTTTGTTATTGAAGGTCCAATGGTGATGGGTTTTAATAGTTTATTGCAGACACAAACATATATGTTTGTTTCTGTAATTACATGCAAACACACTGGACTGATTCTGTTCCGATTATACTCAGCTGCTATTCACCCAGTGCGCGCACACTGACGCACCTCCAGCGCTTCACAGAGGCAATCCCTGATAACACGCGGTGTATCCATTAACGGATATTAGCCGCAGGGACAAGAGTGACTGCATTATTTATGTGTGACCCGAGACACCCTCATGAAACATGGCTATTTCAACATTACGGTAAACACACAAATACACACGCACACACACACACACGTTTTCTGACGTTAGGCATAACTTTCAATTTGGGCTCAGAAACCGTGAATTGAACTAAAATATGAAGCGCGTGGATATTGTCGCAGTCCGCCTAGCAGAATGACGGATTGTCGCCAGAAAGAGGAGCTGCACTATAAGCAAAAACATAAAGAGTGGAGAGGAGCACAGACTGCTTACTCCGGTCCGTTTCTATCAGAAACTCGTTGTTGAGCGTGGCACATCAGCCGACGGACTGGGGAGACAGACGCTCTGACAGGAAAGAACACCCCGCGCTGCACGTATACAGTCAGCCACATTTATCACGAGCTCCATTTTTCCTATAGCAAAGGATAAAATGCAGTGAAGTTGTAAAGCGTCATAAATATTTCAGCGCAGATATGTATGACTCCCTGCAGGCAGGTTAAATGTTTCCGTCTGAGGTTTGTAACATTAGGAGTCTGATCCTCTTTTCAGTGAATGAAAATAAATAAATAAATACATAAATAAATAAACAAATAAATGAACAAGGACAGTAAATGCCGAGCATTTGGCAAAGACAGAAGTTAGACGCACAGACGATTCGATTAAAACCCCATGAGGCGTTGTCTTCAACACTGAAGCAAATATTTCTGGGTGTTACATAGTACAGATGTTACCAAATGTCTGTAATACATTTCAGTTGTTGTTGATCTTGAAATCACTTTTAAGTAACACTCGCTGAGATGAGTTTCACCACAGCGGCTTGATGGAACCCGGACCTATGTATATTTAGACAATAAAAGAAAAAGATTAAATAAAACACTGAAGTTAAACTTTGTGTAGAAATCTGAATATTAAAGTGGATGACAGGCCTAACCAAGCATACACACACACACACACACACATTCAAACATGTGTGCATGCTTTTGCTCACTCACATACGTGTGCAGAGACATTCACATACACGCTCTCGCTAGTTCACACACACACTCATGCATGCAATGTACATGTACACACATGTGCTCTCGATTGCTCACACACACATACACACACACACTCATATATGCGTGTCCTCACTCACATACACAAACACTCACACTCACGCACGCTTGTCCTCGCTCACACACATTCACACAGACACACACACACTCATGCATGCAATGTACATGTACACACATATGCTCTCGATTGCTCACACACACACACACATACACACACACTCACATATGAGTGTCCTCACTCACACACACATACACAAACACTCACACTCATGCACGCTTGTCCTCGCTCACACACACGCAAACAGACACACACACACTCATGCATGCAATGTACATGTACACACATGCTCTCGATTTCTCACACACACACACACACATACACACACACACACACACACGCACGCACACACACACACACACATACGCATGTCCTCACCCACACACACATACACAAACACTCACACTCACGCACGCCTGTCCTCGCTCACACACACGCACACAGACACACTCACACACTCATGCGCACGTCCCTTGCTGGCTGTCTGTGTTTGTTGCACAGCTGTTTGCTCTCCCTTTGCGCTCCCACAGGTGTGAGTGTAATTAGAGGCTCAATGGCTCTAAACAAACACAGTCTCACTGAGAACAGCCTGGGGGGGGGGGGGGGGGGGGGGTGGGGCGCCGCGGGGGGGGGGGGCGCAGTACAGCACTTAATCATAATAACGTATTCACCATTGTGCTCAAACTCAGATACTTACAGTGGGTTAGGCAAGTCACATGGCTACCCCTCCACTGGTTATATGGACCACAACTCAGCTGTGTGTGAGCTCTATAGATCTGATAGACCTGACATGAGGGAATGTGTCTGCATGGACACAACGGACAGATGCACACATACACACACACACTCGCACACACACACACACACACACACACACTCGCAATGGAGGCAAAATCAGACAGACCTGGTTCATGCAGCTGTGTGCACTGACCCAGAGTTTCATGTTTCTGGATTAAGACACCAGATGCCCTGGAGAGAAACATATCACAGAAAAAAGAATTGGGGGGGGGGGTGGGGAGGGGAGGGGAGAGGCGGGGTGGGTAGCTGGTTTGTGGAAGAGGGGTTTGTAATCGCGTCAGGAGCAGAGAGGTGGTGGTGCAATCGCTGGGAATTCTGGTGTGTGTACATGTCTGTGTGTGTGTGTGTGTGTGTGTGTGTGTGTGAGAGAGAGAACATGTATGTGTGTGTGAGGGAGAGTACATGTATGTGTGTGTGGTTAAATATATGTGTGTGTGTGTGTGTGTGTGTGTCTGTCTGTCACACTCAAAGAATGATCTATGGGTTGTTCACATGGGAGGCAAAGCCAAATTTTTAACTGTACTTACCTGCCACCATCCCCCCCAATTCCGCTACAGCAGCGTTGACGCCCTTCACCGTGTCACGGCGCATCGGCCACCCCTACCAGAACCGCACGCCACCCAAGCGCAAGAAGCCGCGCACATCCTTCTCGCGCATGCAGATCTGTGAGCTGGAGAAACGCTTCCACCGGCAGAAGTACCTGGCCAGTGCAGAGAGGGCCGCCCTGGCCAAGACCCTGAAGATGACCGACGCGCAGGTCAAGACCTGGTTCCAGAACCGCCGCACCAAGTGGAGGTGAGACAGTCTGAGAAAGGGGGCGGGGTGGGGGGAGGGACAGAGTGGGGAGGGACAGGATTTAAAGACGAAACTGATCAAGATTTCAGGTGACATATTTACCATACAACACATACAGCAGAAGTTTTCAACATAAAAAGTTAGAACACAAAAACAGAAAAATGCAGAAAACTAAGAACAGACCCTCAACCCAGTTTGGCTCCCCAGAGTACAGAGTACCCAACACTGCATCAACCCCATTTACCTACATTCTACAGAGTACCCAACACTGCATCAATCCCATTTACCTACATTCTACAGAGTACCCAACACTGCATCAATCCCATTTACCTACATTCTACAGAGTACCCAACACTGCATCAACCCCATTTACCTACATTCTACAGAGTACCCAACACTGCATCAATCCCATTTACCTACATTCTACAGAGTACCCAACACTGCATCAAGCCCATTTACCTACATTCTACAGAGTACCCAACACTGCATCAATCCCATTTACCTACATTCTACAGAGTACCCAACACTGCATCAATCCCATTTACCTACATTCTACAGAGTACCCAACACTGCATCAATCCCATTTACTTATATTCTACAAAGTACCCAACACTGCATCAATCCCATTTACCTACATTCTACAGAGTACCTAACACTGCATTACTCCCATTTACCTACAGTCTACAGAGTACCCAACACTGCATCAATCCCATTTACCTACATTCTACAGAGTACCCAACACTGCATCAATCCCATTTACCTACATTCTACAGAGTACCCAACACTGCATCAATTCCATTTACCTGCATTCTACAGAGTACCCAACACTGCATCAATCTCATTTACCTGCATTCTACAGAGTACCCAACACTGCATCAATCTCATTTACCTACATTCTACAGAGTACCTAACACTGCATTACTCCCATTTACCTACAGTCTACAGAGTACCCAACACTGCATCAATCCCATTTACCTACATTCTACAGAGTACCCAACACTGCATCAATCCCATTTACCTGCATTCTACAGAGTACCCAACACTGCATCAATCTCATTTACCTACATTCTACAGAGTACCTAACACTGCATTACTCCCATTTACCTACAGTCTACAGAGTACCCAACACTGCATCAATCCCATTTACCTACATTCTACAGAGTACCTAACACTGCATTACTCCCATTTACCTACAGTCTACAGAGTACCCAACACTGTATCAATCCCATTTACCTACATTCTACAGAGTACCCAACACTGCATCAAGCCTGGACCTAAACACTACAAGGGCCTCTGTCTCTATCGTGTGCCAATAAAACTAAAAACCAGAGCAAAGTGTGCACACATGCACACACACACACACACACACACACACACACACACTCCACTGCAGTTTTAGTAGTGGCAGAGACACATATGTACTGATTCTATGGGGAAGAAAACTGGACCCTACCACAGTGAGGACTGTAGGTAAAGTCTTTGTCGCACCACTTCTCCTGATAGATTTCCACTGAAGCCATGAGGTATGCCGACTGTCATGTTTTCTGACAAATATTCCGGTTAAAAAATGTCCAGGCTGGGCGCGGGGAAAATAAGCATCCTACCTGTGCGCGTGGCAGATGCGCAGGGAAGGCGCGCAGGCGCGTGGATTCCTGCGGACGGCGGCTGAGCTGGAGAAACTCCGGTTCGCTCCCTCGGCTCAGCTCCGCGACAGTAATGCGTTTATAATGTGGCTGAAATATTGACCGCTGTAGACGCGGCATACATCACCTCCAGCTCTCAGCTGCCTTGTGCATCAGGCTGGGATGTGGGGGGGGGGGGGGGGGGGGGGGATCCCAACAGGAGCCGGCTGAGGCAAACACCGCGCGCACCCCGCCATAACTCGCAATAAGAGCCGCGGCGAAGCACCAGCCCGCTTTGTCTCTGACTGCAGTATAGAAGCGTGCGAATTAAGGACACAGAAACAAGCCTTTCATCTAAGTGAACACAATGAGAAGGTGCCATTTTGGGGATTCATAAATGTATTTAAACAGCACTGTTTCCTCTCACATGTCCAGTTTAACTATAAAGCAGTAATAATAACTGCGACTAAGATGAGCTTGTTTTTTTCCCCAAGTACATCAGGCCAAACTCAATCAAGAAGGTTTCCTTGAGACCTGCTGTACCATAAAACTGCAGGTTCAAAATATCTTCATCTTTCATTATAAATAATTCTAAAACAACGCACCATACTATACTACCGTACTATAGCATACTAGAAATGTGCTCTAAAATAACATATTATTATTATTATTATTATTATTATAACAATTAGTAGTTCTAGTGTAAGTGCTTCATCTTGCATTGTGAGAGTTGTGAGAGCATGAATTTACAAATAAATATACCAGAAATAGCATTTCATTATAAATGTTGTCTCACGATTTGTACAATAATTCTAAAGTATATAAATTAATACGTTTATAATGAACACATTGTCCACATAAACAGGTGTAGGCAATGTTTACTGAATGAGTCCCTGCATGTTAAGTTTATTTTTCAACATCCAGAGAAAAAATGATGAAAGTACTTGTGAGGATAATGTCAAATGTGTCGGACACTTTTTAATACAACTAATTAAACTGAGCAGGTCTTATCAAGCTAATAAATAATTTATGCTGTTTAAAGTCCTCTATTAAAACGACAGAACATTTCATTTTTCTCTGATGGTTTGCCCAGCCAAAGAGGTGAGACGTGAGCAGCTTTCAAACTATGGGTCAGGACGCAAAATAACCTGACAAGGGAGAATAATAATTACCATACACAGTACATACATAATACACACACTCTCTTGCCAACCAGATAAAACACTATACTGTAAATATTTAAATAGCATTTAAAACATGTATATTAATTCATGTTTATACATACACGAGCAACCATTTTAATTTTATATTCAAAGCTAACTCAGGCATTGTTTAAAATACAAAGTGGGGCAAAGAAAATGCTGTTTGGACTTCAAGTGAATCGTGAGATTTTGGATATAGGCTTATATGCAGGCGTAAGGGCGGCGTTCTGTTCCTCTCGGGCTGCTCTACGCGTCCTCGCGCTCAGGGTGAGGCTTTCACACGCGGCAGATGGTCGGGCTCGCGTGCTGCCCCCACCGTAAACAGCTGTCAAAGTGTCCGATCTGGAGTAAAATAAGTATGAAATACAACTCCAAAGCATAACTGACCTTAAAAACAGACTTCCGAATGGTCATTAATACCCCTTTTGAAATAATCTTTGTTTTTATTTACATATCATTATATTACATGTCAGTTACCAAATGGCACAAAGAGGCCTGGAATTGATTTTTACCGACAACAACAACAACAACAATAATAATAATAATAATAATAATAATAATAATAATAATAATAATAATAATAAACTATTCCGTGTGTAAGATTATGGAGTTAAACATATTCTCATAGGCCTGGCTAATGTTTGTGTATTCAGGCAAATGGAAACACACGTCGTTGACATAGGCCCTTATAAATGTGAAATGAAGTTTTGTACCGCATGGCGTTTTAACAGGGGTTAAATAAATCGATGCGGCGATGGAACAACAAAAAACCTCAAAGTTTGCAGTTGATAAAATATTAAGAACGTCGCTCATTCACCGCGCGGTATCACATCCAATATAAGTAAACACTCCCTAACGAACAAGGGGAAGTTCAGAACAAATAAAACAGAAGCCAATAAAATGAATTGAATTTTATTGAAGATGAGTTTAACCGGTGGAATGATGTGCGGATACATATGCGTCATCACACATTTGTTCGACTGTCAAATTACAGCCAGTTTGTTTGCGCGCAGAATGAGTGGATTTTGAGGGGCTGAGAATCTGTTCCTGGCTGCCGTGACACTTGAAACTGCTCAGAATTAATACGCAGCGCTCAGCTGAGCTCGTCTGAGAAGAATATGAATAGCAAAAACGTAAACTGTGATATAGAAATAGGCCAATGTGATAAGGACTGGTAGAGATGAACCACAATATTAAAACAGGTATTGCGACATGCGTATAAGTCTTCCAATTAAATCAGTAGTCTTTACTCACATTATTAGAATATTACAATATAATATTAGAATATATCACCTCGGTCAGCTGAATTGCGACTCCTCCTTTTTTCGTAGGCTTTCAAAGTAAATATCGTGCTTCCCAATGAGTGTTTAAGAACAATTACACTGCTACAGAATTGCAGATGTATTCATTTGTATTCCATCGAAAAGCTATTTTAGTACATCTCAGGTCATGAGACTTTGGCTTGCAGAAAGCTAAAGATTAAGCTCATAACTGTAGACGAAGCCAGCAGTAGCTTTTATTTATGTATGTATATCAACAAAGTGATAGGGAATTATGCGATATATGTATTCATGTTCACAGTGGTTTGTGTTTAATCATGATCTGCTGTCAGCTAACACATGCCACAATCAGAGCAGTCTCTCATTTATGAAACTATTTATTCCCTCTTCTAATTTCGCACAGAACGAGTGCAAAGTGCTGGAACAGCAGCTCCTAAGACAATAAAAACACATTTATGGAGAGTTGACATGTGTGCGCGTTGGGAAGATGCACGGTTGTACAGGGCGGTCGGTGTAATAGCCTTGGAAAGCATTGCTTCAAAAAGTCCTCTCCTGTCTGCACAGGTGTCGTTCTGCTATAGAAACCTATCTATATAATTTTGATTACGATATTACTATTTAACTGATTAACTTAAGAAATACGGAATCATTAATCCGACAACTGATTGATACCGACTGTTGTAAATCAGTAAAGTCCTCGCGCATTTGTACATGTGCAACACTAAATGTGTGTAACACGCCATTGTATTGATACTGGCCTAATGGTCGACCAGAAAACATACATTTCTGACGGTTATGCGAGTCTCCTGTAGAATTTTCAAATGGTTTTTTATATAGCCGATTTTTTTTTTTTTTTTTTTTTTTTTATGAGAAACATTAACAGATTGGATGGGGAAATCCGTGACAGTCGTACAGTTAGCCTCTGGCACTCGTATGATCATTTTAAAAACGACCTGCTCACCATAGGGACTGCTCATTTGTGATTCGTTACATTGTGGTTGCATTTGTTCCAACATTACTGCACGCGCTGTGCCTCGCAGACCAGACGAGAGGCGCGCTGAGCGCAGACTCAACTGCTGCTGCTGACCGGCGGTGGCTCCGCAAACCGCTGCACTACCTGCGCAGCCAGCTCGAGCAATGAGGACGCTGGAGTATCAAGCGCGAGGTCAAAACATCTATTGAAATACATTTAATCATGCGATTTTGGAGGCAAAATAAAAACTTTCCCAGCAGTCTTTTGAAACTATATTTACCACCGTTACATTCCTCTTAATTGACATATTTTGAAAGTGCGCCATGTTTTTGGGCAATTTTAACTTGAAAGAAACTATGTGTTTCTGCCCAGTTTCTTTGCTTTTACGGTTTGAACTTTACATGACTAATGGTATATTGCAATTTTGTTAGCTAATCAACGTATGATGGCCGCTTGTTATAGTTTTGTTGGGTTTGTATAATCATTTTGATTCCAACGGTAAAAGACAGCCATCTATAAGGCAGGGGGTCGTGAGTAGAGCTCCACTGGATTTCAATTATGAAATAGGAACACATTTTTGTATTTTCCCAAAACTTTGGAAAGTTGTTGAGAGATGAATTGGCTTACACGCTGCAAAATATACGATAGCTTATTGGCGTGGAAGGACATTTAAAAAATGTGACAGTGGACCTTTTAATACGGTTTCAAAATAGGTTGTTTCTGTATGGGCTTGAATGGATAGGAAAAATCATTTAGCCTCGTAAAACGCAATTGTTTTCAGTTACCTCCTTCGTCTTACGTCCCCATCCCTCCGATCCTCGGCGCTGTACACTCTATGGGATGCTCACGTGCTGCAGGCAACGGGTCTGAGGTCAGGGGTCAGTTGGTGACATAAAGCACGAGTATCTGCGCTCAGTTACTCCATAGGCCTGGTGAACCAAAAACCAAACTTGGGCTTTATGTAAAGAATTTATGAATTTATTATCTTTCTAAAATACTGCACTCCAGTTCGGCAAAAAGAAAAAGTAAAAAAAAAAAGAAATATTTTATATCTGTTGCTAATGAATACTTGAATAAACGGGAAATCTGATTTTAGCTCGATAGTGGGTGGGGCTGTTTTGATCTGTATGCCATCAGCTGTGTTGCTTATGTATTCTTATGTATTTTTACCATTTAGTTAAATGATTTACAGAGTAAGTTTACAGAGTATTAATGGTGGTCTGCCCTTCACTTTTGTGTCTATGGGCAATGTGTTTCTTACCATTTATTAATCTTGAAGAGGCTTCTCTAACAATTCATTTCTTATATCAAAAATGTTTTAGCTAGCATGGGAAAAATATGGAAATATGACAGTTTCAAAAGCCTATTTGACTTGTTTTGACATTTTTGGCTGATATGACACACTGTGTATTTTGACAGTGGTTTTGCACAATCATACAAGTCTGAAAATGGACATTTTATTGACAGTATGAGGTTCTGACTGGCACCTTCAACCCCCAGGAGGCAAACAGCTGAGGAGCGGGAGGCGGAGCGTCAGCAGGCAAATCGGCTGATGATCCAGCTGCAGCACGACGCGTTCCAGAAGTCTCTGAGCGACTCGCTGCCCGCCGACCCGCTCTGCATCCACAACTCCTCCCTGTTCGCCCTCCAGAACCTCCAGCCCTGGGCGGCCGAGGAGCCTGGCAAGCTGGGGGCGGTCACCGCGCTGGTCTGACGCCCCCGACCCAGCCCAACCCAGGGCTCAGACTACTGACTCACTGACAGACTGACTCATTCACTGACAGATTCACTCACTGACAGACTGACACTCAGACAGTGACCGAGGGAGACAGAGGGGAAGCACTGAAGAGCGGGAGGAAGAGGAAGATCAAACGGCATGTGCCTTCCTCCGTCTGACCTCTGAGCCCTGCCGCTGCAGCCCACTGATCTTGGATCAGTGTTTGTGGTTCAGCAGGAGGGTTAGAGGAGTGCAGGCTGATCCAGGATCAGTATTTTATTTTTCCGGTTCTATAGGTGGACTTGGGATCAGAAACAGGAATTCTGTGGAAGAAAAAGATTTTTATCATTGTGATTCTGACTCTGTTGGGGGAGGGGGGGCGGGGGTGGGGCCATGATGTGTTTGTGTACGTTACTTCACGACTGGACACTTCTACTTTAAAACATCTTCAGCTGAATGCTGGGAAGAAACAGGAGGGACTGTACCATACTTTATAACTGAGCACTCTGTATATAATAAACATTCTTTTTCTGTACAATCAGCTGCCCTTTCTGACTGATAATTACCATTACAACTGCTCTATAAATACACAAACTAACATTCATTTACATTCGAAAATTACATCGCATTACATTAAAGGCATTTGTTAGATGCTCTTATCCAGAGCGACTTACAAGGCAAAGTGCATATGAATGGTACAAAAAGTACAAAGATAACCCTAGAGAGGGGTGAAGTCCCAAGTGCCAAAGGTGATTGAATAGATTAGGACTCCCCTACCAACTAAACTATCCCCTACTATCTAAAGAGAAAGTAAACAACAGCTAGTTTTTAACTTGGTTAAAAACAAATCACAGTTAAAAACAAGAGCAAATAAGAGTAGAGACATTACAACACAGTTAACACAGTTAAACAGTTGAACACAAGTACAGATAAGTGCAGTGAACATGAATAAGAGCAAGGGAGGGGAAGGGAGAGGTGCAGCCTGAAGAGGTGAGTCTTCAGTCTGTGCTTGAAGGTGGCCAGTGTCCACAGGAAGGTCATTCCACCATCGGGGGGCCAAGACAGACAGCAGACGAGACCTGGAAGTGCAGGAGCGGAGAGGGGGAGGCGTCAGGCGCCCATAGGTGACAGAGCGGAGGGGTCTGGCAGGGGTGTAGGGTCTGATGATCTTTTGGAGACATGCCGGAGCTGTCCCTTTAACAGCCTAGCACCAAAGTTTTAAGCATTAAGCAAACAGCCTTCATCTGAGAAACGCTTTACTCAGCTTTCCATTCATACAGAAGCACCATGACGTACCTCAGGGCCAAAGCAGCAGCATTTCACCTAGAAAAAAACCTGCAACCTCAGTGCCATCCCAGCTCCCTAACTATGATACAGCACTGTAACCTGTGAGCTACAAACCCAGCTCCCCAACTATTATACCACACTATAACCTGTGAGCTACAAGCCCAGCTCCCTAACCATTACACTACACTGTAACCTCTGAGCTTCAAGCCCAGCTACCTAAAAATAACACTGCACTGTAACCTCTGAGCATCAAGCCCAGCTACCTAAAAATTACATTACACTGTAACCTCTGAGCTTCAAGCCCAGCTACCTAAAAATTACACAACACTGTAACCTCTGAGCTACAAGCCCAGCTCCCTAACCATTATACTACACTGTAACCTCTGAGCTTCAAGCCCAGCTACCTAAAAATTACACAACACTGTAACCTCTGAGCTTCAAGCCCAGCTCCTTAACCATTATACTACACTGTAACCTCTGAGCTTCAAGCCCAGCTACCTAAAAATTACACAACACTGTAACCTCTGAGCTACAAGCCCAGCTCCCTAACCATTATACTACACTGTAACTTCTGAGCTACAAGCCCAGCTCCCTAACCATTATACTACACTGTAACCTCTGAGCTACAAGCCCAGCTCCTTAACCATTATACTACACTGTAACCTCTGAGCTACAAGCCCAGCTCCCTAACATTTACACTTCACTGTAACCTCTGAGCTACAGGCCCAGCTCCCTAACCATTATACTACACTGTAACCTCTGAGCTACAAATCAGTTTTTATGACAACTGACACCAAAACTAACTTTTAAAATATTGGACTTCTATTGATCTGCTTAAACGAATGCATTTGACCGTGAACATTGAGTTAGCCTGAAAACAGTTATGTGATGGATGCTTGCACATGCTGTTAGAAACACTCTGTTACATGCCCCTCCTGCAAAAGTTGCCTTCTCAAAGCTGAGGATATCGTTCTGTGTAATTTGATGCTCTGAGGTTATGCTTAATGCTGTGCCACGTTTTGAGCCTGAACGCAGTCGTTATCACAGAAATATGTTAAATATGAAAAGTTTTACTCTGCCTCCACAAGCTCAATCACACGCAGTGAAAAGGGATCTTCCGCAAGGCGGCATTACTACTACCAAGGGCCAAGACACTGCCAAGAGACATCATAATAAATCTACAGTCACGCATAGTTTGATGGATTGGTGCCTTTTTCCATTTTGATGGCTTTTTACAGCGCCAGGTCCTATATTTCCCCAGCTGAAGTTTGTAAAATATGGTTTCTAGTCATTGCCCCTCAGTTCTGTCAGCCATGGTGTATACTTTGCGGTGCACACCCAGGAAGCATGGAGATGATCCGAACCTGCCACGGTTAAAATGGCCGGACATACATGCACAGATGTGCGTATCATCTACTGCAGTGCTTGAGTTCACAGGGAACCTGATGGGGAGGTTGAACCATCTCCATCCTCGCTTCCACCAAGAGCATGGGGACATTCAATTTAACATCTGCGCAGAATTTATCATTACGTTTTCCAGTAGCCAAATACTACATGGTACATGTCTAGACTGTAATTGAGAAAAGCAACGGTTTCGATTTCTTTATCAAACAAAAGTGGTATGTAACTCTTTTTATGCAAAAAAATGTGACATCCTTCAGATTATTTTTTCACACACACACACACACACACACACACACAAACACACAGCCTAATGAGTTATGCTTCTGGTACAGAAGATATTTTTACTGTAATTCAAATCATAACAAATGTGAATCACAAATTCCCATGACTTTCCCATGACACTAAAATTGTTCATCAATGACTTTCCATGACTGAAAAAGAAATTTCAGTGATTTTCATTCACCATTGGAACCCTGCAAAAAAACGCAGGAAGAGTCCAACAGGGCTTCAACACTTCCTTTGTTCCAGCGCTGCATGTGATAACCGATAATTAAAATCAGCCCCGCTTACATGGGGTCCATTATCTTCCTGTTTTGTTTAACCTGAATACTTTGGCAGAGGAGCATCACAATGGACACCTGTAATAACATTCTGTCTCCCCCTGAAGGAGAAACGGGAGAACTACATCTACTCATCACAGCTCCTGGGGTAAATGCTTTACACTGCTGTAGGATCAGCTTCCATGTTCCTACAACAAATTAAGGGACATTCAGAGCTGATCTAGGATCAGCTGTGCTCTCTCCCCCCGCCACGCTCAGTTCTACGTGATTAATGGTGCTCACTTTAATATCTGACAGGACACTCCCCCCCCCCCCAACAATACTGCAGACACCAATATCTCGCTGCTGAGAACTCAACTCTCAACACACACACACAGAACCATGACACATGCACACACTCACACTTGCCCACAGCACAAATGCATGTCTGGATAGACAGGTGAACGCAAATGCACAGAGCACACTTTTCTCTTTTGTAATGACAACCTAAGAAAGATTATCCCTCCATAAATAAAACCTGCTTGTCAAAAGCATGTCAAAGCACAAATTCTAATATACAGAACTATAAAAACGCCATGTGTTCCTCTGCTAAATAATGACCTGAAGTGCCTGCTGTGATAGACTTGTATTCAGCCTGAGCTTGGCAGCAAGTTCATCTCCTTCAATCACAACACTGCCCTCTGGTGTATGAGCAACAGCACTGCAACATTCACCCCAGTCTGTAATTCTGTATCACTCTATAGTAAAAACATACTCAATTTTTGTATTTGTTTGCAAAATCACATGAACAGGAGCTTTTTGTTCAAGACATGCATAACTATTATGGCAATATGGCAAATTATCTGTAATCATGAAAAGCATGGATTATGAATAAGTCACAGCTTGTTAAGGTTCTGGGGTGGCTGTTGTGATTGGAATGACAATCAGCATACACAGTGGGGCCACACACAGACAGACACACAGACAAACACAGACACACAGACACACACACCTCAGGAGTGTGTATTTGTAGTTTCATCTGTGCATTTATAGGAGGAGTCACAGGACAGCTGTTCATATCACAGAATAAAAACCCACGCGCGCCGAACAATTCCATAAACGTCTTTTATTTTCCACAAAGTTCCGAAACGACATCTTCCACAAGGCGAACAGGGAGGGGGCGCAGTGGGGCTCTGGGGGCGTTCCCCCAGCCCTGCCCTGTGTGCAAACCTGCAATCCCCCAGAGGAAACGGGAACGCCAAAAAGGGACATTACCACGGCAGCAGGGAACCCATAATCTGAAACCTCCCTCCTCAAGCAATACAACAAAAACTGAACTGGACGTTGAATGTCATTGCCAACCTGTCCATCACCCACAAATCAGAGTTATGGGGACACTCATTGATGGGGAATGGGCAAACAGAATTAGGTAGGGTTACAGAGGACTAAATTACAGGGTTGGGGGCGGAAATAAGGGGTAAAAATAAAAAAATAATTTTAAAAAAATTCAACAAAAAAAAAAAAAAAAAAAACCACAATAAGAGATCATTTCCTATCATTCACAGTCTGTCTCCATTTCCACAGGTCCTGGATCATCTGTGGGGAGAGGAGGGCTATTAGCAGACAGACAGACACACAACCAATGGGAATTACAGCTGGGCTTTCTAGTCTTTTCTGAGTAGCCAATAGAATTAAAGCTGGGGTCTCTACTCTTACCTCAGGGGGACCTGAGTGGTTTGCAGGGCCTTGCTGTAACCCAGCAACTAAAACACCTGATTCAGCTCTATGCCTCATCAAGGTCACCATTGGCTTGATTACTTTCCAGGTTATAGCAAAGACCAGCAGCCACATCAACCCCCGAAACACAGAGGGGAGTTTTGTGCGGGTAGTTACCTTTGTATCGCTGACCCGGAAACCATTCTTTACGTAGTTCTCAAACTTGGCCTCCACCTTCGGCAGCATCACACCCTGCATGGACGACAGACCCAGTGTTACTGACCTCCCCTTTAACACCAGACCCACTGAACTCCCCTTTAACACACCAGACCCAGGCTCACTCTTACAAACATGTGCGTGCGTACGCTCATACACATGCTCAAACACACACCTTCTCGATGCTGCTCATCATCTTGGTCTTGATCTCCTCCATCGTAGGGGGAAACTCGGGGTGTCTGTGGGGTTTGGGTAATCCCTTCTTTTCCCCTTGCTGTCTGGGGTCTTAGGCTGAGGGGAAACAGACACCCACATTTTCATATCTCATTCACAACCACACAGCAGTGCATTGTGGGAGGCACGGTATTATAAGGACAGTAGAGCGAGCATGCATTGTGGGGAAAGTGCACGCTCACCTTGTTCTGTTTCCCTGGGGTGTGGTTTTGTTGGCCGTCTTTCCATTCTGTGCTGGAGCAGGACTCTTGGATGGGGTCTTCTTAGGCTGAGAGGAGAACAAAGCCATCAGACTAACCCAAAAAAACTAAACCCAAAACAGTAACCCAGCACTTACTCGGAATACTGAATGAGAGTTCCATTCCCATGGGGACCAGAGTCCGACTCCTACCTTGGCTGGGGACTCCTCCTCACTCTCCTCCTCTTCCTCATCATCCTCCTCATCATCATCTCATCACTGCAAAAGAGGGGAGGTACAGCACAATGAGACGGGGCTTTATGTTAGAGCGCCGTGCCGGATTCCCCTAGGAGCGTACCCTGACACACTGCTCAAACAGCACCTCTGTTCCATCTCACTGATGAACATCCTCAACCTGTCCCACACTAAGCTGTACTGTAATGGGAGTTACGTACACTTAACTCTTTTTACTTACCTGTTGATGCCTCATGGACCTTGTGTGAACTACACTTAAACCATTAGCTAGCTATAGCTTCAGTATCGTAACTCTATGCTTCCATCTCTGGTTAGCTAGCCACTGCACGTTTTCTGGAGCTTCTTTCACCAACAGTGTAAATGCACCATTTCCAACAATGCAGTCACAAATTTCACTGAAGTGTTTGCAACCCCAACCCTTTTAGATTTATAAACAACCCAACTCACACATTAGCCCTGAACTATGATTGTATCCTGTTTCTGAAGAGACAAGCTAGAACCATGAGCTAGCCTAGCTACTGTGCTAACAAGCTGGCAACAAAGACATGAGGTGACTGAGGTACTGAAAATGTTCGTTAAGACTATTTTAATAATTCTGCGCGTTGTGATACATAGCCAATACTGGGGAATGTTCACATGGTCAATTTCCCAAAATTACACTTCAGTACAAAACCAAGTAAAGCATGTTATCTTTGCCATTACCAAGGTCAGCTGATCAGCGAGCTACCTAATGTGAGGCATAGGCCTGGTTAGCGAGGATATCTGTAGCAAGCTAACGAGCGGTGGTTTTTAAAATTAACTATTACAAAAACACAACACAAAAAACATCTTCCATTTCAAAATCAACTGAAATACCAGCCTTCTGGAGCAAATTGACCAATAATGTCTGAGAATTGGACATAAGGTCCCCCTTAGTGGTGCCGCTGTGTGGAGGGTCTGTGTCCGAGAGTCTGAAGTGGCCACAGACAGACCCCTCTAATCAGCTACGCGATTGCTACAGGTCAGCCACTCAAACCTATACCATGCGGACATCTCTTCAGACAATACAGACAAAACTGGGTATCTGTGCCCCCCCCCAAACCCACATCCACCCTGCACAATTACTCTTCATCATCATCCTCATCGTCCTCTTCATCCATCTTCATCTTTTTCTATAAAAGGAAGGGAAAGAGACAAGATCAGAATATTGAATGATCCTAAATCAGTCTGGCAAGCGTA